>CM044956.1:31986819-32354222 GCA_024516035.1 Bactericera cockerelli
TTTATTAAACTAAAAAGTTATGGTTTTTTAACTAATATTGTCGCATGGACCACCCTGTAGATATTTTCTTAAACTATCATGTAGGTACTCTAAGTTGAATAATATTCAACGAACACTTCGAATCATGTGGGAAAAACAAGTAAAAAACACGAATTTGAAGCCATTTTCAACTTGGTGTCCACACTGAATGATTTCAAAACTTTAAATAAAAAGTAGGTAGGTGTAGACACAAAATTGAGCATGGCTTTTTGAATTCATTTTTTTTCTTTCAGATTTGGACTCCTCGTTGAATTTTAGACAGTTTGGGCTACCCATATGATGGTTTAAGAAAATATCTACAGGGTGGTCCATGCGACAATATTAGTTAAAACACCATAACTTTTTAGTTTAATTAAAAATCAAAGTTTTTCTTGCATATTTAGTCTTTATATTTAATTTTGCGTCTCTTTGACTGCCCATATACAGGGTGTTACAAAAAAATTATGTCTCACCCTGTACAACACTTTAGTTTTGTTTTTCGATATGACTAACGAAAAAATGTGTAAAATTAGACGAGAATTATTAATCCTAAATAAAAAATTAAAAAAACTCGGTTTTAAAAAAAATCAAGTAATTATTTCACTTGTGAACCACCCTGTATAAAATTTTTTGATGCCAATTGAAAGTGCGTGTATTCATTACACAAACACATTCTATTCTTGTTATCGAAAAAATTAACCGAACTTAAGTTATTCAAGATTTAGAAAAAAAAACTGGTCGAAAAAAAACCACCCTGTATGTAATATTTTTGTTTAAAAAAGTACTCAGGAATCATTTAGAAGTTAAATTATCAAATAAAATCCAGGTCGATCCATTTAAAAATCGAAAGTTGACACCTCAATTTCTATTTTTTGAACCACCCTGTATAAAAAAAAATTCATAACTGAAACCGCATAATTAGCACATGTACCCTAGATTTTTTTTTCTTTTCAAAAACTCTTTCAGGATCCGAGTAATTTGAGGTGTCCAAGTTTGGTGGGACACCCTGTATATTAAGATTAGAATTACTAAAGAAGTTGCTGTGAAAAATTCTCTTTTCTTATATTACTCCAACATAGGTGCCGTCGATTGTACAAAAATACAGGTGTCACACCAGCTCACTGTTCTTTTCTGTTTCACTTTGTTCAAGTGTGCAAACATGTGTGACGGAGAATGCCCTAGGGATAACCTAAGTACTTTTTTTTTGTTGATATTTTATTTCTAGCCAATATCGTGTCCTTTCGTCTTCACAGACCGTCTTCTATTGAGAAGGTTGCTGTAATTCTTCGACTCTGCGTTTCCTTTCTGTGCGGATCTGCCGGCTATGCCATTCGCTTCATTTCCTATTAATACCAGGGCCGTTCACAGCGGGAGGGAGGTGGACCGGTCCTTTTTACCCCGGGCCCGGGCTCTTCAAGGGGGCTCGGAGGGGCACCCTTAGAAATATAAAGTTTGATGCAAATTTTTACAAGTAAGGTTTTAAGAATGTGGCTGTCGTAGGTTATTTTTCATTCCCATGGAGCAGTATTCCTGAATTCATGTATTAGGAAACATTAGTTTCTTAGGATTTCCTCTCCACTCTCCTTGCTTGAAGACCAACCGGGAATTGACTCCATGTACATTAAAATCACGAACGCTTCACAACATTCTTTATAAGATTTTTGTTTTCAACGTAGGTATCATCAAGTCAGTTTATTGAGACCTTTAACTGCAAGTCCCAACTGTCCCACATGTTAAATACCTAATACCTATCAAGTACTGTTTTTTGTCCGACAGTAGAATTGGAAGAATATGTATATGAAATGGAAAAGGTAACTTGGATGAGTTCGAAATCGTCCAACTAAGGTCTAGCACGTCTAGGCCATACTTGTTTTTCTCTATTTTTTCCGTCTCTTAACATTCCGTTGTTCTTGATTCTTGAAGAGAGTTTTAGGGCGGAATTAATAGACGTTTTTGTAATACCTCTGTGGCGCTAAGTCACGGATTGCGTACTGTGTAAGATAGGGAAATTCGACACTTATCAACAACTTAAGTTATTGATGTTGTCTATTAATTCCGCCCTCAGTCTCAAAATACTAGAATCTCACAAAGCAGCTGTTCTCAGCTGGTTTGTGAGTTTCCAGCAAATAGCCAGCATCACATGGGTTGGAAACTGTGATGGTCACTCAAAAAGTCCTAAATTTGCTGGACATTGCCAAACTTCAGAGAACGAGTGTATTCAACGATTTCAAGGTGTCATAAGCCCGAGCAAGCATTGTGCAGTAATTGAAAGGAAGAGAAGCTGCAGCAGAGTGCAAAGATCTTGTGAATTGGTAGGTGAGCTCATTTTGCAAATCCGAATGTCACGAAATTTTCATTGACCTTGGCATGAGTAGCCAGACAATTGGTTATCGGACTTGCATATTATATCTTTCTGTACACTTATAGATAGTGTTTCTTGCATCTATTGAATTATCTCTTTGTATTGCACTTTTGTTTTCTATTCCTCTAATTATCATTGTGTACTGCTCAGTATTATGCGTTCTAAAAATGCAGACGAAGAATATTTAATGAAGAGCGAGAATTGTCTCGCTAACTACTAACTAGGATTCAGACAAGAATGGAAATGGGCAACAACTTGTAATGCATCTTTTTTTTCTTCAAAGTGAAATTTCATTTTATTTGTAACTACTACAATTGTAAATACTTGACACTTGTTCAAACAAACAATGGCACAAGTATTATAATGATTCGACTTTATAAACAAGCATGATACCAAACTCAGCTATGAAAATCTACTTTTTGCAAACCAAAACAGCGAGCAGTAATTCTATTTTGTTTTTTCCTCAGTTCATCTCAGTACCAATTTCTTCAATATCATACTAGCAACAGTAGCAAGCCCTACTCAGTACACTTGATTATTACGCAGCACCACCAAAAATATTTTTTTCTTCCATATTTATGAAGAAATCAACAATCATCTTTGGAAGTTTTAAGGATTATCCTAAAGCATGCAATTGCTGAGCTGCTCAATTTGTATACAAGATCGACACTTGTGCGAAAGCAGTTGATTGTTGGATGTCTTGGGCCCACGCGGCCTGTCAGAACCCCTCGACAAGACAAGACAAGGAAGATGTATCCCGTGGCGAGGTACGGGTGAACGGATAGTTTCCGATGTGTTTTACAGTGCGGCGGGCGCTAGACTTGTAATGTAAATAATCTAGCGCGTGGATCCGTGATCAGTAGATTGGATCCCACCTCTATCTAATGCTTGGATTTTCCCTTATCAATTTGAGTTTGTGACCACATAATAGTGAGACTCTGGGGGTTCGGTGGTAGAAAATGCTTTGAGCATTAACCTGGCCTGGTAGTTACCTTCCACTAAAGAGTGTTATTATTACAATAAGTTTTGGAATACCACTATTTTTCTATATCTTTGCGATCGATAGAGAGTTAGTAAAAAAAACTAAATTTATTGAATCTATGATAGGGGAAATCAATTAATGTATAGTATATACGAGGTTAGAGTCTTTAAGATAGAGCCCGACAACAAACGGGGAAAAAAAACTCAAACGATACTCTAGATACATATACACAGGTAGATCAAAGCTAACACTCAAGTGCAAAGTTCTCATGTCAGAGAATGAGCATTATAATTATTAAATACGAAGGCACTCCTGGGGCGTCAGTATCAGTGGTTTTCTTTTCGCCTCCTCCTCACATCAAACTAACCCACCGCCGACCATCCGTTCCAGGATCTGACCACTTCAAACAACTTCTAATTTTTGTTTCGTAGAAAATTCTGTTTATACGAATAAACGCAATTGAGTTGTACCTCTCTATTATCTTTCTGATATACGAGTATTAAGGCAGACAACTTATGTGATTTCAAGAAAAATTACCAAATCGATCAGCAAATAATATTCTAAATCCATAATTATGTTAGAATAGCTTTTATTCTCATACTAAAGTTCTTAAACTGGCATTATAGACTTCTCTAAAGCAATAGAAATTTTTGAAGCCCTCAGGATGTGTACACTGGAGATCATTAAATTTTGGCAAATCATTGAGGTAGGTTTCCTACTGTGGTAATGATCAAGTGACGGCTGACTCCATTGTCTATCATCTCGCAATCCATCGTGTTACGATCTGTTAGATCTCGTTTGCTGATGATTTAGGTCAGAACTTACATAGATCCGATACAGTACACATGTTCATTCTTAAATGTTCAATCTCACTGAACGAGCTATACTCTATCTTGTAGATACTTATGTTAGTACTCAGCTTTTCTGAGAGTCAAATCTAACTAATGAAAATGGCGCGTAGGGCAGTTATTCTATTATTTACGCGTATATTGTGATGAATACCAGTGAATTTATATCAATGTTTGCATCGAAAATGATCGATTTTAAAGTCCTCGAAAATTATATAAAAAATTGGTTAAAAGCGCGTTCCAACCAATGCGCACAGAGGGTTTTGTTCACTATACAATTTTTATTATATTATGTACATATACAGTTTTAGGTACAAATTCATTACTAAACATGTATGGAACTTACTCTGAAAATTTCAGCTCGATTGGACAAAAAAAAAACGTGAAAAAAACTTGTTCATTGTGAGGAGTGAGTGAAAAAATAGGTCAAAGTAGGTCAAAAACATAATCTTATTTCTTATAAATACATATGTACCTACAATACTCGTACATCATAAATAAGTGCCTTTTGAAACGCGCTCTTTACTACTTTTTCAGTACTTACCGCTCCGAGGAAAATCTCAAGCCGAATCATTTGACAACATTCCGCAAGAGCTACCAGTATAACCAATGGATGGTTTAAAACTCTAAATGACATTCTCCTTCACATGTTCACAACATGAATGGCCTTTTTTTATATACATAATAAAGCATTGCATCTGCTCGGGATTTTTATAAATCATCGGAGCATAATATTGCGACAACTAATTCCCAATTAAAGTTATAATAAGTGCTTGCAGTAATGCAATTAGTGTCAACTGCAGAACAAATTGAATGAAACATATTGATTATAATTATTACTTTGCTTGGGTCGGTGCTGTTGATTGGCACTTGCATCAAGAACAGTTGCTTCAGTTTTGAAAGACATGATCCTGTAACCGCAAGCTTGTCAACTTGACATTATTCAGTTTAAACTTACTTAATGTCAATGCTTATCGCGCTCAGCTAGCATTGTAGTAGTTGTAGTCATACATTTGATGCTCCAGTGACTGCTGATTATTGTTTGATTTATTCTTTTTGGTGGAGACATCCGCGGTTCAATGATTAGTTGATTCGGTATATTGCGCTTGCGCAATTCCTATTGTTTTTACTTCTTGAAATCTCTACAAGTCTAGTCACAAAAAAATATTAATTTTGAATTTATAGGTATTTCAAGTGAACAAGTGTCATGACGGACTAAGTACTAATGCTGCAGATTGATAGTAAACTAAACCGCCAGGGACACAAATAGGTGTGCCCCCATCTTCTGCATTAAACCCTTGTAAATTGCATCTTGAAAGAAGAGTTTATGACCATTTCTCATGGGAACAGTGAGTAGAATTTTACCACCATGGTCTCTATCTTGTAGATACTTGTTATACCGGGTGACTATTTCTTCTAATTTTAATCTTTTTAAATAAAAACACTTGGCTGAATTGTCGTTTGCAGTGAAAACATATGTTGCAGTAAAAGGATTATTTTCAGTCATAGGACGCACCAACCAGCCTCCTGGTTCTAACTTCCAGAGTCCATAACATCACTCTAACTACTCAGCCACTCAGTTGGTATTTACACAATAAAAGGATAATAAACGAAGCTTTATCAAGGGCGCTGATATTGCCTATGCCATTACTTTTCTTAATGGATCAATGAATTATTTTTCACAATGGACCTTCACAAGTTACTGAGTCATCCATTAATAAAAATAACCAACCTATTAAACTAGCTTGATATTATTGATAATGAGCACTGAGCACTTGACTTGGAATCTCGAGCTTGTGAGTTCAGTTCTCTTCTGGAACAGATTCTGAAAGGAAGAGACCGGAAAATACAATTTTCTATTGTATTTCTCTCTTACATTTAAAGATGATAGTATAATCACAGTAAAAGTTCTATCAAGACAAGATAATATTTCTGTAGTTGGCATTCCTGGATAAGTGCATTTACCAGAAATAGTTTTCACTGACTATTTTTCTTAACAAATCCAGGTTTAGAAGGATCGATCACCTTGTATATTCTTAGCTTTTTATGTTAATAGAGATTTTTATTAACCAGATTAGCAGACAGGCGAAGGGTTCGGTTAATTTGTTCTCTTCACGCTCAAAGTAGATTTGACATTAATTCTTTTATGCAATGATTTGTGTTAAGTATTGGTACTTTAGCACAGGAAGTTTGAGTCGCAACTTTGCTGAGTTGATTTCGGTGCAATTATCAAGTTCAGCGTTTTTACAACTTCTTTTTGGCTTCTTCGGATGAAGGGTTGCAACACTTTTGTATACCAACGATTTCAACGACTGATGTTTTACAAAGCAGGTTAAACAAGGCTTCTTCGTTTTTTTTTTTTTTCGCCTACTGCACAGTTTTGAATTGCTTTAATTCATTGAGGATTAGAATATGAATAGCTTTTTTTGCGAAGCATTGCATTATTTCCGGATATCACAGTTAAAATGTCGTCTGAATTTTCAAGATTTCCCCGTTCTGGATAGGAATCTCTCAGTTTGCAGCTCTTTGTTGAGTATCTTTCATTCAGAGTTCAATTAAGTCTATTGATGACTCTACAATGAAAAGTACAAACATGTTATATATTTACTTAAACTATAGTTTAAAAAAAGTTTTCACATAATATGTATATCAAGTGATTGAATAAAACGGTTAGCCATATTGTTTATTTTTGTTATACAGTGGGCTTCAGAAAAAGGTTGTTGCCCCTTATAACATGTGAATACCTTGGAAATTCTGTAATGTTAAAAGGTAGTAAGTGCCCGATGGCCCGAACTGTGGTCGTACATGGCCCTAGGGGCAGAAGGCCGGTTGATCATATTTCGGTCCTTAATAATTTTTTTATTTAACTAAGTGCTCTACTGCGGATACATTCATTCTGTTGTCTAATTTTACTACGTCAATTATGTAATTCTTGTAAGATAAAGCCCCCAGTTAGATGAGAAAAGGGCCTTTAGGATGGTTTGATGGTTACTCTCAGCAATATAATCAGATTGTAAGCTTGTATTTGGGGACTATCATCTCCACGGACCAAGCTTATTATGTAAATAACTCGAGTTTACCGTCATGGTTGTGGGAGCCCTTACCAATTATTATTAGCCTTCAGGTGCAGACAGTGACACAAATTCCTGAAGATTCCTTCACTCTGTGCCCTGTCTGGTAACCATCAGTCGTGATGACGTCACGGAGTAATTCAGGTTCAGGTTTATAAAAATAAATAACTTCGTGGTTTCCTTCAGCTTAATCAATTTTAGAAGAAAAAATAAATAAAAATAAAATAGTTTTGGTTAAGGTTATTTGTTTATGGTTATTGCAAATGTCTATTGCGAATTTTGAAAAAATGACCATGTAATTTTTTTATTGACTAATTCTCTCTTTCGGGTTAATTGAAGTATCTAATTTATAATATTTTGCGTTTTGTTACAGGTATGTTGAACATTGGATTACATCATTCTTCAGACGGGTCAAACTATTACTATAGAAATGTAATTTCATGAGTTTTGTTGGGTAAGATACTTTCATTTATTTGTAGACTTAGGTGTCCTCGGTACCGTATATGTTTTTAAATGTCCTTTTTATTTTCCTTTTGTTTTATGGTTTTAGTGTTCCTCGGAGAGAAAAAAGAAACAATTCAATATTGAGAATTTTTCTCACTATAACAATCACTTCCTTTTTTTCGAGTTCGTGTATGTTATAAACTATTTAGGTATAACAGTTCCCCCGTACTTTGCAACGGGACTAAAGTTATCATCACCCAACCGTCCTAAGATACGAAGGGAATTTTGATGATTTTCTCAGGTAACATGTTCAAATATAGTAAAAAATTCATTGTATTGTCATGTTTGACCGTGGCTATCATAACAGAGAAATTTTTTACACGTTCGTACATAGGAATGTGGTGGTATAGATAGTTTTACATAGGGCTGATGATACTTGTGTATTACTCTAGTAGTATTATAATTACTCGAGCACTCGATGAAAAATTACTCGAATTGTCTGGTGTCAGATTTTTATTATTATCTGTCCTGGTTGCAGGGTTTTCATTGAAACCCTTACAATTTACACTGCGACCTAATTACATCTATTGTGACCAGTTGACTCTATTCGGTTTATACGTCCTGATTTGAGATAGATAGTCAGGACGGGTGTTTTACCCTCCATTCGCTGGGAATCGTACCAGCTAACCACATTAACCTCGCCCAGCCTGGGTAGGGCCGGAAATGCCAGCCTCACGTGTTTAAAGGAGGGGACAGAACCGGGAGTCGAACTCGAGACCTCTGGACAATGGGCAGTAGTCGTTACCGTTACGCCACGGAAGCTGGCCTGGTGTCAGATTAATAAAATGACTCTCTTATTGGAACTGCCTCTGAACACATGGAGGGCAAAACCCCAGTCTCGATATGACCTGAGCAGTTGAAAGGAAAATAAAATAATATTGCACCTGCAACTTGGAGGCTAGCTTTTACATATCCTGATAATATAGTGGACAGTATTTTTTCTCTTCATAGTTAAGGAGTATATTTTACTTTAGACTCTTCAATAATATTTGTAACTTGTAACATAAATTTGTTGCAGCTTAATATACATGCAGATTATCAAGACAGTCTCCTGTTCCACTTTTGATGCCTGGAAGCATTTTGAGTTTCTGCCAACTGTTCAGGAGATTGTAGAGTATGAATTTTCAGTAGTACCTACATAGTTACATAAATTCATACGCTTAGAAGTCGTAGGGTAGAAAAAATACTTGAAAATCTTTCGTTTTCTTACCATATTTTACCAATGTACTTACCTATATCTTAACATTGGAAATCATTGTGATACATATTGCCCTTTTGTTAGAAGACTAACCTTTTAACTGATAACTGGAAAATTACAAAAGTCTGTTTTAAACAAATCTGTCCCATTCTTATAGGAATTACTTAAGGTTGGCAGTCTTGCAAATAGACTTGTTTTTGGCACGAGACTGATGCATATTTGGAACTCTTATATTTCTCATGCTTGAACTATTATTCTTCTTCTGTCAATTGTCACCTCAAATTATGGTTTTTTGAGTAAATGTTGATGGGTCATATTCTGTCTTAATCTCAAATTCCCTCCTCACTCCTCTCGTTTCAAACAGGATGTTCTCTCAGGTGATGTCATTGTCTGTCTTATAATAGTGTGTGATTTCGTCAAATGTAAAAACAAAACTCTTTTCTAATGTACTGTATTACTTCCGAAAATTTCTAATATTAGAAATCGGCAGTATTGTGTTTGTTTTTGTAATAAATAAATATTTTTTTTGCTCCGATTTCGATTTTTTCATATTTCTCGACGTTTTATAACCTCCTGACTAACTTTGGTTTTGTGTCTGTCTGTCGGTCTGTTAAATACATTTCTTGTAACGCGTAAATCTCAGAAACTACTCAACGAATTTCGACGAAATTTTGTACACATAAAGGAGACGTATTGTAGATGGTCCCATTATAAATTCATGAACTTCGCACTAGCGGTTCTTGGTGATAGAGACCATGCGCCTGATCACTAACTTTTTACTTATACGCTTATATCTCGTGAACGGTACACCCGATTGACCCGATTTTGATGAAATTCTGTATGTATATGCGTATTAACTATAACTTAGTATTGTTATGACGTAATCTAAATGTACTTACTTGATGTATTTTTATTTATATTTATGCAATACTAAACTAAACGTGTTTGTTTACTTGTAATTATTATGTCAAACGCAGAGCCTTAACTTTTAGAGGGGAATTCATGAACTTTCTCATCAGCACTTTATGGTCTTCTTCTCTCGTTAGTTTTATAAATTCCTCCCCTGTGTAGGTGTAATGTAGCAATTATGTATGTTATAACCCCATCAGCTTTTGCGGTTCCAACATCATTTTGTTTCCTCTGATATGCGCAGGAGTCTCAGAATTAGAGCCTAAAGGAGCAAAAACCAATTAATGTATTTCCAAAATTGAAAACAAAAATATCGTAGAAAATTCGGATAAACATAACCTCATGCAGTATAAGTTCATTTTATTTTCCCTTTAATTTCTAACCGAATCTTATTTTTCATATTTTTTCTGACAGGTCCATTCATATTATTACGTCAAGACCATTCATCAAATAAAATATAAATAAATCAATCAATTTAATCATCATGCTCAGTTATGATTTGTGTTCATTTAAATTAATCTTCGACTAATGAAAAAAAAATTCAGTTTTAAATCAAGCACATTTCTGTTTTAACCACATTAGGGCCTTTCACACGTACGGATAAATTGATAGATCCGGACTGCCAGTCCAATCCGACGGATGGGCTGGCAGATGGACTGGAAAAGCGATCCGAGAGTCCATTTTTGTGTAACAAATTAAGAAACGGATCAGATCCGACAGTCCTAGTCCGACGGTCCAGATCTGTCTGTACACTTTTTATTTCAAATATGATCAGTCCACATAGGTTTAAAATTTGTATTTACATGTACGGATCTGGACTGCCAGACCTTCTTCAGAACCACGGTCCAAATAGATATCTCACACTCCAGGAGACGACGGATAAGTTTGAATTTACACGCACGGTCCAATTTTAAAGATCTTGGACTGTACGGTCTTAATCCGTATATTTATCCGTACGTGTGAAAGGCCTTATATTAATGCAGGAAAATTTATATGAGTTTCATGTTAGATGTCAGAGTGATCACTATGCTCCATGGATTCCATAGATCCTCTTTTTTTAATATAAAAAAAAATCCTTCATGCAATCCTCTATCCATTTACATAAATTTACCATTGATCACATTTGTATACCTGAACTAATATACCTATATCAAGACACCTGACACACTGTATATTTTACGTGTGCTTCTTGCTTTTTATGTTGTGCAAAATTTATTGTGTGCCAAAATAAATACAATTATCATTGCAATCCCGCCGTGTGCTCGCTCGTCTACACGTAAGAGCATTATCAAGATGAGTTTCTTGGGCACAACGGTGCAAAAATTTAAAATATTCTGTTGTTCACAATATACAAGAAAGTCATTCTTAGTTTAGCCACCAAAGAGCTGTCAAATTTCACCACTAGCTACTGAACTGCTGCAGTTAGTGGAAAATTAGTAACATTATCATATTTGAAACCTACTGAATCTGTATTCAGAAAACATTTATGTAATCTATCTAGCTGCCCATAGAAAGGAGATTTGGTGTGTTTGATGCTTTCGATGTTTGAGTGAGTTTGACATTACCCTACTTTACTCCTCCTTTCTGTAAATTTTGCAGTGTGGTTTCGGAGGATTTTAGCCTGTCTTGTTTTTGAAAGGTTCTGGGATATACCACAGGCATTGTCTGGGTATGACCAATCAGTTTAATGGATGGCGGCAGTATGGCATTCACATGTTGAGTATTTTTTCACTTCATCAGACAGACCGCAGCTCACTGGGTCCCATTTTAATTTCATACATGGGCGGGGGGGGACGTCTCATTGTAATTGTACAACTCCATTCTGGACGTGGCCTTGGAATTCAGCTAATAACCGTATCACACCATGAAGATCTTTGCGGTCAATTCTACCAATGTTACTTATTGTTATTCAAGAGAGCGAATTTTATTATTTTGTGATATGTCTTCAAATGGGGCAGGTGTCTGGAAAATAATGTAGGCTGAAAATGGTGATTATAATAATATAATCAATGTATGGTATGTTACCATAAATATTGTGTACATTTTCATATAATTATTTCATTATCCAGTTGTACAGTTAAACCTACTGAATCTGTATTCAGAAAACATTTATGTAATCTATCTAGCTGCCCATAGAAAGGAGATTTGGTGTGTTTGATGCTTTCGATGTTTGAGTGAGTTTGACATTACCCTACTTTACTCCTCCTTTCTGTAAATTTTGCAGTGTGGTTTCGGAGGATTTTAGCCTGTCTTGTTTTTGAAAGGTTCTGGGATATACCACAGGCATTGTCTGGGTATGACCAATCAGTTTAATGGATGGCGGCAGTATGGCATTCACATGTTGAGTATTTTTTCACTTCATCAGACAGACCGCAGCTCACTGGGTCCCATTTTAATTTCATACATGGGCGGGGGGGGACGTCTCATTGTAATTGTACAACTCCATTCTGGACGTGGCCTTGGAATTCAGCTAATAACCGTATCACACCATGAAGATCTTTGCGGTCAATTCTACCAATGTTACTTATTGTTATTCAAGAGAGCGAATTTTATTATTTTGTGATATGTCTTCAAATGGGGCAGGTGTCTGGAAAATAATGTAGGCTGAAAATGGTGATTATAATAATATAATCAATGTATGGTATGTTACCATAAATATTGTGTACATTTTCATATAATTATTTCATTATCCAGTTGTACAGTTATTTATCATAATGAAAAGAAAATTATTGAATTCGAGATATAAAAAAATATACTTAATATTTTTTAGACAGTGAATTTTTGCGTTAAATTTTTTTCAACAAACATTCGGGGGCTTGTTATGTTGGCGAATGATCATTGAGAGGTTTTGGTAATCTGGAAAACACTTGAAACAGTGAAAATGGAAAAAACCAAACAACTGCCCCATGGAGTGTAGTTCAATGCAAAACTTTCTTTCTCCTTCATGTGACTTCAAGTGAGAATATGTACATGTACATACGTACATATCTGCCTGGCTGTATGATCCAACAGTTCCTATTATGCACATTGTTCTTCAAGGTCTTGCGGTGATGACATTCATGCCATCTGAATGCTCAGGATTAGGACAGAGCCTGTAAAAACCATCAAATTCTTACTATATTCAGTTTTCCTAAACCTTTTGATACTATTACTGCAGAGACAATTTGTTAGATTGTCCAGGAAATTCGTCTTGTATTGATTGACCTCAGCAACTCAGCATAATACTAATACATCTCATCTCTCACCTTGATTTATTTTCCACATTCATTTCGCTATTCTAGGTTGCCAGGTGGATCTCTCTCAAATTCTCCAACTGTCTGAGTCTCCCTTCCCTTGTACTTGCCACCCCTCCAGGTACTGACTTTCTCCAATACATACTTTATGATCGACTACTATCTGAATTTCATCTAAAATTACTCAGAATATTGAAGTAAAAATTCTCGGTATTTCCTAATTATGTTCTAGAGATAGCTCTCTTCACCATCATACTGAACATACTCTTCCGCAGCTCTTACTTCAGCTTTGCTCATATTTTATTTCAAATGACGAAAGAGCAAACCTGGAAGGTATTTCAAATTCTTCGTAGATATTTATATTTTTATGTATGCTCACTTTGTTGCCGAGATTTTTCATTCTTCGAAAATAAATGTTTCCTAATTGTAATGAAATTTTTTGTTCACTTTTAGAGAACGAAGGCATTATTTTTATTGTGAATTTCACCGAAGAAAAAAAAATATTTTGTACAAAGAGACAGTAAATTTAATGTGAAATCACTTGCTGTGTATTGTACTGCAAATTCTCACTTCCATCTCGTTTTGTGCCACCCTGTTTTTCAATATTATAAATGCACGCGGAACAATGAAGAATTTAATCATCCAAGAACATAAATTGCCTGCGCTCCAAGCATGAAGATGAGTCTCACTCGAGACTCGGAAATAAATTAATTCTAAATGAATCAAGAAAATAAACAACAAGCCTCATAAATAGGCAAGGATCTCAAGCAGTCTCATAAACAACCGCGGCGCGGCTTCATATCTCGGTATTGCTAGAAAATTCTATGGGCAAATAAAAATGTCTTCTCAGGCATTTTACAAAGGAAGAATTACTTTGTTGGATGTTCAATGCGAGCATTAGTTCATGGGAGTCGTATGTTGCAATTGGAAATGACAGCTCAAGGTACCTACTTAGAGTACTTGACTTTGAACATTCAAGAGAGAGATAAAAAAATCAATATTTTATCCACTGTCAGAGAAGAAAGAGATCATTGTAGAGTTCTTATATCTGCCCTGCTTGCTTTCTCTCCTAGTCTAAAGTCCCAGTTGGGGCAAGGACTTTGATTGTTACAGACCTCTCTTTAAATAAATGTTCATTAAAAAAAGTCCCAGTTGTATATTATGTAACTAAACATATACGTATACTCGTATGTCCACACATTATGTTGTAGTTAGCTTTCGACGGACCTTACCAAAAATTCGAAACGCCAACATAAGTGATAATATCGTTGCATGTCCTCACAATATGTACAAACAAGTTCATCCCCTGTAGGGTAGTGGAAAGGGCATTACCTACTTCACTACTCCTTCTTACTAACTAAGTAGGTACCTAAAAAATGTTTGGTTCTAATTGAATAATGCGTGTGCAGGATGGCGCCTCCACACCTCCATGCCTCCTCACCTCCGCCTCTGTGGGCCACCTAATGGTTTTTTTTTTTCTCCTCCAGCTCAGGGCATTATAATTACCGTCTCTTATCTCTTTAAGCTCGCCCTTTATACACTCTTCAGTCCTTCAAAGGAGAGAAAGGACGAATTTCAGTTATTAAAGTTATACATATAAACAAGAGGTACACAATATTATGAAGCTGTGTGTTGCGACTCAGAGTCATCTTCTGCAGAAGTAGGAGTAGTCATCAATTGATCATTTTTTCGGCTTGTACTGTTTGGCAGTATAGTAGGTTCTATTCCTTTGCGCGATTGCCTGAATAAAAACATCACGTCCATCATAGTAGAATATTTTGACCATTGGAACATGGAGACTATTGAACTTTATGCGTTTGTTTCGTAACAGCCAAGCGGCATCAGATTTATAGTTGATTTCTTCATAACGTAAGCAATCTAAAAAGTGGTCAATAAACACAGGAAGATAATAACAATACTGTCCATCAAAACCACTTGTAACTTATATGTATGTCAGGACGTTGGTACTAGATTAGGTGTCCCCTCTCTTTTCTCTTGGCTCTCTCATAATTTTCTTCTTCACAGCATTTCATATCATAAATGGGAGTTGGGTTTTTTCATCTCTCCAGCTTTTCTTTCCCTTTCTCTCCTGTGTGTTTCTACCTGGTTTGCATTATAATAAATATGGACAAGAGATAAGGAGAGAGTGGAACGGATGCTCACTCTTAATTAAGGTAAAGAGGTACGAATTTGCGGAGGAGGGACAGAGATAGTTGCTGAATGAGGTCGTGTTTATTCTAGAGTAAGGGGAACTAGACTGCTCTGCTCGTAGCCACACGTGAATGGGTTAACCAAAGACTCCTGTCTGTCCTTAAGGAAGAAAGCGAGATCAAAAGACTTTATCTAGTGTCAATTTTTATTGTAAAACTATGTTCTTACTCACTGTTTCTGATTTCAGTTTTATCATTGTTTTACATGCGACAGTATACAGATACATGTAAAATATCAGGAGTTATGTGTTCGTTTTAGAATTTTTTGAAAAGTATTTTTTACTTTCGGTCGGTTTTTTCGAAATAGAGCAGCATTTCTGGACGAAATAGAATCTCGTCAAGAACAGCAGTGTGTGTGTTAGATACACAGAGACACACACACACACACACACACACACACACCCACACATGTAAGGGTAAATGAAATTCAGCATGTAGCTAGCTGCAGGGCGCTATTACGTACCTGGAACAATATCATGAATGTGTTAATTTCTGATATACATGTAACTTCCTCAATTTTATTGTAATAGAAACTCATGTGATTCACACCGGTTTATTTTTTTGCTCCGATTTAAATTTTTGCCGTATTCGACATATCTGCCATTTCAATACGACTGCTATGTCAAAAGCGTAGAAAGAAAGGGTTTTTCATTACCTCACTGTACCAGACAAAATTCTGATACTTCACTCCCATGGAAAATAAGCACACAGATTTGTTTTTTCTGAAACTTCTAATGACGTCATGAGATCGACTTCTCGTCCTGACTTTATTCTTGTCTCTGAATTTATGTATTTACCTCTCCTTATGAAATGAATTGTGCGGAACAATGGATGTGGAGTGCGCGTGATGGAAGAGATGGAGCTTGGGGAATGACACTGAAAGCTCTGGTTCTGTTCCCATTGTGCAAGTCAGCAGTCTTTCAAGTGCTTTGTCTACCTGTGCAATGCGTACTTTGTTGCTTCTCTGCGTCGACATGGCAACAAGCTTTCTCATTTGCCTTAGTCGATTTAAGAAATTGAGGAAAGAAGAATTTCTTCTACTTGAAGTACTATGAGCATAGTGGCTGTTTCACGTCCATAGCTCCTTGTGCACAAACCCATAATGTAAATATGTGTCGTAATTCGCCACAGCCGTTAAACATATTATTTTATTTTGAGGATTATGGTAATATTATGTACATTATGCCAGATAAATACAACTCGTCAAAATGACAGATAGCTAGTAAATTATATTTGAATGTCGATTTATTATTCCCATTCCCTCCCTCCCTCTCCTTCACGCCACATTACTTTTCCTTCCTGCACCTCCTCTGTCTTTTCCGCTCCTCTCCCTCTTCCCTCGCCTTTGGGAAAGGAAGTAATGGAAGTGTACCTTTTTAAAAGGAGTCTTTGTGTTGTTTACTTTTCCTGCTATTTTTCTTTTTTCTCCTCTCTTTGTTATTCTTTTACTCTCTGATAATGTTTCCTTTCCCAAACAAGTGTCCTCGTGTTAATTTTGTTTATACATGAAAAACAATTGTTCGATATCTCTCTTCTCACTATTCTATCAGCGAACTAATTGAAAAACCCCAGGTTTTCGAAATATTTGACGGATTGTTCGAATTTTCGACCTTTATTTCAGACTTCTGAACTTGAAATCTATTGCTATGACCTATATTTTTTTACTGTAAAAACTGAGAACACAGGCTTTATTTATTGCCCAACAAACCGTTTCCAAAATACACTGAGGCAAAAATTTAGCGGAACGGGTAGGTATTTTCTCATATAACGTGTGTATTTCTTGTTGGACAAAAGCATTTTTCATATTTTTTCTAATTGAGGAAATCACACAAAAATTGGTACAGAGATAGCAAAAACATGAAGGCCAATTTTCATAATTGAATAAAGTACTTGTCACTGTCGGTCTTTCCCATACAGGGTGTAGAAAAAAACTGTTTTTCAATGATTTTTTTTAAAATTCATTATTTTGGATTCAGAGGAATAGTGACGTGTCCATCAAGGCTCAACATTTTTGAGCCAAGAAAGAATGAGGATCAATACATAAAGCAAGACAATATTACTCTTAATCCAAAATAATGAATTTTGAAAAAATCATTGAGAAACTGTTTTTTTGTACACCCTGTATGGGAAAGGTCGACAATGACAAGCACTTCATTCAATTATGAAAATTGGCCTTCATGTTTTTGCTATCTCTGTACCAATTTTTGTGTGATTTCCTCAATTAGAAAAAATATGAAAAATGCTTTTGTCCAACAAGAAATACACACGTTATATGAGAAAATACCTACCCGTTCCGCTAAATTTTTGCCTCAGTGTATATGCCAGTTTGCTGCATTTTCAATATTCTTTCGGATTCACCCGCTATGAAAGCTCGGGATTTACAGCGTTGAGTGTGTGTGTCTTGTTTGTGTGTGTGGGTGTGATGTATGTGGTATGTGTTTGTGTGGGTGTGATTGGTATGTGAGTGTGTGTTTGTGGGGGTGTATATGGTATTCGAGGGTATATGCGTGTCTGTGTAATGGCGAAATTACAAATAATTAATAGACCGATTCTAATTAAACATTATTGGCCTTCTAGTGCCAAGATACAGATAGGAATGATCAAATGTGGTAGCAATACACTTTTTACCTTTTTTATTTTCCACATGTCATCTCCCTCTAGCAGTCAGCGTACTGAAAACAATATTATACATTTCGCTTCATCACTCCTCATTTGCCAGCCTTAACTCCGTGATCTCCCCTGTGTTGACTTTCTCTTTTTTTGAAGAAATCCTGCTGATGGTATTATTGTTGTTCTAATGAATGTTATTATTGTTTGCAACAGGTAAAACCAATGTGATGTAATAATGATTATGTAAGTTTAAATGTTTCAGCTTTTAACCACAAAATTGTGTAAACCAGTAACCCTTTCGAAGCTTTCACGACGAGATTCATGTAGATCCAATAGAGATGTGCGAGATAGTTAAAATAATGAGATTCGTTAAAAGCAAAGCTGGCAGATTAAAATGAACTTGAGTAAGAAGCCTCTCCCGCATGACAGCGTCACTGCTTGCTTTTGTAACTTGTTAGCGCTGTTTACTCTTCAGGTTTTTTTTTTTGTTGCATAAACACAAACAGGGATGCATTTGCATTTTTTGTTCTGAATGGAGGAAAAATCAGCTCGCATCAAAAGAACGGTTTCAAAAGGATTGAAAAAAATCTGATTAGAGCTTTATCTATCAGACGCTGTCAATAGCAAAGTGAAAAAGAAACTTATGATCAGTACTTCCTGCTGCTTGTTACCTCTCCATATCACTGTGATCAGTACTTCCTGCTGCTTGTTACCTCTCCATATCACTGTGATCAGTACTTTCTGCTGCTTGTTACCTCTCCATATCACTGTGATCAGTACTTCCTGCTGCTTGTTACCTCTCCATATCACTGTGATCAATACTTCCTGCTGCTTGTTACCTCTCCATATCACTGTGATCAGTACTTCCTGCTGCTTGTTACTCTCCATATCACTGTGATCAGTACTTCCTGCTGCTTGTTACCTCTCCATATCACTGTGATCAGTACTTCCTGCTGCTTGTTACCTTTCCATATCACTGTGATCAGTACTTCCTGCTGCTTGTTACCTCTTCTTCTTCACATTGATCCTGAAATTTTCTCTGTATGTGATTGATTTTACATAATTTCTTGTATTGAAATTTTCTTTACCTTTCTTTTATTTTTGTCGATGACAATGCTTATCACATGTTATAAATACTCCATTCACAAGAAATTTTCTTTGCTGTGGTTTTGTTTTATTTTTTGTCCATAACTAAAATTCAAAGGTCTGAGGTTGGCCGGAGTTCTTACCGCCCTTTTTTTACCATAATTCCCACCCCATAGTTTACACTATAAATTATAAACCCCCAAGAATATTGTGACTGACACTAAATTATTAAAAGTAACAATGGTAATGAACTCGTGGTGTCTTTGTAGTGCTTGCAAGTAGACTGGCTTCATGAGTAATACAATTGACATTGTGCCTAACTAGAAACTGATAGCTGAATTGCTACCTCTACCTACCTATCTATCTGTGAGTCTCAACAGAACAAAGTAAAGAAAATGATATAACAGGTACTATATTCTCTTTTAGTTTGTACTTTTTATGCGCTCTCATTGAAGTCATAAACTTCAGAATTACAAAATCTATTAATAAATCATATATGCTGTCTTCAATAAGAAACGCCGAAGTCTTGTCAGTGCTGGAGATCACATACGGTTACTTGAACTAAGTTTCCAACATTATCTTGTTTTGTTGATTCTCTTCTATTAGACTCTTTATGGAAGAGACATTGTTTGTGCTCCAACTAACACATCCACTAGTTTAGCGGAAAATAAGCAGATCATAACTTATCCCTTATTAGTACAGTCAAATCTGGGTATTAGAGAAACCTCGATATAAGAGAACAACTTCTAGCTCCAATTGACCTCTCTTATAAGGGTAAAATAACCTCTTTATAAGAGAAACCTGGATATAAGAGAACAATTTCTAGCTCCAATGTACCTCTCTTTTAAGGTAAAATAACTTCTTTTTAAGAGAAACCTGGATGTAAGAGAACAATTTCTAGCTCTAATTTAGCTCTCTTATGAGGCAAAATAACCTCTTTTAAGAGAAACCTGGATGTAAGAGAACAATTTCTAGCTCCAATTTACCTCTCTTATAATGGAAAATAACCTCTTTATAAAAGAAACCTGGATATAAGAGAACAATTTCTAGCTCCAATTTACCTCTCTTATAAAGTAAAATAACCTCCTTATAAGAGAAACCTGAATATAAGAGAATAATTTCTAGCTCCAATTTACCTGTCTTGTAAGGTGAAATAACCTCTTTATTAGAGAAACCTGGATGTAAGAGAAAAACTTCCGGACCCTTGAGTTCTCTTATATCCAGATTCAACTGTATTAGAACTGTATTACAAACTAAATATGAACTCAATGAATCTAACCTTTTAAATCATTAATTCTTCATGGTATTTTTTTAAATATTTTGATAAAACTTGTTTGTGTTGGGTCTCACAAGTTGTGAATGCTGCTGTTGTGCCCCATATCAACTCAGAGATGCTGCACTGGAGGAATATCGCCGTAGTATCATAACTCATATGTCACAACTGAAATAATATTATGACGACTATGGAGAGACATCTGTGTGAATAGACACTCTGGCAATTCATATTAGACCTGTTCTGTGACTGAGGCATATGAGTAAACTAGCGGGCTGCACCCGCTTCGCCAAGCCATCACACACACACACCACCCATACATCACACACCACATACACACACCTCACACATACCCATCAACACACACACATCCACATCCACACCCACACCCATACACAGACACCCACACAAACACACCCACACACAAACACACACCACACACACCACACACACACACCCATCTACACACACACACCCATCTACACACACACACAACACAACACACCACACCACACACAAACCACACACATATACACACACACACACACCCATCCACAAACACACACATCACCACACACACACACATCACCACACACACACACACACCCATCCACAAACACACACATCACCACACACACACACAAACACACACACACGCACACACACACAAAAACCATCATCGCTGTAAATTTAAAAATCCCGAGCCAAATCTATCACAGCGGATATTGATAATGTAGCAAACTGGCCCATATTTCGAGAACGATTTGTCAGAATATGGCAACAAGGGCTCAAATAAAATCATGTGATGTTCTCAGACGTTTTTACAATAAAAATATAGGTCCTCGCGATAACTTTCAATTTTCGTGCTGGAATCTGTAAAAAAACGTGAAAAGTCTGAAAAAATGGTCGAAATTTCGAACATTCTGGCTTCTATCTCGAGAACGGTACGTCAGAATGTGGCCTAATATGAATTAAATGAAAGCTAGTTTTGTCTAATGTGTTATTAAATAATAAAAAATATAGGTCCTCGCGACAAATTTTAAGTTCCGCGCTGGAATCTGCTAAAAAACGTGAAAAGTCTGAAAAAAAGGTCGAAATTTCGAACATTCTGGCTTATATCTCCAGAACGGTATGTCAGAATGTGGCCTAAAATGAATTAAATGAAAGCTAATTTTGTCTAATGTGTTATTAAATAATAAAAAATATAGGTCCTCGCGATAGATTTAAGTTCCAGGCAAAGACTGTCTTAAAATCGGACCCTTCTCAAGGAAATACTTGAGAAGGTCATAATCTCAAGGACGGTTTGAATTTCGGACTTTTGATAGTTTTCCTGATGTTCGTACGGCAATTTACTTGGGGTCGTCTCTCATCAATTTTTGCTATCTCTTACCGTTTCGCCTAAACAATTCCTGCACACAAACATACAAAGATACAAAGTCCGTCCATATTTTCATTTATATATAGAGATAACGATGTGTTCACGAGCAACAATACACCCATAGCTTTAGCACTCGTATTCAACATGCTAGACAAAATTTTCATATGGTTTTCAAAAAATAGAGAAAATATCATCTACTCGTTTATCTACACTTGTGCTTTTCATTATCAGGCTCTCCACTTGTGACCTATTTGCACAGGAGTTCCCATTTGAAAATATATTTTTCCATAGGAATAACTCCTAGGAATAGGTGTGCTCAAATTATCGTGATTCTTCTTTTATAAGCACCAGTTGAAATTCGCATTTTACTCTTCCAATTTACTCTAGATTGTACTTGTAACCATCACTCTTGTAAATTTCATTAGAAATACAAAACCGTGCTGTACTTGTTCTGAATTCTAATTTTCGTTCTTCATTATGTTAAACGTTCGCTGTGTAAATTCTTTCCTAATCTCGCCTGTGGGAACGTAGGTGGTCATTTTTAATTTGCTTTCGCGAGGTAGATGTTGGCTGTCTGTTTAGTTCACTGTTCTGAATAATGGCCTTAGACTCCTGTTTATTGTTACCAAAGACGAAAAACGTTAATTATTATGCTATATTTATACAGAGTCGCCCAAAACTTATGTTTCACCTGAAATAATTTAGGCCCTGTTTGAAAAATTGAAAAAAATAAACACATCACCTGCTTCTTGCTTTTTTGGTCACTGTCATTAATTTTTCATACAGGGCGGACCACAAATGGAGTTTTTATGTCAACTTTCCTTTTTCAAACAAGAGTCCCTATTTTTATTTGGTATTATTATTTCCTTATAATTTTACATGATTTAGAATATTCACAACATTGCATACCGGTAAGTTCATACAGTATGTACACTGTCAAGTGTACATTGGTGCGAGAATGTAAATATCTCAAGGAATACCCAAGTGAGTATCAAATCTTGGTGCCTTTTCCATTATTACAATACCTGGTGAAACATGATTTGAATTTTCTCTCAAATTAGTAATTCTAGCCACATTTGAGTCGTATTTGTTTTCATGGGTGTATAAAAACATGGATTTTTTGGTTTTTTTTAGCATTAGCCTTTAATTTACCAGTTCATACATAGTTAAAAATATACTTCATTCTAGCACCAAATGTCTTGTAATAGTATATTTTTATAAGTGATTTGTTCTTTTTATTTCATACAATTTCATGGTCGGTGTAGAAATTTATTCCGATCCCTAATCCTTGTATTAACGTATCGGAGTGCCACAAGTGTATATTCTAAAGTATAAAATGTAGAATTTAAAGCGAAATAATAATATTAAAATGGGGGTGATTCTTCTCAAAAAATTACGTATTTACCAAAAATCTCAACTTGTGAACCACCCTGTAATAATAAAAAAGTTTCACAAAAAAACGCATATTGTTTCTATCTTCAATATTTCAAAGAGGGACGAAAAATTTCACCACAGATTGTTCCTGGAGAGAACACAAGTGTTGGACCCACCCTGTCTAGGGTTTCCTTATGAGTTATCTCTCACTTGACAAATTACATAAATGTGGAGGGATTTTTTTTGTGGTTTCGTTTTAAGCCATTTAACAAATGTTTGTGGTTCTCACATCACCTGATGCCTGAGCACAACTCAGTTATTAAATATATTTTATCCCAATATAGACGGACAAATATTAATCTGATGTCTTCTAATTTGTTAAAACATTTCTTATTTCAATGACTGATGTGATGAATTGTACCAATTATTGAACACTTCGCGATAAAAAATCATCGAGTTTTCATAATTTATTGTATCGAATATCTGTAGCGAGCCTCCGTGGCGTGGAAGTTTGTGACTACTGCCCATAGTCCAGAGATCCTGAAAATTCTGTTCCCTCCGTACACGTGAAGCCGGCATTTCTGGCCCTACCCGGGCTAGGTGAGGTTAATGTGAATAGCTGGTACGATTCCCAGCGAATGGAGGGTAAAACCCCCGTCATAATCAGGAGGTTCGCTTAAATAGAATCCTTATCGTTATTAAGGGCACCCAGACTTAAAATGTGCCACAATCAACCAACCTCAATCATGAGGTGGAACAATGCCGAGTACAAGTAGGTTTGAGAAAGGGCAAAGTGAAAAACGAAGAAGAAGAAGAAAATTGGTTGCAACTCTTTAGTGTGTAGTCGTTTTCTCAAGGGACCGAGTTTATTCCCCAACTGAAATGTAATCCCTCAGTTTAAATTTTTATCGAATATCTGTATCAAATTTTTCAAATGAGCTTTTTTTCCTTGGAACATTTTAGAAGTAATGCGATATTTCTAAAAACACGATGTTATTTTTCGCTTTCTATATTTTTGACTGTAAGTCAGACTTGATAAGTAATAGACAGACCATCAGCTGTGGTACAACTTGTGAAAGCATTATCTCCCCCCGAACACTTTTCCGCACTTAGTTTTATCCAAACAAAAAAAGTTTTTATGTATTATTCATAAAAAGTAAAAACAATATTGTAGGAAAAAATTCTGCTCAATTGGATTAGGTGTCGATCTCCATGATCTACTAGGCTTTGTTGAAATACTATGTGAACCACTCCATTTTTACCTCGACTTTGGACTTTAACATAAAACACTCATCTTTTGTTCTCGGAAAACTTTTTCAGCCTTGATACTTATTTTTGAGGCTCTACATTTTACCTTACCACTTGAGTTTTTTTTACTTCTTCTTTATTTTCAATAGGTCTGTTTTATATACATGTGTTTGTGTGAGTTTTTGCACAGATTATCTCACACAATACGTCTTAGAGGGAAGAAATCTGGTATAGCTACAGGGTGTTCAACTGTTCACAGTACGCACCCTTGGATTGCACGTTTAACATTTGAATAATTTTTTGTTTTTAATATACAAAAACACTATTTTGTTTTTAATATACAAAAACCGAATAAGTATTACTCAGGGGTCTCATGGATATTCATATTCAGGTGATCTCCAACTATAACAATGTTTCACCCTGTAAAGTCGTAAATTTCAAGTCACGAATTCAAATGATTCAAGTTGATGTTCGCAATATTTATTTAATTTCAACAATAGAATTTTGGCACTTGATCTTACGAGTTGTGCCTGGTTATTTTGCACTACAACAAACAGAGAACAGGTCATATATTATTTGTAATTGTCTCACGCGTACGCAACATGTACCACTCAGGACAGAGCCACTCCAACATGAAGTTTACAAATGCGTCTGAGTGCGAAGAATTCGCTCTTAAAATATATGAGGCAAAAATAACTTGACACGTATTTTTCTTTAAATTAGAGTAATTATTCATTTAAAAGGAAACTATTCATGCATTATCGCGCCCCGTGTGTCGGTCCAATGCTACGACATGGAGGCCAAAATAGAACTAGTCCACTACCACACAGCCACCAGGCTCACTTAGTTCCAACATTCTGACTTGTCGGGAGGGCGCCACTGAAGGGGGTTTTCCAGTAATTTAGTCTGAGGTGTGAACTACTATAGCTCTCAGAGAATAAATTTATACATGGATTAAGACAAGCAGGTTATCATAAACATTGTGTCGGTCACAATATAATGATGTTCCGAACTGAGATTCGTCATGCTTTGGACTCGCACTAGCAAACTCCAGGTTACTACTCTACTACCCCTCCTCAATGCTACTTGGGAAAGGCTGAACAGATGAACACACAGATAATTTCCATAATGATAACCTTATTTACTTTCTTTTGACTTGTTATAACGGAAGGTAGAAACAGCGCCAATTTAAAAGGGGTTCCTGCGATGTATCAACGGGTTACTGCCCCGGTCACATGTAAGGCACCGGTTCCGCCATGGAGTGATCACCTTGGTGGCTATACCGTTATCGAGTAATTTATTTGCTTTGGATATCAGTGGAGATCAAACCGTTTCAAATTTTAAAAAGGGGCAGCGCTAAAAAAATTGCCCATGGCTCATATACATTTATGCATGGCTCATAAAAATTCGTTTAATGGGGTTATTTGTACAGAATTCAACGACACAGGGGCATTATAGGAATGTTGAAGGTGTGCACTGTGCATTATGCATTATTATAATATTTTCATTTTTATTTCTTATTTTTACTCAAGATAATTTAACTTGAAACGACACACACCGGTTTTCTCAAGAACAAAAGGGTAAAAACTAACCTATACAGGGTGTCCCACCAAACTTGGACACCTCAAATTACTCGGCCCCCGAAAGAGTTTTTGAAAAATAAAAAATCCTAGGGTACATGGTCTAATTATGCGGTTTCAGTCATAAATTTTTTTTTATACAGGGTGGTTCAAAAGTCAGAAATTGAGGTGTCAACTTTCGATTTTTAAATGGATTGACCTGAATTTTATTTGATAATTTTACTTTTAAATGGTTCCTGAGTACTTTTTTAAACAAAAAATTTACATACAGGGTGATTTTTTTTCGACCAATTTTTTTTCTAAATCTCGAATAACTCAAGTTTGTTTAATTTTTTCGATAACAAGAATAGAAAGTGTTTGTGTAATGAAAACACGCACTTTCAATAGGCATCAAAAATTTTTATACAGGGTGGTTCACAAGTGAAATAATGATTTGATTTTTTTTAAAACTGAGTTTTTTTAATTTTTTATTTGGGATTAATAATTCTAACCTAATTTTACACATTTTTTGTTAGTCATATCGAAAAACAAAACTAAAGTGTTGTACAGGGTGAGACATAATTTTTTTGTGACACCTTGTATATGGGCAGTCAAAGAGACGTAAAATTAAATATAAAAACTAAATGTGCAAGAAAAACTTCGATTTTTAATTATATAAAAAAGTTATGGTGTTTTAACTAATATTGTCGCATGGACCACCCTGTAGATATTCTCTTAAACTATCATGTGGGTACTCGAGGTTGTATAAAATTCAACGAAGACTTCGAATCGTGGGGAAAAAACAAGTAAAAAACACGAATTTTGAAGCCATTTTCAATTTGGTCTACACACTGAATGATTTTAAAACTAGAAATAAAAAGTAGGTAGGTGTAGACACAAAATTGAAAATGGCTTTTTGAATTCATTTTTTTCTTTCAGATTTGGACTCCTCGTTAAATTTTAGACAATTTCGACTACCCATATGATGGTTTAAGAAAATATCTACAGGGTGGTCCATGTGACAATATTAGTTAACACACCATAACTTTTTTATATAATTAAAAATCAAAGTTTTTCTTGCACATTTAGTCTTTCTCTGTAATTTTATGTCTCTTTGACTGCCCATATACAGGGTGTCACAAGAAAATTATGTCTCACCCTGTACAACACTTTAGTTTTGTTTTTCGATATGACTAACAAAAAATGTGTAAAATTAGGCGAGAATTATTAATCCCAAATTAAAAATTAAAAAAACTCAGTTTTAAAAAAAATCAAGTCATTATTTCACTTGTGAACCACCCTGTATAAAAAAATTTGATGCCAATTGAAAGTGCGTATTTTCATTACACAAACACTCTTTATTCTTGTTATCGAAAAAATTAAACAAACTTGAGTTATTCGAGATTTAGAAAAAAAATTGGTCGAAAAAAAACACCCTGTATGTAAAATTTTTGTTTAAAAAAGTACTCAGGGACCATTTAGAAGTAAAATTATCAAATAAAATTCAGGTTGATCCATTTAAAAATCGAAAGTTGACACCTCAATTTCTGACTTTTGAACCACCCTGTATAAAAAAAATTTCATGACTGAAACCGCATAATTAGACCATGTACCCTAGGATTTTTTATTTTTCAAAAACTCTTTCAGGGGCCGAGTAATTTGAGGTGTCCAAGTTTGGTGGGACACCCTGTATATACGTACTATCATACCGGCGCAGAATGAATAAATTTAGTCAAGTATGTATACTTGTATAGTATAATTATATACCTACATAGTTCTGACTCGCTAGATCTACTTAGAGAGGAAAAAAAACTTTTTAATGAAATGTATTTTTTCCTATAATTTTGGACTGAATGCTCAGTTCTTCAAAGGGGAGATATAACAAAACTCTTTGTTTCTAAAACTACCTTCTGGATTTTCTACTCGTATAGTATATTTATGTACACCTATGTTTTTAATATAGACTCATGAATGAATGGGCCCTGGAAAAGCGGAGTTTAATATCCACTTTCAAAACATGAAAAGAAACTAAAACGTAAAAGAAATATAAACTGCCAGAACACCAGCTCATTCTTTTCCAATTTCAAATTTTAAAATTGAAGCAAAATTATGATGGCGTTTACATTGAGGTAATTTTGCTTTCATTATGGAGTCGAGCGAGTGGAAACAGACTGCCCTTGTAAATACCTTCATTAGTTACTGAATAATTAGTACGAATCAGCTATGAATTCATTCAAGTGCCCAACTATTGAGAGCGGGTTGGATGAATGGAGTAGTTATCCAGAAAAGGAGGCCTTTCCTCTGAAAGCTCTTCAATGTTTTGCCTCGAGTCTCCACTTGAAAGTTAGATTTCCCTCGATCTAACGAAAGTTTTAAAATGCAATATTTGAAATACCTACGTATATACGTAATGTAGGCAAGAAAAATACGAGCAGGTAGCCAGGAGTATTTCCACGGAGGTGAGGGAGGGCAGGGGGGTGGAAAAAGTGAAGTGAAGGACAAATAATGATCGTTCATATAAATTATTATTGGTGGAAACTTTTCTATGTATGTATATTTATATGTACATTGTACATATTATGTATACCTTAAGGAACCTTTTTTGAACTTTCCTTTTTAACAACCTCTTCCAAATATTTACCTTGGTTTTCGAGTTAAGTATGTTTAGGATCATTTACTTTCTGGGTTAGGTTCAAACTTATTTTATTGAGGTCCACAGCCATAGTGGGGTTACTATCCACTAGGAAGGGATCTACTGTTCTACAAGTGCTCAGAAATATTAAAATTAGATCCTATCCATATAAAAAGTATTTATTTTCTCTCATCTTTCTCTCCTTTCTTCTTCTCCTTCTTTTGCCCTGTTGGTACAAGAAATTTCGTTGCTTTTCATTTCTATTAATTTTATTAATTAATGAAAACCACAACTTTTTTCATAAAGATAAGGACCGCCACTCTTTCATCAATAAATGAACGAGCAGAAAAAAAGTTATCCTAATTAAAGGCAATATGTAAAATGGGTGTAAAATCATCAAGGACACACGCATACGAACGGATCATTTGGCAAAAACAACTTTTTGGAAATCAGGATAGTGTTATTTGTCCAGAAATGTTATCAGCTCAATTTGAAAAATTCGACCGAAAACAATACGTCTTTCTATACCTTATAGGTGGGTGATTGAAAATAAAAAATCTCTTATTTTCTTTTATTGTAATTTCTCTTTATAAGAAGTACTTGATCATTTCCACAAAATTTTCTTCGAATAGCTTTGAACCAACTGAAGTGGTGGGTACTTGGGTAGATAGGGCAATAGGATCAGAATCTGAAGTAGGTATGCTAAAAAGTACAATCGCCGCATTGGAGTAGGAGAGATGAAAGAGAAAAGAAGGTAGGGTATTCATTTCCTTCTCTTGTTTCTTACAAATTAGAAGCAGGAAATTAATCAGGCTAATAATTATTCTTCTCGCCCGTCTTCTTCCTTCTATTTTTCCCTTTGTATTATCTTCGTAGCCATCAATATCTCTACTCAAACTTCCCAACCTTCTCATATTATTCACGGTCTGAAAGATAATGCGCTACCAACATGGAAAAATAACATCCTCCTGAATTTTTTACAACTTTGCATAATTTTTAATATTATAATGATTGATATTGATGATCAATTTCACAAAAAATATCGGTTATAATACCATTTTTTTTTAAATAGAATTTGATATTTTTGAAGATGATTGAACTAGTGGATCTTAGAGATGAAGGGTGCGCTTACTTGACCTACAACTTCTTTAATGTAAATGAATTTAGCGTTTCACATAGGTAGACAGTGAGTATTTATTTTATGGATAATTTATCTGTTATTGAGATCTGAAATTAAATTTAAGGAAATTCAAAAAATTGACAAAAAATGATGTTTTCAACTTGCCGCTTCAATACTTTCGAAGGTACGAGTGATTTACAAAAATTCAAAGTACATGTGACGAAAGTTCATACGATGTGAACAATTCACGAGGAAGTTTTGTGTCCTGAATTGGCAGTTTATATTTAGGGAATTATGTTTCAATTTTTTTTTTTTCATTTTAGAGAACGAACACAACACTTGTCATGTGTATAGATATAATGCTCGGAAGTAAAGTAGAGGAGAGGAGAAAAAGAAATTTGGAAGAATCATGTACTACGACTGTGTATTGCGCTACGATAAATTACCTGAGACAGAGAGAAAAGAGAAATGAGCCGGAAGAAGTTGATGAAAAAAATAATTCTCCCTTTCTCCTTTTTCCTTCCTTTGTGTGATGGATAGTGCACAAACTCTTATTGAGCTGGTCTAACGTCGGATGTTGTAACAACATCTTCAAGCATAAACCTTCCTTGAGCGAGAGCTAGGGTACTCCTCGCTTGGTGTTGCCATGGCAACTAGTATTTCTATATTTCTACTCGTAGTCTGTTTTGGCCCTAAAGATGGTTCCAATAGGTCTCTTTTTTAAAGCTCAATAATGTCCTTGCCTTGGGGTTCGCTTATTGTGCTGATGGAAGCTGCGGATTAAAAGCTGTGTATATTTTAATATCGAAACGAATCGGTTAAAAAAATTCCGTGTGCGTCAATTGTCAGGCAGTTTGCATTAGTAGGAGTAAGAGCAGTCGGACAGTAAGAGAGAGTGAGGGAGAGAGAGAGAGAGAGGAGAGAGAGAGAGAGAGAAAGAGAGAGAGAGAAAGAGAGAGAGAGAAAGAGAGAGAGAGAAGAGAGAGAGAGAGAGAGAATATATAGTGAGGGAGAAGAGAGGAAAATGAAACGGAAAAAAAGAGAATTATTAACAAAGGCATAGAAAAATCCTGTACAATTGGGGAAATATTTGAAATATATTATGCACATATACCTACTCTTGGTAGAAATGGAATTTGAATTATTGAATTTTTATGTTAAAGGTTTATTATAATCTTAATATACAGGGCGAGTCATTCATTTTAAGTGACGCAGTCGATTTTCTCGGCCCCTGTTGGAATTAAAAAAAAAAAAAACTAATCTGAGATCATTTTCATAGTTCTTAGGAGGAAATCTTATGGTAATAGTCGCAATTCTGCCAAGGTTGATTATTAAATAAAGGTCAACTTCAGAATCTTAAATGGTTCGACCTGAATTTTATTGCGTATTCAAATTCTCCATGTAATGTTGATCTTATTGAAGTATTCTCAAGACATTTTCACTTTACTTGTCCCCCCCAAATTTTCAAGGTCGACTCTTTTTTAATTGTAATATACCTAACCGTGTGACGTATCAAATCAAAGGTCTTGTAACTCTGAATGTGAAAAATGGCAAATATCACATTTCACTTTAATTTTATCCCGGTTTTACATAACAAGTACTGTAATTCAAGATTAATGATTACTTGCAATAAAAATGACTGACAGATTTTTATTTTAGACATTCAGCATTCAGCAAAACCTTTAATTTCATACGTCACACGTGTATGTTACATTGTTACAGTTGAAAAAAATCGACCTTGAAAAATCTGGGGAAAAATTTAAAAATTAAAAAAAGTGGTATAAATAGTCAAAGAAGAAGGTCAAAATTTTACAGAGAATATTGAAATAAAATTCAGATCGATCAAATTAAGATTCTGAAGTTGAACTTGAAGGTCAACCTTAGCAGATGCGCAAAGGTCATCCATCATTGAGTGTAACCCTGTGAGTTATGAAAATGATCTCTGAATAGATTTTCGGGATTTCTAACAGTGCCCGAGAAAATCGACTGTCACTACAACTGAACTCACCCTGTATAAAAGAGAAATATGGGCGGATTTGTATCTTGGTATCTTTGTTTGTTTAGACGAAATGGTAAGAGATACCAAAAAAAAACGATTATTTTCCGTATACAATTCCAGGAAAATTGTCAAAAGTCCAAAACCCCAAACTGTTTTCCAGTTATGACCTCTCAAGTATTGCCTTGAGGAAGGGTCCGATATTAAGCCCGTCTTTGCCCTTTAACTAGAATACCATCGCGATGACCTATATTTATTATTCTGACGTTCAAATTTTTGACTTTATTTTTCAGAGATTTCACATTTTCTAACAGAACCCACCACGTAATGACGGAATTTGATATTTATCACGATGACCAATATTACTTCCGAGAAATTTCTAATATTAGAAATCGGAAGTATTGTGTTCGTTTTTGTAAAAAAAAATATTTTTTTGCTCCGATTTCAATTTTTTTCATATTTCTGGACGTTTCATAACCTCTTGAGCAAATTTGGTTTTGTGTCCGTCTGTCGGTCTGTCTGTCTGTTAAAACAATTCCTTGTAACGCGCAAATCTCGGAAACTACTCGACCGATTTTGATGAAATTTTGCACACATGTAGGAGACATTCTGTAGATGGTCCCATTTTAAATTCATCGAATTCATACCAGCGGTTCTGGGTGAAAGAGACCATGCGCCTGACCTAAAAAGAGATATCTAAAAATTACTATGATGAATCATACAGAAATATTCACGAAACACCTTATCACATTCGTAATATTCAATATACAATACCAGCATTTAGAAATAACTATGGGAAAAGTACATTTAATTACCAAATACCACATCTATTAAATCAATTACCACCAACCTTAAAACATTTAAATAATGAAAGAAAATGAAAAAAGATATTCGAGAATATTTCTTGGAAAATAATGATTTATAAATAAAAAACAGATATATATATAACATCTTAAAATAAACTGCTTAAAAAAATATTTAAAAAAATAGAAGAAAGAAAAAAGAAACAAAGAAGAAAGAAGATGAAGATTGAAAATTGCTGAGATAAAGTTCCCGAAAAGTACACTAGTACTTAATGGGAACAAAAAAAATGTATATACGAAAGATAAAAAATAAAGATCATTATTATTATTACCACTAACTTTTTACTTAAACGCTTATATCTCGTGAACGGTACACCCGATTTCGATGAAATTTTGTAAGAATATGCATATTATTATTTGACATAGGTTATTTATATTTATTTTTAAATTAATTATAATTTGACTCTGATATTTAAGAAAATTCGAAATTTTGGACAAAAAAGTAAAAAAAAAAAAACACTGCCAATTATGGACACAATACTTCCTCGTGATTGTTTCACATTGTGTACATTGTGTTTTGAGTTTTTATACTAAATTACTTGTATCTCCAAAACGGCTGAACCGATTTTCTTCAAATTTGTTTTATATGGTAGAAAACCGTTTTTTCTACATTCTAGATTCTCCAAAAAATTCTGTATCGGCAAGTCGTGGTTCTTATTTTTTGACTTTATTGTCCAAAATTTCGGATTTTCTTAAATATCAGAGTCAAATTATAATTAATTAAAAAATAAATATAAATAACCTGTGTAAAACGATAATATGCATATACATACAAAATTTCATCAAAATTTGGTGTACCGTTCACGAGATATAAGCATTTAAGTAAAAAGTTAGTGGTCAGGCGCATGGTCTCTTTCACCCAGAGCCGCTAGTACGAATTCGATGAATTTAAAATGGGACCATCTACAGAATGTCTCCTACATGTGTGCAAAATTTCATCAAAATCGGTCGAGTAGTTTCCGAGATTTGCGCGTTACAAGGAATTGTTTTAACAGACAGACAGACCAACAGACGGACACAAAACCAAATTTGCTCAAGAGGTTATGAAACGTCCAGAAATATGAAAAAAATTGAAATCGGAGCAAAAAAATATTTTTTTTTACAAAAACGAACACAATACTTCCGATTTCTAATATTAGAAATTTCTCGGAAGTAATAAGGACCACGACTTGCCGAAACAGAATTTTTTGTGGAATTCAGATTGTAGAAAAAACGATATTCTACCATATAAATCAAATTTGAAGAAAATCGGTTGAGTCGTTTTGGAGATACAAGTAATTTTCTATAAAATCTCAAAATTGGCACGTGCTTACAATGTGAAGCAATCACGAGGAAGTATTGTGTCCATAATTGGCAGTGTTTTTTTTTATTGTAAAGTAAACTTTACATTCTTTACCATCAACATATCCTAATACGTAAAAAGTAAACTTTACATTCTTTAATCTTTACCATCACCATATCCTACGTAAAGTAAACTTTACATTATTTAATCTTTATCAAAACCATATCCTACGTAAAGTAAACTTTACATTCTTTAATCTTTACCATCACCATATCCAAGTTACCATCAGCATTTCCTATATAAAGCGAACTACAAATTTGCTCATATTCCATCGAAGTGTACAATAAGAAGCACTCATTTCCTCCAGCTTGGCATTATTCAATTTCTTTTGTTCAAAGTCTGTTCATGAGCTTCAGTCTTTTTTTCTAATAACCGAATGCTTTGTCTGTTTTCCTCTCAATATCTGAAGTTGTGTATATTTTGTTCCAATATTCTTCAAAGAGAAATAGCGGGCAGTGAGGTGGGATTTTATTTCATCGGGGGTAATCTTCCTCTGCAATATCCGCATTACCTGTCTCTTCTCTCATGCTATTTCATATTCACAATGGAGCGGAAGTTGACTAAATACCGAACACTCGTAATCTCCAGGGTTCTTGAGTTAAGTACGATGAAAAAATCCCCCAGACTTCGAATTATCTATGAATCCATAGATAGCACCAAATTGCATACGTAATGGATCTATTACATCTTCAAATTTGTTCTTTCTCCGTTAGCATATTATTTTATACCTCCGATTACTTCTCAAAGCTTTGCTTAAAAAAATTGGGTAGTTATTTTTCCCTTTTTTTAAGAGATTTAAATATGTATAATATCTATAGCACCTTCTAAGTATTTTTAATTCAAGACATCAATTTCATCATGTGGAACGAACTTGATATCTTTACTGTCTAGCATCTGAGCACTGTCTGTTATCATGATGTTTTTGTTTCTGTCTGTGTGTTTCTGAAAATCAAAACAATTTAAATTGTTTTCCAAGAGAGATGGATGTATTTCTAAAACTAGAAAGCAAATATAGTTAAAGCTTTGCTCTGTCTTCATCTTGAAATTAATTGAACTTCCCCCAGCCCCCCCCCCCTTCTCGTTTTAATAGAACTCAATTCTATGAAGTGCATGCGCGGATATAGGGGGGGGCACGGGGGGCACGTGCCCCCCCAGATTTTTTCGGTAAGCGGTGTTTCTCAAATTTCATTATAACTAATCCCGTAAAAAAATGATTTCAATGAGGTAGGGGGGCACGGGCCCCAAAATAATTCCCAATTCTAAGACTAATCCCGTAAAAAAATCTCAATGAGTTAGGGGGGCACGGGCCCCAAAATAATTCTCAATTCTCAGATTAATCCCGTAAAAAAGATCTCAATGAGTTAGGGGGGCACAGGCCCCAAAATAATTCCCAATTCTAAGACTAATCCCGTAAAAAAAAATCTCAATAAGTTAGGGGTGCACGGGACCCAAAATAATTCACAATTCTAAGACCAATAAGAAATAACTAAATAATGAAGTTGTCAAATCCACACAGATTGTCCAAGAAACCTGAAATTTTACCTATAGGTCCATTTGGATCAGGTAATATCTCTAGGGTTCAGCTAAACGGGGTAAGGAGGTAAGGACAAAAAATGGATGGGTGACACAAAAAATCACATTTTTCGACCGAAATGACATTTTTTTCTCTCAAAATTTGTCGTGACGGCCCCACGGCGGCGTATCAACTCAAAAATAGAAAGTTTTAAGCAAAGGTTCAAGTTTTCATTTGAGATATCAATCATGAAATTCTGATGACCTGTTCTTGAGCTACGTTGAGTAAGGACATAAAATGGATGGGTAAACAAAAAGTATTTACGTTTTTTGACCTGGCTGACATTTCTTCTCGAAATATGTCGTGAGGAACTATCAACTCAAAGCGAGAATGTTTTTGCAAGGGTTGTAGTCTTCATTGGACATATTGATCGCGAAATTCTGATGAGCCATTCTTGAGTGTGTGTGTGTGTGGTGGTGGTGGTGGTGGTGGTGGTGGTGTTGTGTGTGTTGTGTGAGTGTGGTGTGGTGGGTTTGTGGTGTGGTGGGTTTGTGGTGTGGTAGGTGTGTGTGTGATAGGCTTGCGAAGCGGCGGGTGCAACCCGCTAGTTAGATATATTGTGCGATTGTGCCCCCCCAGTACAAGAGGGCTATATCCGCGCATGATGAAGTGTATTGTATTCTTTAGGTATGGTCCAATTTAATTTGTTCATACTTAATCAAATCATTTTCATTAAGGAAATTAAAATTTAAATGATGATTTTTGGCTATTACATAGGTATAATTTTATTCTTGTTAACTGGTGGGATTTTGTATTTATGTTTAACGAAGTAAACGTTATTCAGGGTGTCCAAATCTAGGGTTATACTTAGAGGGTTAGAGAGCAAGTAAACAAAATATATTTTCAAGAAATTGCTCTGTTAACAAAGAGTTGCCATAAGAACACAGCATAACAATCAATAATCAAACATAATTATTTAGAAATGGTATAAGAACATGATGTTATCTAAGGGAATGTCTTTCGAAATTACAGAGTACTTCTTTTTCATCTTTATTTAAAAATCTACAAGATAGGTAGTTGTGATTTAAGTGTTGATTTTTACATTAGTGAAAACTCACAGATATCAATTAATCCCGCTTTTAGGATGAATGTCCTCTGATAGTGATAGGTTTGGAGAGAAATGTATAGCTGGTGCACCCTACACGTGCGACATGTATAATTGCATTCACATTTGGCAGACAGATGCATCTCCCTGGCACACGTCACTCTCATCATCATGTTGATTAGTCCCAGGTACGTCTCTGTCTTGCTTCTCACAGAGTAGATTCCATAATGAAAGTACCTCTCGTTCTAGCCCGGTAACACACAGAGGAACTCGGCATTTCTATTTTTAAAACGGAAATATATATTATTCTAAGAGGAAAAAGTAAAACAAATACATGAATGCCTCTTTTTATGAGCATGATTTTTTATTTTGGTCACCTCTCCCTCTAGTTTTCGCTCTCTTTCTCTCTCTCTCTCTCTCCTCTCTCTCTCTCTCTCTCTCTCTCTCTCTCTCCCTTCACATTAGAAATCAGCATTGTGCTGTTTGAACATATTCATGTTGAAATAGTTCAACATTAACAGCTATTCGGACGGTAAAGCGTATTATATGTGACATAAAAAGAATCCATAATTCTTGTGTTGCTCTCTTGAAGTGACAAATAGTACTAGGGAGGAGACTAGTTAAATTATTCTTTGTATTTACCTAGGTTTATTTTTAAAGAAATATTACAGAAAATGATAAAGATATATTTTTGAAAAGTTATTTATTATTTATTTTTTGTAAAGGTATCATATTTGCGTTAATCACTTTCGTGATAATTATCACATCACGTACTTCAAACTTGCTTTTCTAAATCTACGCTAAATCTTGTACTTGATACTTGAGATTGTAGGAGGGGTGTGTTGCATGAACTCTGGGGCAGAACTTTCTTTGAGGACATTTCCATTCAACGCGCTTACAGTTTTGTAGTTGAAATTTATGTTTAAAATCAAAATAGACGGACATTGGACAATCAGATGCTGTCTCCCAAGAGAGGTGATGATATAATTTCCCATTTAACATTAATTGAAAAGCGTTGTGGTGTTCACACCGTTCGTTGTACAGTAGGACACGCACTCGTCAAGGCTAGCTGATGATAGCGCAGACATGTATCGCACGTTGCCTATCTCGTACCAGGCGCTCACTGGTGTGCAACCAATCAGCCCCCCCCCTCCCCCTCCTGCCGTGCCGCGCCCTACATAAGCTCATTTTCAGCTGTTATTTCGTTAAGCTGTTATTCGTTTTACTATCAGTGCTATCACGCATTGAAAAATGCTGTTCTAAATCGTTAAATGATAATTTCTAGAGAGAAAAAAAGCTTGTTCCTATAAGCGATAAAAACCTTCTTCCCTGTTCAATTCCTGCTGGGCAAATAATTATGAATCTTGGACGAAAAAAAAATGCTCCGAGATGAAAAAGAAAGTAATCTAAGTTCCTCGGAATTTCGAAAATTATTTTTTTGCCCTTTGGACACAAAACGAAGACGTATGGGAAAGGAAAAAGTAGACGGATGTATACAAGGTGTCCAACGACTAGATACAAATATTTTAAGGTTAGTTTCAACGCCCCATGGACTATCATATAAGTTTCAGTGGGGCATTTTGCTTCGTTTAAGAGTTATGGCTAAATCCCATTTTTTTTGCCACAGGTCAAGAGGATCGATGCACGTTTTTAAAGAAATCTTTGTCACTATTGTCAGTAGGTAAGTTTTGACTTCATGTATGGATAGTCATGCATATTACCGTTCAAATACAGTTGGATTTTTTCAAAAAACTAGAGAGATATTCAATCATAAGTTCATCTTTTTTTTTTTTTTTTTAAAAATTGATATTTCCCTGTTTTCCCTTCCTTGAATTGTGAGTACTTTAACAATGTTGAACATACCCTTAAAATATTTGCATCTAGTCGTGCGACACCCTGTATATTATAGTGATTTGTTCAGAATGTTAATTCGTTAGTTCAGGGCAAAAAGTCCCTAATGGCTACAATTTTTAAAGGATCTTAGTACCAAGCGTACACAACTACACACGGACAGATATGTCTTAAAAAAGAAAGTCGTCTCCATATTACGGTATTCGAATTGGAAATCAATTTGGTTCATAGAGGGAAAACAAGCAATGGAAGAAATTGTTTTATTTTTTCCATTACAAAATTGTCGATAAAAACAAAGTTTTTCTCCTGGGACTTGTAGACTTGGAAAAAATGTCAACTTTGTATCAGCTGCGCAGCGCTGTATGTTCGCACGTACTTTCAGAACATTTTCATCATGCTTTTACCCTGAAATATCTCATTCATTCTGCATGAATGTAAAACATTCAGGTAATTGTGGACAATGTCCAACAAAAACATTTAGCAACGAACATGTAGTAACTCTGAACCAGGAGGAGAATGATAATAATGTTGTCCTTTGAAAATAGTGCTTCAATTTCATGTAGGAATTGTTGAAACAGATTTTTTTATATTTTTTTTTATTATATCAAATACGTATTATAGTGTGTTTTATTCTCTTAGGCTAAGTATACGTGGTTAAATTAATCTTCTTGCCATAGTTTTTCTCCGTATCAGAATATTTCAATGTATTTAATAATATTTCTACTATGTTTTGTTTCTAATTTATTATTTTTTGTACCGTCAAAAGTACCCTGAGAATGGAAACACTAGTTGTCTGACCACCATTACTTTTTGCTCTAAATCAACTTCTAAGGAAAGAATTCTGTGGTTGTGGGCTTGAGTAAGTATCTCTTACTAGAACCACCCCAACTTACCTCTTGGGTTTTGTGTTTTTTTTTTTCATGGGATTTATTACTATTATTTTGACTTTTAATGTGAGAAACATTCAAAAGATAAAACCAAGAAAGAGGGAAGGGATTGTGAAATAGCTCGGGCCCTCCCCACCCTTCAACTATACTCCAGTAACTCTTGAATCCTTATCGAGAAAAACTTCTATAAAAATTTATGAGTTTTTCTAAAAGAAATGTATGCATTATCTTTTATTGTGTAATGTTACGCCTCTGACCATTTCTACAAAGGTTGGGTGGAAGCTGTGGTCTGGATATAGATGGAGAGGAGGGCTCACCAAGTTGTTTGAGTATTGTTTCCATTATTCTGCCTGTTGTTATGTTTAACCTTATCGAATCAGCATATCACATTAGAATATGATACATGTTCACGTATCTTACCTGTTACTTTTACATTTAAATGGCTCTATTTACTTCTGTACATTGAAAAAAAAATAGTGTGTCAAGATTTTTCTAAGAATGTTGATAAGCATGATAACTTTATCTCCTATTTCGCAGATGGACGTTTTTTTGGCTCAAATAGATGTTTTGCCCATCCATCGTCACCACACAAGAGCAGCTCGGGACGCATATGAATGACAGACGAATTCGTTTGGATCAGGTCTGAAGCAAATCTTATTAAACACCTCACCGAGAAGGCATTAATTGTATTGTTCAAGAAGGGACAAACTCTTTTCTGCTGGTTGTGTTGAACGCAAACACCTTGGTGCCATTTATCTTGTCGTTTTGAATATATATTGTACAACACCAGTACACACAATGAATATAGAGACCATGAGACAAGAGTAAGCTATTCTTGTTCTTTTGACACTGCTTGTCTTCAGAAGCAACCAGTGGTGTAGACTACATGCTAGCCAAGTATATACAAGTCATGGTGGGATTAAAAAACACCCGACTATCAAATTGATAACAATATATCATGTGAAAGATCAAAGAGGCGACAGTTGCAAAGAGACCAACTATTCGCTTTCAAAATACCTTGTGATTGCTGATCTTTTTGTAACACAGTAGAATTTAAGTCAACCAGCTTTACTATGGTAATTTGATTCCTTTATCATAGGTATAATAGATAATGTATAGGATAGAGCTTATTTATTTCATACCTTCAATAAAAGTAAAGCATTGATGTAGAGAAGACTTCGTGATGCTGGTATTTCGGACCAACCCAGACTGGGTGAAGTTAATGTGGGTAGCAGGATTGTGAGTTTCTTGCGAATGGAGGGTAACAACCCCCGTGATATGACCATGCAGTTGAAAAGCACCTTAAACCCAAATAAAAAAAAATCATTGTTTTCTCCTGTTACTTTCTAATGATATTTGAACTTCAAGGGACCTTACATCCCCTCTTCATAAATTACTGTGTAAATTCTCTTACGCCACTAACTTACGTTTTGGTGTCACACATTTAGACGATAAATAAACTCAAACACAACATGGAAAAAATAATATTTTTCACTTTTCACGCTACACCTGAATTTTTGGCAATTTTTTCCCTACCATAACAATGAGTTGTCTTGAGACAACAGATTTACGTTCTCATAAAGGCCATTTGTTATAGTTTCATGCGATGGATGTTTCAAGGCGCCGCGCAGTGTACCGTGACGTAAACGGAGAAAAAACTCTATAATTCACCAAAGTTTTGTCTTCCTGATGAGAAAAAACTTAAATCAATTGGTGCCCGTAAATTGACAGTCAAGAAAATATTTAATAACTAATTTAAATATCTAGCCTTAAAGAGTATACCTACAACATATTTTATGAGTTCTCATTCCTACTAATTGATCTACTTCACACTTTCTACACACCCTTGGTGAGTATGGAGTCTTATAAATGTTATTTTCAAGTATTAATTTAAAAGTTTCTAAAAGTTAAATGTATTTCTCAACTCAACATAAGTCAGTCACATTTCCAATTCCACCAAAAGACTTGTTGTTTCCATGTATTTGGAAGCGATATGAATTAGACGACCTTCACACTACAGCTGGAGCAAATCACAAACACCTAATAATATAACCATTGATTCTAATTTTCGCCCGTGATTATCGTGTTCTGCAAGACCTTGGTCACATCCTGGTGTGCTCTTCTCTCGTGACATACAGAGCTGCATTGCTCGTATTGTCAATGCGATGCGGTTTTTATTGATCCAATTTCCTCTCGTGATTTTCTGTTGAGTTGTTTTGTATGGTTATGAAACACTACCGGTAGAATAATACATTATTTTGCTATGAAATCATGTATGAGCCAGCGTTAATGTCACGTTAAATACACCAGTTTTCGTCACGTTATCGCTGATGTTAAGCAACATCCAGTGAGGTTAGGACTTTGATGGAGGACCATTCAATTTCGAATACTCGTAATGCTGTCTCTTCGTGGCCCTACTGAGGCTGGGTGAGGTTAATTTGAGTCCCTGGTTTGTGTGTTTCAAGCTAATGGAGCGTGATGCGGTTGAAAACGACGTTAAACATCACGATGCCCATGTATTTTCCCTGATTACAGGGTGTTCCGGGAACGAATCAACTTATTTAAAAGGCAGATCCGACACCTCATGAACCATATAAGCCCAACTTGCAATGGGTCATTTTGCTTTGTTCAAAAATTATGGTCAAATCCCTCTTTTTCCATAGATCGAGACACTTGTTAGTACTGTTGTGTTTTGTGAGCATTTATTATACATATAATTTTCAGGGCAAGCCAAAAGAGACCACCCTTACAAACAGAGTTGGTTGCACTCAAAAAGATTAAAAAAGCAAAATGCTATTCAATTGAGAGTAAAGAGTTTTTCAGATACTTCATTTTTCCTTTTTTTCCCTTCTTTAAGTTGTGAGTAAATTACCTAATGAGAGTTGACGAGTCGCCATTATAAAAAATACCCCGTCAACTCTCGCCTCTTAAAAGTTAACATTTTTTGTATTTGTACAGCTAACTGATTTCGCGCGAGCTTTTAGGAAATCTGTCTAGTTATCATTCTACTCTGTGCACATGCACATAAGTCGGTAGAAGTGAACTTCTCTTTGCTTGACTTTTACTTTTATGCTCATACATTTTCTTTTGAACTATAAATTAATATTAGATACGTAACTTCTTAATAATATTATTACCTATCTAATAAATCATTGTACAATTTATTAGATAGGTACCTTTTTACTGTACAATTTCTACATTCACTTTTAGTAATAATGTATGACTTATGAAGTTCTGACGGATACGGGGAAAAAGAACAGGGATTTGACCATAACTTTCGAACAAGGCAAAGTGCTCCACTGCAAGTTGAGCTTATATGATAGTTGATAATTCATGAGATGCTGGATGGGCCCTTTAAATAAGTTGATTCGTTCTGGCAACACCCTGTATAGAAAACATTTCCATGTTACTCGTGTCAAGAGAACTCGATTTGCAGGAAGGTCACATTAAGATGCTGAAACTGCATGGATGTAATTAATAATAGTGCGCGTATATTATTTTAAGTGTGAATAATTATGCTGTACGAGTATGGGACTTATTTGTCATATCATATGTGACGAAATATGAAGAAGCTGAGAAGAATAAATGTCGAGTGCGGGTAGATTAAGACAAATTCGTTCGACCTATGTGATATTCTCGCTAACAAGACGTACATACCTGAGGGGTATTATACTTGTAAGTCTACGAGACTAAACTTGCTTTTATGCATGAGTCTTAACCTGGTATTCCCTGCTCAGTAATGAACTCAGTTGTAAGATCCTCGCTTTCCATTCGAAGATCCCGGGTTCGAACTCCAGAGCCGACAGGAAAATTGTATACAGTTGTTTGTAAGGGACAACACCGAGCGGTGCGCTCGTGTTTACCCATCGTCTAAATGGGGATGTGTCACTTCCCATTTACCTATATACTTATAGTTTTTAAAAAAATTGAAATCGCAGCAATTTTTTTTATATTTACAAAAACGGACACTATACTTCCGATATCTAATATTAGATGTTCTCGGGAGTAAAGTTATAAGAGTCTAAAGTAGCCGTGGTTTAATGGCCTCTAAAAAAAGATACTGTGAACAAATTATAATAGAAATTAATTTGATATAACCTAATAATTATTTATATTTAATGTAATGTATTATTCTTGTGTTCCAGGTACGTGATGTCCTAAAGATTTAATTAAGCTCATGTGTTCTCACCAAATTAAAACTTAACGTGAGTATTAATTATTATTAATATAGATCATAATAATAGATATTCTCACTGTTTACACTGAATTAAGTTTGTAGTGATTAAGATAATAATATAAACTAAGTACTGATCAAATGGAACCGAATATTTGTAAGTATTTATGCGGAATGCGTAAAAGACTTTTGATTTATTTGAACAAAATATTTCACCCAGGATTCCCGGGATTCAAACTCTCGACTTTCTCTGTAGTCTCCTGCTTTATAATGAATGTCATGTGGAAGTTTTGTGACACAACTCCTGCGCTCGTGTCACAATAAATCATTTATTTAACACATGTTATCTTTTTCATTTGATCTTCTTTTGACATCAGTAATGTCACATTTCCTTGAAAAAAAAAGTTTCAATATCAAAGGCGTTTCCTGAGGACCTCATAATATGCCACCTCAAAAGTCATGTTATCTTCTATTTTTGAACTTTTCATTTGATGTTTTTCCTCACATGTTTACAATGTCTCGTGCCATTTTTTGGAATTTATATGATGACTTGGGCCACATGCCGTATACAATGTATACAACTATACATATAACTCTGGATATGCCCGAATTAAAATTTTGTTGTTGTGTTCATTTGAATGAGGTATGTATGAATGATGATGATAATAAAAATTCTGTTAATATTTACATAAAATAAAAAGATCAACGAAATAAACATTCGAAAATTCTGATAGAAAACACTTTTATTGTTTGTATTTCCATTTTCCCTTTGCAGACATTTTCTCCTATTTACCTTGTGTGTGTGTGTGTGTGTGTGTGTGTGTGTGTTGTGTGTGTCCTAGTAGCTTAGCTTCAGCCTCCAGAGCAAATTGATGGCGGGCTTTTGTCTTGTCACTGAATCTGCAAGGTGTTTGAATGTTGGTAAGCCCCAGGCTTCCATGTGTGCCATGTTTCATTTTCATCTGCCCGGGGATAATCATTGTATTTATGGCTCTATTAATAGTGATAGAATACTGCCATTACTCGGGACGCTCGTAATAACTCCAAGTACATGTCCTAGTGTAATTGAATCTTGCTGCGGTGGTAATATGTTGGCATAATAAACTGCGCTAGGGATATGATAATAATTTATCTTAATGTTCGAAGATAAATGATTACAATATGCAAGAACCTATCTTTAGGAGGTATAAACGGTGGAGTAAATAAAGCTCAGTACTATGAACTAGAATAAATTGGTTGAGTCACCCGGACAGGCTATACGTATAAGTATAAAGTTATTAACTAAAGCGTGAGTATGAAGGAATGTAAAACTGTAAATTGTCACGTATTGTTAAAGTTGTGACCTTTGTCTCCTAGGACCTAGTCATTAAGAAGGCCTCATCTTTAGATGAAGTTCGCATACCACAGGTCCTCTATACTCATACAGTAGAGTAGAGAGATATACCTAGCCTTATATTACCTACATGTAGTGGACTATTAACTCAGTTCCTCAATATCTTTTTAATAAACAATATTTACATACAGTATTTTTTATCTATTCTATGAGTAGCACCTTCTTAATTTTAATAGGCCAACAATGATAGTAAGTTTTTATTTTTTTCAAATGTCTTTTATCTAAGTATTTGTTCAGGCCCAAATGCAAACAAAAAGGGGATTTAGTTTCTGAAGGAGATTTTTTCATGTCCAAGTTTTTTATTTACAGGCGCTATCTGTAAGATTTACAACTTGAGATAACTTGTGACTATTTTATTTTTCATCTAGAGATGTTTGATGTTCGTATCTCTCATTTTGTGCACAACGTTTCACATATTCTAATCTGGTTTTAAATGAAAATCAAATAGGTACATTATCACATCACTCACCCAGTGCTTAGATATTTGCATAAGTCTATCCTGGAAACTGTAAAACATTATTTGTAAACATAATATGTATTAAATGTTTTTTTACCGACCTCTGTAGCTTGATCGATAAGGCGCGGACTTGTAACCTGGAGGTCGGAAGTTCAAGTCCCAGTTCTGCAAAGATTTAGTAAAGCGAGTTTTGAGTTGTTGTGACATCACGAAGTGATCAACACAAATATGATAACTCTTTTTTAAAACTTATTTAAACGTTTTTTTTGTAAATGTTTCGACTCGTTTTTTTTTTTTTTTTTTTAATGAGCTTGAGTTCTTATCCTTCCTTTACTCGAGATAGCACTCCATCGAATCTTATCCACATTTAAGATCTTCTCAGACATCGTATCAGACATGTTAATTCCTCGCCTTTTAAAATGTAAACAAAAGAAAACCCGCGCTTCGTGTGTTCTCTTGAATGAATATTCAGGAATCTCTTGTTCTTATTCGGGAGATAGCGGAGTGAGAATCTTAGTAAATTAAATGCTCTTATTTTTGAAATAGTTAATACTCCTGGGAGTGTCGAGGTTTAAAGAAACGCCACAGCTCCTCGCATTAGACTCTCTTCTCACCTTCAAGTGCTACCGTACTGGAGGTACTAGTTTCAATGCTAGGTACCTATACACAATAGATACATATCTGCTATGTTTGTGGGTAGCTAATGAGAAAGATATTCTAGATTCCTTAAACTTCCCTAAAACCTTGTAGAAAAGAGGGAAGATTTTTTAAGCATCCTTTTTGTTTGGGATCCACTTTCATGAGTGTTTTAATTTAAAGTCCATTAGTCGGGTCTGGGCCCCGACTGAGAGCTGCCGTTCTGTGAGGAAAAGCTAATAGCTTGTGTGTGATGCAGCTATATATGAAACTGAACAAGACATCTTTCTTTTACGGCTTGGAAAATCCGCCAAAATTGATCGAAAGTATCTGGGGGAAAATACGTCTTCTTTGTGACAGAATGTTCTATAAGAAACTTCTTTTGGTTTGCTAATAATTTTAAAGTACAAATGTTTGAAACGGAATTTGAAATATGACATAATTTTTTGTCCTTATCTTATTCTCGATCGACCACTTCGCCCTATCATATCAATAGGTCAAACCTTTTGTTTAATTTACATACAATTCCATTATATGCCTCCTCCTGGACTTACCTTTATGACCGTGGCGAGCTGCAACACATATCCAGTAGTGGATCTTCACCTGTCCGTTTCGATGACGAACAAACAAATCGTACCTTGGCATCATCGAGCATGAAATAAAAGTTTTCTGGTTTGACTGTTAACAAAGTAGATAACAAGTGCATTATGCACAATGATGATGCACCTCTCATGTAACAACTTGTAATTAGAGTGTGAGAGAGTGCAGTTGGTGTGCAGCAGATATAGTGGATAGTTGACGATTGTTTCTTCTGCCTCCATATAGGACCCACAATTAGTACTGAATGCTGATGGGAAACTAATGTAATTGTGTTAGAGCACGCGAAATGAATTGTTCAACATTGGATACAGAAGCTAACGTGTAATAATTTGGAATATAAATTTATTTAGCGCCCCCCAGGGACCGGGATTGGAACCGCATGAGCAATTAGTGTTGTTTTAGTACGGGGGAGCTTAGCCCTTATTACGTGTTTGGCGATGGGGCTGTGGCAGTGAGGTGGATTCAGATGCACGAACTTTTCACAACTTACATTATATAACTTATCTGATCTTATCGGATTACATTATTGATGGAATGTGTTTTCCCAGAAATATTAGGCAGCCATAGTGCATAATAATAATAATATTTTTTCTTTGTGTTATCGTTTCACAATTTTAGTGGGTATTACAGATCCATAGGACTTTACCACTTTGATATACTATTTTTATCTTGTACTATTTTTTTTGACTATAATTCGACCACTGATCGCTGTTTGACATTAAAGAAGCTACTCATTTTTCCTCACGAGGTATGAGTGGACCCCGAACATCCAAGTACAGGCAGAAAAAATCTGCTCCGCTGAGGATCGAACCTAGGTCACCATGCGTGTAATGACTACGCCTAACTCACTCGGCCACGGTGACTGGTCCAAAGGAGCAATATTTCAAAGCAAACTTCTTGTTCGAAACTCAGCGTGGATTGATTTCATAAGAGAGTTGCAAATGGCTGTAATCAGTGTTGATTAGAGAAAATGTATAGTAATATTATGTAGTATGTACGTTATATATGTACGTGCCATCAGGAAAGAGCGAGAACATTGTAAATGAGTTGGAACAATGGAGATGGAGCTACGTATGTGTGTATGAGTGGTTATAAATTTATCTTTAATTCTCCATGGGAACACACGAGAGAACTTCCATATTTTCATACTTCCAAAATTTAATTATTTCGTATTTGGAACAATTCAATGGTCATAATAATATTTGGAATTTGTTTGTCGTTTTAATAATATGAATTTTATGAAAGCACTTTTTGATTTTGTAATTTACGAATTGCCTATTTTATAATATGTGTACACATAACTTGACATAACAATAGCCTGCACATGTTTAAAGAAGGATAAAATTTTATTTTTTGGCATATAGGATGTATGACTATTTTCAATGTAGAAGATTCTTAATTTATATTAATAACTTAGTGTGAACTCGTTGCATCAGTCTCTTTTTATTAGCATTCGTGTGTCTGTGTGTGAACACGATATCTCGAGAACGGTAAGAGCTAGAGGCTTGTAATTTGGTATGGAAATTCATTTTATATAGCACACGAACCACGAAAATCGGCTGCATTCAGAGACCGCAGGGTCTCAAAAATCAGCCGCAAGGGCATCTTCTTTGCATTGGTTAAAGGTACAAAAAAAGTTAGAGAACAACATTTTCTTGGAATAAAAAAATAACAGGGCTTTGCTCAGATCATTTTTTTTTTTTTTTTTGATATCTTGAACTTTCTGGAAATCTTGCCCAATACGTATGTATACCGGTATTTTCAAGAGTCCCGCTTAGACCAACTTTTTTATTTATAATTTATCATAGATGGGGTTGTGACATTTCAAATCCAATGATTTTCAGGTGCTGATTACGAATTTGATTTTTAGATAACTGTTACCGTTGAGTCATCAGTGGCGGTGATAAGGAAAGTCGTGTGGTGTCACCCCAGATTTTTTTCTATCGTCATTATTTCTCGAGATATTTGAACGTCTTGATATTATGGGACACCCTGTATGTACAAATGTACATAACTTTTAAAACAAGATTGTTACTTTAATTCTTAAGAAAAGCTTTAGTAAATGTTGAAAATTAAAATGCTCTTTTTAACTTTTCTTTTAGCTAGGAACAGGGGTAGATGCAATGAATTAAATTAGGAACCCCCGGGTCACAGTTTGAGTGAATCCACCAGGAGGAGCGGTAGAACCAACGCTTCCTCCAAACTCCCCTACGGAGCTCAAAGGCCTGACAGATGTCCCATAAATCACAATAAAGCCGGTGACAGATTTTCTTTCCCTTGGTTTTTCTCTTTCATGACAAAAAAACAACGAGAGCAGAACTTTGCCCTGTCAACTCTCGGGAGAGTCATTTCCCGTTGCATTCAAATAAGTTTCTTTGAGGCGCGGATGAAGGCGAAACTGGCTTATGTAACACACCCCATATCCCCCACAACATCACTCTTCACTCGGATGTAGGACACTCATTCCTCTTTTCATCCCGTTCAAATTGCGTTTCGAAGCTGAAAAAGTGACCAATTGCTCGCTGTCTGTAACCAGCATTGGCTTGGTTTTGGGGCCCTTTTGAATTATTAGCCTCCTTGTAAAGGTAGTGGTAGAAGTGCTGAGTTATTTCTCCACTGTCTGGCTACCATCGTTCACGATGACGCCACCCTATGATGATGATGATTAGCAATTTTAAGTTGCTTCCTTTAGATTTCATTTACTCTGCCACCACAACCGTTGAAGTTGCAAAGTGAGTGATACTTAGGGTGACCAGATTTTTTTAAAGGCAAAGCGGGGCGCGGCCGGGGGGGGGGGGGGGTGGTAGTTTCTGGTGTGAAAAGTTATAAATAGTCTATTTAACAGTGTACACTAGCTCCCATGGCTTAATGGTCACTGCACTACTCTTGTACGCGGGAGACCTGGGTTCAAATCCTGGCGGTGGCAATAGCTTGCCCTGGTACTGGTATCTACCACAGAAATTATTAGACAAAATTGCGCTCTGTGTGTTTGGACCTACATTGAAAAAAAAAGAAAAAATACTAGCTTACAGAGTATGCTCGATTTTCGTTAGGTAATCATTAAATATTTCTTTATAATAAGATAAGGAAAGTAAAAAGCGTCCCGAAGAGATCGCTCGGGACAGCGGGACAAACGGCTCCAAAGCGGGACGTATGGTCACTGGTCACCCTAGTGATACTAGTCCATAGATAATAGGCATTGCGTTTTCTGGTTAACTTAAAAGTTTACAACGCAACAAATTAGAGGAAAGATGGCATACAAAAATCAATAAGAAATAAAACAGTTTCAGCAAAGACGTCAGAAAATTCTCTTTGTTTCTGCTCTGTTTTGCCGCTCTTAAAAATGTCCATTAGTAAATCAAAAAGGTTGAATCCATTAGGCGGTCAGGACGGAGCTTCAAGATACCGCCTCGATCCAACCACATAAATTATTCACTTCTCTCGGAGTGTGAGGTTTGATGCAGGCGAAGATTGCAGGCTAATTTGAAGCTGTCGCTGGTAAAGGATTCTCTTAGAAAAGTCTTTGGCAGAACCTATGTATAGCATTCCGACTGTAAAATCTTCAAATTGATAGAATCGAATGAAAGCTCTACAGGGTCGATCAGTCCTTTGATTGCAAATTTATTTACCAACCGAACACTAAGTGAGGTTTCTGTTTTAACATGGGTATTGGACGATTTGGCTTTCGTTTGTCTGTCTGTCTGTTCAGTGATAACTCCCGACTGAATTTTTCAAAATTCTTGAAATTTAGTATTCATGTATATTGGGGTCCTAGAATTTTATGTATTGTTCTTGGGCCGATTTAGGCCACTCGGGGACGCATAAGGGCCGTTTCGGTGAAAATTAAAAATGATTTTTCTAATTATTTTTAATAAAGGCAAGATCTTGAAATTTTGTAGAATCGTTAAAAAATAATATTTTAATTCAGGACTGAAATTTTGGAATTGTTAAACCTAAGGTGGCCGCACTGTGGTAAAAAATCGAAAAAGGGCCCCAAAAGTGGGCCGCTTGACAATTTTTAATTAAAACCATCGTGTGGGGTATTGAATAAAAGGTCTCGATGTTCTCATAATTGGTATGACATCTTAGATAATACATTATGTGTGAGGTTTATAGTTCACAGAAGTACTGGTATATTTTGTTGTTTTGAAGAGTCCACCATCAAATGACGACGCCATTGTCGTTAATCTTAATATATAAATGTCAAAGTCACTCACTGACCACTGACCACTGACTGATCATCGCTCTACAGCCCAAACCGTAAGTCCTAGGAAGCTGAAATTTGGTAGGTAGCTTTGTCTCAAAGTCTAGATGTGCAATAAGACGGCCACTACAACACCTGCCATTGGCGAAAAAGGATTTTTTTCTTTCACGGCCATGCCTCGGCCCGCAAAGCGGGCGACAGCCTGCTTGTACACTAATAGAAGTGAATTCTAAATTTTATCTCTACTTTATCTTCCATTTCTTTTAGTTTACGGTTAGTTTCCTCGCAGATGTTTTTCTCAGAATTGAGAACAGAACGCTGAATCTGGGAGGGCGCTGTTCAAAGAAGATCGATCTCCTCCTTAACAAATCAAATTTCTGGAAACATATTCAAAATAACTCTTTACACGATAAGCTTTCAGCTGATTCGATAAAACCATATTGAAGACTAAAAAAAAAAAAAAAAAAAATAGATTTACTACACTGGCCATTTCCAAAGAGTAAATTATTGTTTGGATTATGATAAAATTTCTGAATTATGACTCTGAACTAAATTTTACATATAAAACAGAAAAATTTAGAGACCAATTCTTTTCACAAGTCTTCTGAGACAACTTGAGCATAAGGAAGACTTGAGCTCAACTACACGGTATTGGATTTCACAAAGCCCTGTGCCGTGTTTTGTATAAAACATCCTGGAATAGAATCACCTGCCACTTGTCTGAAATGCACACAATGGCTATAAGATTACAAATCTACATAACTGCAAGTTAAATGCATGCAACATCATCTGGATGAGACGGAGCTGTCAGCACTTGTGTTATAAACATAATATGCAGCTAGGAATTATGCATGGGAAACAATCATGTTTACTTTAAATTTGGTCTGGAGGGATTTAATTCCAAGACATTTATCAAGACAATGAAGATTATACGTTGCGTCTACACCTGCTATGTGAAAGTGTTTGTTTAGTATCTACGTGTTTGGACTACTGAGATACCCAGGACTTTATTTATACCAGTTTTCAATCAATTTATTTCTACTTCTCAATATCAAACACTCTTAATACCTTTGCTGGTCCCTAGCTAGATCTTGGGTAACAGTGACCCGCTGCAATAAGGGACTATTTACTTTTGCAAGCTAGTGAATATAAGTATAACACCTAATTATAATATTTAAAGACAGACTATCTTGATCCTTAGAAACCTTTTCAAAGGGTTCTCATTTTTTCCACAGTACTTTTCATTTTCTCTATCAATATGGACACATGGGTTTCAATCCAAATTTCAGTTGAACTTATGGTTCTCGCCGTTCTCGAGTTATAGTTCAACACAAACAAACGAATATAGTTTTACAATTTAAAATGATATCTTTTATTCTCATACTACAAGCCATATCGAGAGTTCTAATTTACGAAATTCCCACTAAAAATTCTGCGAAAATGTTTACTAAATATAATATTATTATTTTACTAAATATAATATGATGAACTTTTACTACAATTATTTTACTAAATATAATATGATGAACTTCGGTCTTACTAAGTTCTTGATCGACCTACAGTGGACCCGGTGGCATGCTAGTTATCTCTCCTGTCTGATGTGGAATATTCCTCTACCAAAGCCTTTGTTTCCTAATGCCTAATCCCTACACCCATCGCTTTTGTTTTCTTTTCGTCCTTTGTGTGTTTCCTTTTCATTTCTTTTACAAGAAAAGAAAAATATTTTCTGGAACAGTGCCAAACATTTTTTTCCTTAACATTTTTCTCGTTTTAGTGCTGCATAATAAGATTTTCTCGAGAACAATGTAAAATCTACCTATTCCTCTAATACCAACCTTTCCCCTTTCTAAGCCACTCTACCCTCCCTGCTTCGCGTGTTACCACAACTTTTTAAATTGATATTTTTTTTTTCTGGTTAATAAAAAAGTTTATGCAGTAGGTATGTCGAAATTCGAAATATCGTTTAAAAAAGGTAAAATTTAACCTTTGAGTTTTTATTTATTCTATTTTCTCCCTCGTTTATTTCCCTGAACTTTAAATTTTCTTTATTGCTTTTTTTTATTATTCAATACTTTTTTAATCCTGCTTTTTATTTTTAGCTTAAAGTATTTATTTCTTTGATTCTACTTTATATTCGCTGTAAAAAATACTTTATTTTCCTCCTACATGTACTGTTTTAAAGAATTGAAGGATTAAAAAGAGAGCTTTTGCAGTTTGGTAAGGTAACACAAAATTTATTTTTTCATAATAAGTTTCAAAATTATTTGTTGTACATTAAATACAACATACTAACCCCAGAACATAGAAGGAGGCTAGAACATTGTTGCCATTCGTCCAATGGCTACAGAACCCCAATCTATCCTCCCACACCTTGAACTAAGGGCACACCACCATTGTGGCAATGCTAGACACGAGATGGAAACAAATTTTAGCTCTCAGCCTTCTCATAAAACCCAACACGTGTCCTGTCGAATATGTCAATTTTTGTGTTGAGGAGCATATATATTTTTACAAGAAGGTATATATTTTTTTAGCAGACAAGTAAGTCTCATTTGACCGCTAAGTCTTTTTATTTTTCTGGTCTAACTTAGAAAGAGGAACTGAATATTGTACTATTGGATTATTCCTACCGCCATTGCCAGCGCCACAGAGAGATTTACCTAAAGATTTCTTTTCACCACAAGGAGTTACCTATTTATGTGTCAATTAAAAGAAAAATTACTTCCCTAAAGAAAACCCAAAGCCCCATTGTGCTAATCTTAATAAATTTAAAATTCTCTGCATTTTTTTTAGAAACATTCACAGGAGAAGATAAAAAGCTCAGGGGAAAAATTGGTAAACAGAATTATTATTCATATTTCCTGAATTGAATACACATCAGCACTATTATCTCGATAATATTGCGCATGATTTAATTTGGAAACCTCAAATCTGTGCAAACAATCAATTTCTCTCCTCATAAAGCTAAAACTTGTGCTAAACCTCAAGTATGTGTTTATGTATGTGGTTGAATGTTAAAATGTTTGGTCTGTTTTGCTGGATTCAACCTTGATATGATAGTGCTGTATTTCATGGGTATATTCCATTGTTGTATTGACAAATCACAATTTCATTATCTTCATGTTAACGTGTTGAAGCCCCCATGTTTCTCTATCTCAAAATGTAAGTATATTTGAGTTATAACGTACATACATGTAAGAATATACCCAAACAATCCATCCAATACAAAATGAGTTTCCCTGCTGTCAATCAATCAGTCAGCAGCTTGCCACTTGATGGCCCCAAAACAGATCTCATCAGCTAAAACTTTGCTAGCTCCTCGAGCAACAGCATGCTGAATCGATTAATCTTTCTCATAGAGAAGAAGAAGAAAAAAAAAAAAAGAAGATAATAGAGCGAGTTTCAAAACGCACTTAGTAATTTTTAATCATATAGATCCGGCATATAGGTGACACTAGCGATGAAGTAAAATGCCAGCCAGATATGTGATATTTGTGATTTTTGTGCTGCATAGCTAGAAAAGTTTTTCATTATCTTCATGTTAACGTGGTTTGATAGTTGTCTTGTCACAATGAGAAAAAGAAGATATTAATTTTCCCTGTATTAGGAACAACAACTTTGTCATCACAACTTAAGTTTAGAAACACTATTTAGACAGCTTCTCTTATACACAAGGTAGTTCCAAGTTTCTCATAACTCTTGTCTTGAGACAAAAATATTGCTAACCTAGGACTTTTTCTTTGGAAACCTTAGCAAAATAATTTTTCTCTTCACAAGTTCCCAGCTGGAAAATACTATGAGCTCTTCAATTCTTTAAGACTCTGAAATCTCTAAGTACGAGTATATTAATTTTGCTTTTAATCCGTTGTTATTATAATAATAATGATTATAAGATCCCTATGGGTAGGGGGAGGGTACTCCCAAGACATTCTGTCTTTACCTGTCGTAACAGGTGACCAAGGGCTGCCAACAAGGAAAAGGAGATACTAAGTTGGCACAGTTCACAATGTGCAAAAATGGCTGTTTGGAACTATTCCAAGTCCCCAAAAGTGTTCTCCCATCAGAATAATGATGGGATCACCAAGGGGAATAGCCACGAGAGAATATGATAGACAACCAAGTCCACCAACCATTACCCTCCCCCACATTGTGAACAATGCGAACTTCATAATGTGAAAAAGTAGCCTTTGGAAATAAATCCAAACCCCCAAACGTGTTTTCCCATTGAAATCTCCATGGAACCACCAAGCGGGATGGCCACCGGAGAAAATGCGATGGAGGGGCTAGTCCGCCAACTCGTAACGTCCCCTCATTGTGAACAGACTTGAAATTTTTATTTCAGAGCAGAAGAAGTTGACGTTAATCCTACACTCAAGAGTTATCGTGCGTTATGTAACACTCTTGTTTTAATTTTCCTACAACTTTTAAATTCCCATCTCCTTATTTTCTGTTTCTTCCATGGAGTTACTTGTAGAATAACGAACAACGTCTCTCTCGGGAAGAAAAACAAACAAAGAAATTTATGCGAAGGTTTCCTGAACTTTCTCAAGCAGCAATTACGAATTCTCTCGGGATAACAAAGCGTTAGTTACGAACGCATTCATCGGGTAATAGAGAACCAATTTACTGGCTACCGTATGTATGTAGAGGGAAGGTGTTCACCCACACATACTCGTGTCTTTCTGATGTGATGACTGACTGGAAAGCACATGAGTTGCGGGCGGCCCCCATTTAAGTAAATATTGTATCAATTGCTCTTCAGCGCACCTACGAATTTATCAGAAAAATCTATAGTAGTATATGAACTATAGTGGATCTTTTTGAATAATTAAATTTATTCTTAACTATCATACTCATTTATCAGTCGCATAGATAAACAGCATGTGATCGTAGGGAAATGTGATAGAATCAAATAAATACCTATCTACTGCAGACTACTACTTCACATTTTATCATATTTGCGACGTTTCACTGATTGTTCATTTTGATATCCATGTGATTTCCATTCTGTTGTTTGCCAAGTTTATATTGTTTAGGTGTTTGGGGTATCTCTGATGCACATACCAGAATAATCTAAAAGCTTCAGTAAAGACAGTAAAAACGTCGTAAAATTGAGATCTTTCGTGCATGAGATCAGGTTATGCTTGAAACAGCAGAGAAAAATGATTTTACTTCTTTATCTTGTAAATATATACGTACAGGCAGAATTAACCGGACACTTGATGTTTTTCCATTTGACTCCATGTTAAATTTGTAGTTGAAATTTTCAAGCTATCATTATTGTTTTGATAGAAAAAAACATGTCCTGAACAGAAGGCACATGTTTAACTTTTCAGGTATCTAAGTTTTATAAAATGAATTTCAAAAAAAATATACGCTTTGTTTTCTATCGAGAAAAAATAACCGAATTAGTTAAAAATATTTTTTTTTCTTCTGTTTAGTATTAATCTTCATACTATTACTTTTCTATCGAAAGATAAATATCTAGAAAATTTTAATCACAAAAAAGTTATGTCAAATTTAGACCATCAGGATACATGGAGTCGAATGCAAAAACAACAAGTGTCCAGTAAATTCTGCCGGTGAGTGTAGATGTTAAATCAACGTTTTCGACCTCCGGATCCCTCGGCATAACTTTTTGTGCCTAAAAAACTCACAAAACATCGAAATTTCGACGTCTCTTTGTAGCTCTTCACGCATATCGGCATATCTCTCGTATGATGGATGCTTTCCAGTACAAATATCTATAGAATAGTTTTAACATAACTTACTTATATTCTCAAAAAAATTCTTAACTCAATATTAAATGATTTATAGTTCTTGAATTCTTGATATAAGCTCCAAAGAAAGGAAAGGGACTATTCTTGAACATAATTTTATTTTGTAGCTCCAGCTCCATCAGCGACTTTTTATTTGTGGTTTATGGAGTGTCAACTCTCATACGTTTTTTGATATCATCTACCGTTAAGCCATAAATGACAAAACCCGCCAAACGTGTGGATTTCGGCCTTTGTTAATAGCATGACAAGGAATTCTAATTTCGTAATAATGTAAAACAGACCTTGTTTCTGATAAAGCTCAAGAAAACTTTCATTTTCAAACTCTTCCTAGGGATGTTTTTTTAAACCCAACCATTCCACATTTATTGAACTTTTTTCAATTTCCTTTTCAATGGAACATTTGTATTTTGAAGGAAAGGAAGCCTGTTCTTAGATTAAACGACAGAGTTCATGGGGTTTGGGGTGGTGACCCTGCTGATTTTCATTTAAATCTATTTATTTGTCTGACTATATTGTTTCCGTTACAGGAAGAAGGACGCGGCTTCTAAATCCAGATTTCCACGTTAATAATCATGAGTAGTTAAGGAGAGACAAACTATTGATGTCCTACGTTGCCAAAATAGGGGGTTCCCCATTTAATCCTGTTCATAAAATTTTATTTGAGCAGAATTTGTCTGTGGACCTCTTTACCACTCATAAGCCTAAACCTTTGTTTTTGAGGTTCAAGGAGTTATCTGACTTTAAAAATAACATTATGGCTAGTGAAATTCTTCCTTTATCTAGAACTCTACCTCCTTGGACTAATAGATCATCTTTATTAACTGTTAACACACAATTGAGTGTCTACAAAAAATCTTCTGTACCTCCTGTTTTGTACCAGCAAAAGTTCCTTGAGTTAATGGAAACATCCTATACATCAGTAACCAAATGTTATACTGATGGTTCAAAAAGTGTAGATCGTACAGGATGCGCATTCAGTATTGATGGTGTGGTAACATCTAATCTGTTGAACCCCATAACGTCCATTTTCTCATGTGAACTTATTGCTATTTTACTTTGTCTGAAAGCCATTACAAATTCTTTTACCTCGTCTAGATTTGTAATCATAAGTGATTCACTGAGTGCATTATTGGCAATCTCAAATCTTGAATATTCTTGTCCAATAATTTCCCAGATATACAGTGTTTGGTTGGACCTTAAAAGAAATGGGAAATCCATTACTTTGTTATGGTGTCCCTCACACTGCGGAATACAAGGAAATGAGATAGTCGATAGGGCTGCCAAGAACCCGACTTGTCAAGTCCCGTTAAAACTCTGCTCACCAGCTGATTTTAAACCTTATATTGCCCGCAATACTAGAAATAGATGGCAGTCTCTGTGGGATGGTCTATTGATCCCTAACAAATTGAAGTCCATCAGACCAAAAATTGACCCTTGGCATTCTAGTAATAGAGGATGTCGTGCAGAAGAAATAGTCCTTACTAGAATGAGGATAGGCCATACTATGCTCACTCACAGTTACCTATTTACTAAGTCCCCCCGACCTTCTTGCCAATGTGGTGACATTCTATCCGCCTCACACATTATAACTTGCCCGGACCTTCAGCACCACCGAGTCTCTCTCCCCTCTATACCCTCCTTGCTAGACGACCAGTCGGGAAATGACTCCCTCATAGCATTCCTCAAAGCCATCAACATATTCCCCAAAATATAACTCGAGGATCCGGCGTGAACGACAGGCCTACCGCCTTGTTAAAGCGCCGTTAAACCGGAAAAAAAAAAAATCATGAGTAGTATTTTCAAATTCAATATTATAGATTTCAACAAACTAAAACCAAAATAATTAATTGGTTTTTAACGTCGCGTCGCTTTCAACTGTATGGTCCATAACACGATTCCCTGGAAACTCACATTGTTCTAAATCCCCAATCTGTTTACATCTATACTTGGAAAAAAGAAACATTCTGCAGATGAATTATTCTCTTTGTTTTAAATAAGTTTACGTAGATGTTTTACCTATTAAAATTAGAATTCTAATATCAAATCCTCGCTCAACGGTTACCCAACACATCAAGGTGTTCAGAATTAATGCTAATTAGTTCTGCATGAAAAAATGCAGCCTTGGTAAGAGTCAATTGAAAAAGATCAATTGAAACATCATAATATCTGAATTCATCAATTTTTGTCGAGCTAAGAAAGCCAAAAAAAAGTTGAATTTTACTATAAAATCAACACCAGAGTGAAATTTCTGTAATCAGCTGTATCGTGTTGGTCTTCCTCTGATTGGTTCTTGACTCATCTCATTTCAAAAATAAATTTAAAATGCTGATTAAAAATTTGGAGCTCTCATTTGATATTCCATTTATCAAAAGCACGCAGAATGAGAACCAATCAGAAGCTAGAACATCCGTCCGTCCAAAAATAACCGAGTCCCCAACCTGGTTCGACTGTTAGTAAGTTTACATTTTGAGAGAAACAGTGCATTTTATTTTAACTGTTTGCTCTGTTCCATTTAAAAATGTATAATTAAATATTAATATAGGTTAAGATCCCAATTCTGGTTGGGCGAGTGATAGAACCAATAAACAATAAAGACAAATAGTCAAATATTAAAGAGAGAGGGTATTAAATATGAATGTTTTACAATGTTCTTAAATTTCAATGTTCTTAAAACAAATTTCTTTGTTTTTTTGCAGGTAAATCAATTATTCATCATTATAGACTGGCTGGAATTTGATCAATTATCCTAATGTAAGTACTCGTAATTTTCTGTAATTATTAAAAATTAATAAATATACCTATAATTCTTGAGAAGGGCTTTTTAGTAAAGCATCTATGGTGCAAGCAGCTAAGTTGAATGAATGAGATTGAATGCCTCAGGCAAGAATTCCGCCATTTGTAATTTATATAGATATTGTAGATGGATTTCAATAAAGAGTTTACTATTATTATGCCTTTAATTGTAAGGCGTAATATTGTATTTCCACTAGAGGCCGAAATTCGAAATGATAAAGGTAGAATACTTATAGGACTATTTTTAAAGAAATTTATTTGGAATGCAAAATTTGGTTATTTGTGTTTTGTTTTAACTGTCGTCTCAGTCATTGTTTGTAGAAATGATTGAGAAACAATTATTATTATTGGATTGGTCTGAATCTAAACTCTAAAACATTGTATCAGATCCTGACGTCAAAAGTATTACGCTATTTTTTTCAACTATGTATTTGGCATTTCACAATTCAATATGGAGGTAGGTAGACGTTTCTTCATTTGTAATTTGTGAAGGATTAATTAGTATTATGAGGAAAATTGGGTGATTCAGAACATAAAGTATAGTAAATTGTTTGGCAAGAAGATTTAGTATCGATGCTTGTATTTTATACAGTTTCTCATTTATTCATGACATTTATACATATATATTTATATAGTTCTTGATACCTAAAGCTCTCATCGCACAACAGTTTCAATGCAATGTTTCAATTAACGAGATAGGTTTAGCGCTCATTAATTCAAAAGTTTTACTCTTTCTTCTCCTCTGACACTTTCTCCTTTCATCCAAATTCATCTTGACTCAGCAATTATGAATCCTTTGAAAGTTTTCTGCTTTGTGAGAGTCTTTTCTTATTATCTCGTTCAAAAATTGTAGGAGATGCATCTCAATCTTTTTGTGGCCGTTTTCTCCCGATCCCTGCTCTATCTTCGTCTAGATTTTGTGTTCTCACCATTTAATATCCGTTAAAACCTTTCATGTAACCAAAGAATTTGCTTCCCTTTTGACAGCAACTACGCAAAAACCAAGGCAGTTTCATCATCCTTCTGAAGTCAGGAAGTTAATGTTCAGGGCCTTGTGTCACTATTATTCCACATTCTAGAAGTCCTGAAGGTGTCTTTCTGATAAAAATGTAAAAAAAACAGTTAATTTTTTCAATTTTACGAACTATTAAAATTAGTCTAATTTTCACATAAATAACACTAAAATAATACAATAAAAGCTTAGCATATGATGATGCTTAATGTTTTTTTCATTATAAGGTATACATTATGTAATATTCCCTGTAATGTTTTTTGAAAGAAAGAAAATAATCATTCTAGAAATAACAAGTTAATTTGCAAGATAAGAGAATTCAGAAACATTAGTATTTGATTGAAATTAAGTATACATACAAAATAGAAGATGTGTACTTTTGAATGAACCCAGAAGTAAATATGAAGTACAACATTGAAATACATATATATGTACCTACCAATAATTCCGCTCCTGCTTCTGGGAGATTATTGTCACGGTTAGGTACAACAGGTACAAGACATACTATGGTTATATCACGACTGAGTTTTTAGCAACAGGTACAATACATTCTATGATTATATCACGACTGGTTAGCTTTGCTTTTTCACGAATACGAGTACTTATGGAATATTGAGAAATTCATGTATTCCAAATTGACAAAAATTTGCCTGTCAGCTGTTAGTGAAGTGACAATTTACATTATCCTTAGTTTCGAGCCATGTAGATAAAATTAAAAATTCTTGCTTTTGTTTCCAATACATATTATGCATGAATCTAGTTTTGGCAACTTCATATTTTTGGGTAGCAACTTTCCACTGATATTTCAATCATTGTACCTTGAATTGACTAAAATATTTTATTTTGGGTATAGGTGTCTGAGAGACAGACGTTAAGGGAAGAAAGAAGAAAATGGTTGGTGAAATAATTTGACATATCCTGTATTTGGAGAGCTGAGATGTTTCAAAGGCGTCAAAGAAGAAGGAGAAGAAGAATCACGATAAGAGCAGCCATGTAGAGACAGACAGGGCATTACTCTAATTAATCCTGCTTTCAGCTTCAATTTTGATTCTCTCCGTGAGAGAACTTTTGTTTGAAGAGTAATTTAGGAGAAGAGACATAAAAAACAGGACAAGGTTGAATCACTGTTTGTTTGTTTGAAGTCAAAGCTGCTGTTTTTCTCATCCGAGGATATTCCATGATTAATTTTCAAATCGTAAAGCAGGCTTCTTGTGTGCATGGAGATTTTGAAAATCATAATGATCTTTTCGTCCAATTAGGTACTGGCGCATTCTGATTATGTTGTTACTGAACAGAGAGAGAAGATAAGATAATGTTCATGTTTTTTTTTACTATAGAAAAGACAGGTTTTGTGACATGCAAATTCCAATGGAAATAATTAAAATAAGCAGGTTATCTACTTTTCTCTTAAAGTAAAACGTTATTTCTCAAATGGAATACCTAATGAAATTTTGGTATTTTGAAAAATATTTTCAAACTTAATCTAACTTTTCAGGTTATTTTCTGAAAGGCCAAGTTATAATATTCCGAAAAGCTAATGTATATTACATATTTGGAACATAGCAAATGGGAATGTAACAGTCTTCACTTGCTTTGCTCGTTATGACGTCACACTAGGAGCGTAATCGCAACAATGCTTGGTAAATTTTACTCTAACAGAACGTTAGTATCTATATTTAGACGTTCTGAAATCGAACATTATAAAATGTTAAAAGACTTTCATTGTTTTTTAATGAAAACATCGATGATACATCAGCAGTTTGATGGAAAATAAAAATGAACGCATACATCATCTCTTCAGTACTTGTGTGAGTTGAACTTGAAATAATCACAATTTCAGACCCTTTGAGATGTGAGTTGTAGATTTCACCCTGCACCCCTCACCCCTCTCAGTCTCATGGAAGAAAAGAGACTCCTTACTAATATCGTATTATTTACACAATATTGACAAATTTAGTGGAGAGCCCAGCATTACGAGACTCCTGGTCACCCTATCTACCTACTGTAGAAACTAATCCATGCAAGTAGCAGCTGCGTTGAGCTTACTAAGCCGGGAGTCGAACCCAGGTCACCTGTCGGTCATTCTAAAAAAATCTAGGCCCACTTCTAGGAGTAACTAGTGATGAATGGTGAGAAGAGGTCTGCGATATGATTAGCAGCTGGCATGCATCAAAACAATTAGCTAATTAATGATTCTTGCTTCCCCACAAGATAAAATAGCACTGATGGAGTTCCTAATTTTGCTCACCCACACCAGCACAATACATAATATAGTGATTATATATTTGAAAGCTGAGCTGAGCAATATTACCTATCTCCCAATGATTTTATGAAATAATTTAAATCAATATTTAAATATCTTTAATACCACTTGTAAAAATGCGAGCACGGAAGAAAAAAGTTACCAATGAAACAACAAGACCCAAAAATTCATGCGGAGTGTGCAAAAGCAAGTTTCATCGACCGATGTGAACGACAGGGTAACCGCCTAGTTAAAACTCCGTAAAACGAGAAGAAAAAAAAGTTTCATCGATTTAAAACAAAATCTCTGAGCTTGGGAAAATTTTCCGCATCACTTGTGGGACAACATGTTGGAATCATTGTTAATAATTATTATCAAAGCGCCATTGGCAGGAGTGTTGCTTAGACACCGAGTCCTCCGCCTCTGTAAAACATACGTTCCAACTTCTGTCCGTGGATTTTTGGATCCTTTGGGTTAATATATGTATACAGTGACCATAATCCAATGGTCATGTCCAATGGGATGGTGCATCTTAGGCATCTCAAGTTCCTGGGAGGCAGTGACAACCTAAACAAGAAACCCACGGAAAGTGAATGAGAGTAACTGTCTATGTACCTATTTAACCAGCTCGTATCCTGCATATCGGCATCACCGCATAGGCTGGGGGCACGGGACATGGGCTGGGAGCATGGGACATGGGCTGGGGGCATACGCAAGCGAGTGAAATAGACGGTGACGTTCATTGTGTGAGCAATGTAGAAACAAAACTTTTCTGATGCGAACATTTTGGAACTAATGCCAAAATTTACAAATACATCTGTTTTAAGTTTTACATACTGGCATGTAGGTAAAGCAAAATAGCTCATTGGAAATATTCATTTTATGGCCGAAAACAATAGGAATTTCGCTTTGTTAGGAATGTATCGTTAGCAGAAATGAAAAATATACACTTTGAATAGAATTTATGGATTGGTTTTTTTGAAAAGTACTTTACACCAGCAATCGAACTAGATCTTTCGTTTTGATATGCTTTAAAAGTTTCATAATGAGTTCAGAACAATAAATATTTTGAACAAAGAACGTTTTACTATACACGAGTTAGTAGTTAAATAATATTAGTAATATTAAGATACCTTTTAATCATCTTAGTAATAAAATTATGAAAAACTTCATCTGAAGTTATTATCGAATAAAATCAGCATTATTGTTCCGAACTCAACTAGTACATCAATTAACCTCTCACACGACACACATCTACCTTCACTTTGAAATAATCATGTTAACCTACACCCAGGCGTATATCAGCTATACAAAATACATGCTATATAATCCAAACATACCTACTTATTTGTAAAAAAAAAGTTAAGAACGCGTTAATGGTATGAAAATATGCAACAATATTCACGCATATACGATTATGCCATGCCAACTATCGTCACGTATTACATACACTCATGCATTCACAAGTCCTTTTCCCCGAACTCCTTTGCAGAGATGCTGAGGGGGAGAATCAAGGGAATGGAGGAAGGTGTAGAGGGAAGAGAGGATGCTGAGAGGGAGAATCAAAGGAATGGAGGAAGGTGTAGAGGGAAGAGGGGATGCTGAGAGGGAGAATCAAAGGAATGGAGGAAGGTGTAGAGGGAAGAGAGGATGCTGAGAGGGAGAATCAAAGGAATGGAGGAAGGTGTAGAGGGAAGAGGGGATGCTGAGAGGGAGAATCAAAGGAATGGAGGAAGGTGTAGAGGGAAGAGAGGATGCTGAGGGAGAATCAAAGGAATGGAGGAAGGTGTAGAGGGAAGAGGGGATGCTGAGAGGGAGAATCAAGGGAAGGGAGGAAGGTGTAGAGGGAAGAGGGGATGCTGAGAGGGAGAATCAAAGGAATGGAGGAAGGTGTAGAGGAATATCCTTTGCAGAGATGCTGAGGGGGAGAATCAAGGGAAGGGAGGAAGGTGTAGAGGGAAGAGAGGATGCTGAGAGGGAGAATCAAAGGAATGGAGGAAGGTGTAGAGGGAAGAGGGGATGCTGAGAGGGAGAATCAAAGGAATGGAGGAAGGTGTAGAGGAATATCCTTTGCAGAGATGCTGAGGGGGAGAATCAAGGGAAGGGAGGAAGGTGTAGAGGGAAGAGGGGATGCTGAGAGGGAGAATCAAAGGAATGGAGGAAGGTGTAGAGGGAAGAGGGGATGCTGAGAGGGAGAATCAAAGGAATGGAGGAAGGTGTAGAGGGAAGAGGGGATGCTGAGAGGGAGAATCAAAGGAATGGAGGAAGGTGTAGAGGAATATCCTTTGCAGAGATGCTGAGGGGGGAGAATCAAGGGAAGGGAGGAAGGTGTAGAGGAAGAGGGGATGCTGAGAGGGAGAATCAAAGGAATGGAGGAAGGTGTAGAGGGATATCCTTTGCAGAGATGCTGAGGGGGAGAATCAAGGGAAGGGAGGAAGGTGTAGAGGGAAGAGGGGATGCTGAGAGGGAGAATCAAAGGAATGGAGGAAGGTGTAGAGGGAAGAGGGGATGCTGAGAGGGAGAATCAAAGGAATGGAGGAAGGTGTAGAGGGAAGAGGGGATGCTGAGAGGGAGAATCAAAGGAATGGAGGAAGGTGTAGAGGGAAGAGAGGATGCTGAGAGGGAGAATCAAAGGAATGGAGGAAGGTGTAGAGGGAAGAGGGGATGCTGAGAGGGAGAATCAAAGGAATGGAGGAAGGTGTAGAGGGAAGAGAGGATGCTGAGAGGGAGAATCAAAGGAATGGAGGAAGGTGTAGAGGGAAGAGGGGATGCTGAGAGGGAGAATCAAAGGAATGGAGGAAGGTGTAGAGGGAAGAGAGGATGCTGAGAGGGAGAATCAAAGGAATGGAGGAAGGTGTAGAGGGAAGAGGGGATGCTGAGAGGGAGAATCAAAGGAATGGAGGAAGGTGTAGAGGGAAGAGAGGATGCTGAGAGGGAGAATCAAAGGAATGGAGGAAGGTGTAGAGGGAAGAGAGGATGCTGAGAGGGAGAATCAAAGGAATGGAGGAAGGTGTAGAGGGAAGAGGGGATGCTGAGAGGGAGAATCAAAGGAATGGAGGAAGGTGTAGAGGGAAGAGGGGATGCTGAGAGGGAGAATCAAAGGAATGGAGGAAGGTGTAGAGGAATATCCTTTGCAGAGATGCTGAGGGGGAGAATCAAGGGAAGGGAGGAAGGTGTAGAGGGAAGAAGGAGAAGAAAAGGAGATTAAAGAGGGAGGGAAAAATATATCAAAGAAAATATTCCTCTTGAAAATGTTTAATTTTAATAGGTATAGGCACTTGTATAATGAATATTACTTCCAACCATATCTCAAGAATGTCATGATAGCTCAGCGTCGATCGATGGCACGTTGACTACACCAGTCTGTCACTGAAGTTGAGCAACGTCCAGCGTAGTTTGGACTTAGACGGGTGACCATTAAAGTTCGAAACCTCGTGATGCTGGCTTATGCCGACCCTATTCAGGCTGGTTGAGGATAATTTGAGTAACTGGTTTCTGAGTTTCCAGCGAATGGAGGGTAAAACACCCGTCGTGATATGATCATGCAAGTTGAAAGCGACTTTTATCGTTAAACCCCCCTAAAAATGTATGTCTTAAGATATCAGATCTAATGATCTAATCTTAATATGTTCGTTTTTGTTAAGTATTTTTTCATCAATTTTGTACATACGTAAACCCGACTTCGTTCCAGAGATAAAAGTGTTTTTTATATTTAAATTACCAGAATATTTGCCTGTCAAGAAAACTTAGTCTTGAGATTTTTATTAAAACTGTGTAAAGAAATAGAGAGGAAGTTATTTGTCCCCATGCTGCTAAGTATTTTTTCTATGGGAATTTCTTCATTGAAGATTTTACTGTATCATATTTGTTGTTAAAGTAATCTGATAACATAATGGTGTTATCATAATTGAATTTATAATTTTCTTTTTATTACATTAATTCAAAATTCATCATTTATATCTTGTGTTGGCCAAGCACTTGTCTTTAGTACGCATGTCTGATCTATGGTGTACGCATGTCTGTTAAAGTTCTTCTCTTTTAACTTTAACATGTGATTTTTAAACAAATCGAAAATGAACAATTAAGAATAAAAGATAATTTAATTATACATGTAAACTATAAAGTCAAGTATCAAAATACACATTGTACAAAAAAGTATTGTAATGACGCCGCTTTCCTGAAAATGCGCTACATAATATGAGCTAGAAATTGTAAACCCCAAATACTGTCCTCTGTGAATTTCCATGCATGCCTCTGCCGTACCCTAGTACCCCGCCCATACGGCCACGTACACACAACCACAGTAGCTATAATAAACTTGCCTGTACACATCTTGGGGAACTGTCTCCCAAGTCTACAGAGAACATAATGTACAAAAGCTGAATTAACCCCCCCCCCCCCCCCCCCCGAAAGTTCATCGGACAGAGGAAGTGAACTGAAAAATTTAGGATGCTACAAGGGGAAAATAAAAAAGCCTTTTAGTGTATGTTCCTGAAGCTCAATGATGTTTGTTTGCGTCTTGTTGATCTATAAAAACCCTTTTATAGCCTCGTTTAATCATGTTCTATAGAAATTTAGTATTATAAGATGAACTGTAAAAGGTTTCATTAAATCACCTTCATGAACTGATTTGCAGCCCTCATGTGACCAACTGACCACGTCTTAAAATAAATTATTTTATTAATGGACTAAAAGATGCTGAAGAATCTGTCTGACCTCTTAACTTGAAGAAAATTGAATATTACAGAAGATATCCATCCGGATTGCAGAGTACATGTACACGAAGAATACAGAATAAATGAGGTTATTTTCAAAAAAATACTCGCCATGCCTTGTGTGGCGATGTAGCAAAATAAATTTTGGTAGCTGCGTAGCTGTACTCGTAGGTTTACAAATGTGGATAATAATGGGAAACAACCCTGAGTGAAGCTGCTCAGGAGAACGGGCAGTTGAGAACCATTACAAAATATGAAGGCAATCTATTCTAAATACAGGAGAGGTTTTCTATAACTAGAGTCATGTCATCTTGAAAATCAATGATGATAGGAAGAGGTATACGTATGATAAGTTAGAAGAAATTCATAATCATGAAACTGGAAGAGGCCGGGTCTATTGAAAGAAGCAAGTGGCATAATGAATTGGAATCTCAAGTCGAAAAGACAAAATGCAAACTTCTTTTCAAATTTTGGCGATTACATAATAGTGATTGCACATTTTTTCTCTCTTGAAATCTAGTCATAATTTAAAAGAATAGACTTATTTTCATTCATATCTGAATGAACAAATTAATTAGAAAGTTTTGTCCAAACGTTCTGAATTGTAAATTTTCATTTACATCTTTACAAACAATATTTAGTTTACTTAACAAAGCATATTTAGCATAGGGTTTGCATTTTGTTTTTCCTGACGTTGTCTTAAATAAAGAAAAAACCAAGACTGGCTCTGATTATTGATGCCCTACATGTAAACTTTGATATAATTTTGAGTATTTATGACTCTCAATATTTTTACTTTCTAATAGGTACCTGAAAGGTAAAGAAAGTATTCTATTTATTTATAAAAATGTATCTATCGAAAAAACACTGAATGTACGAGTAGTTCGATCTGTGGTACATATAAATATTATAAATAAACGTGTTGCCTTGGTTTAGGTTTCGCTTTATCTCACCCTGTCTACTGATACCAGGCGAATATATTTTATCACATTTTATGAGAATTATGTGACTTGCATTTCATATTCTGTTCAATGATGGAAAATGCTAAGAGGTGTTGAAGAGAAAAAATCCAAAGCACAAAATGCTAAAAAAGAAATAAACTTTGAAAAAAGAGAGCAGAAAATAAAGAATGAGATAAGAAATTCTTCTTTTTATGACTTATAGGAAAAATAGCTCAGAACTTAGAAGTGACATACTTCTATTTAGAGAATTTGATATTATACCTACTTTCCCAACCTTGTATTCCAAAGTAAAGAAGGAAGATATTAGACAGCTTTCTATAAACTGTCGGTGTTGTACCTTCCATATCTTCTAGCTTTCTTTTAACCCTTTTTGTCTTTCATAGCAAACTTAAATATCTCCGAAATTGTTTTTTCTTCGTTCCGACTTGCTTCTCATTAAGGAGTATTAAGCCTCGGAGGATACATTTAGCTGACAAGTCCTACAATGCCCCACCTCTTCTCACAAGAAACAAAGACTTTTCATGTTTTTGAGAGTAGAAGCACAACTACTTTAGAATCATTGAGCTCCTGAGACATGACTTTGTGTCGATAAAGCGGCACAGCATGTTGTGAATGTACGAAATAAGAGGAAAAGGTGAAAGTAAAGGATTTACATTGCAAAACTGTGTCTCTATTTGTGCATATTTTCAAACCAAAAATATATGACCTGCTCTTCGAGGGGGTTAACCATCACTTCATTCCCCGTCAATCAGCTTTCTATCTATACATTGAGAAAAGTGAATGTCTAATATTAATTTAATATGCTTAAGCTTTTCGATGGCTTCATTCCTTAGCATGCTGTCTATTCTTGAAGCGGCTAACCCATAATGAGAGGCGGGTGAAATTTGACAGCTGGTTGTGGGGAAGGTATTGGGAGAGGGTATTCTTAGGGAGCAGAGCACATCTTCATAACACATGTGATATTTACATTATTACACCCAATACTTGTCATTGTCATGTTCCTTTCCACGTTTTCCCATTATTATTGTTATTATTATTATTTTGTTGAAAGTACTATATAGAAAATAGGATGATAATCATATTCTAATATATTTTTATGCGGAAGTGTGGTTTTGAATGCAAGATGAGCTTGAAAACTCCAGTATGGAGGGAGAGTAATCCTAATGTATCCTATGTGATATGTTGGCTGAAGATGAACATCACATTATTCTCAGACATTAGCATTGTCTGTCCTGGAGATTTCAGGAGTACATGCATGCCATTATTTCTGATTACTGATTAAACAAGAGCTTCTTTATCAAGCTTTCGAGATTCAATCTTGTTTATATTAGTGTCATTTTCGCTCTTTTAAGAGATATATTGTTTAGTTATTCTCCTTGAATTAGTAAAAATTTCTTAATATAGGTACGTATGCTGTGTGATTACTGTAAACCTGACAACAAATGTTTCTCACTTCTTTTAACGTTTCGTCCGGATGGAATGATATTATTTCAAAGAATAAAACTGCAGTGCAGAGTAAAGTGAGTTCAATAAAAGGAAAAGCATAATAATTGTTCTCTACCATATAAGACAAGTGCCTGATTGAGCAGCCACGTCGCAGTTCGTCACTGTCAATCCTTCACGACTAACAAGCAGCCTTTGCTGGGATCAGTGATGCCGGCAGGCGCAATCCCAGTGTAAGTAACGAGGCATCGCGGGCAATTAAATATGGAAATGTGAGCGCGAGAGACCTGTTGATTGTTGCTCTGAGCTCTAACTTCTGTTGTGAAGTCCACCGTACCACTGACTGTTCCCTATGTTCCTAACTCGTGTCGGTTCTTGTTCATTTGATGTGTGTGTGTAGTGGTGGTATTGTATGTGTGTGGGTGTGTTTCATGTATGTGTGTTTTTCATGTTTGTGTGTGATGGGCTGGCGTAGCGGCGGGTGTAACCCGCTAGTATTAGAATATAGTAGAATCTTGCTAACTCAAAATTCCGATATGTAGACAATCCCGCTCGAAAGAATTCTTCGGCCCCTGTTGAACTTCGCTCTTTTTCAAAATGACTCTTCTGTCCCTTGAATTTCGAGTTATCGGAATTATACTATAGAATATCTATAGTAGTCACCACTTAGCTTTCATGCACGGTGACCTGCTGGTCGTTGGAATCCCAGCTAAATTACATCTTCAACTTACCGCTACAGAAATTGTGTATAGGTACACTGTGTAGGTGCTGTAAATAGAGGTATGACTGTGTTTAACATTGAAGGGTGCATTCGAATAAGTGACGATTTTGTATGAGTAAACTTTTGAACACCCTATGTGTATTACCTTCTGGCCGTATAGCTTGAATGTAACAATGGTCGGTTTAAAAAACAATCTGACATGTAGCTTAACACCTGCAATTTCAGAAACACTTGTACTGTAATTATTTCTCGTTCCTCTTAAATCAGATGCTGTTAAGATTAGTATATTTCATCCCAAATCAGTGTATTATTCCACGTTCCAATTAAATGCAAGTTATAGTAGCATCAATGTATCCTCATGTACTTTTTATTGCTATAAAAAGTAGTGCGGATTTATATTGGACCTGTGCAGGTTTCAAAGAGTGCTACTAGTAGTCCCATCACATATTAGATTTATAACCTTTGTGCTCTCTCTTAAGATTTTAAGTTTGTATTTTCGATTAGGCTCCTGTGAGTTCTGAGTAAGGGTTGCCAAATTTCAATGCTTTTCCTTGTTCCATACACTCTTCAACACACTCACTCACGTTATCAATATCTACCTCTCATTACAGAGAAAAAGTATAATATCCCATGTAGTGTCATAACTATTAATTCAGTTTCCAAGTAGAACAAGTGGTTCTTGGATGAGAAGTGGAGGTGTTGCAAGGTGTGATTATGAGGTGCAGTGCCGGATTACCCATATGGCGGATTTGGCAGATGCCAAGGGCCCCGCGCTTTAGGGGGCCCCGCGCTTGACCAGCTTACACTAGATATTATGAGATTTTTAAAAAGCTTGCACTAGGTATTTTTGGATAATGAGTAAGAAGAAGAAATAAAAGGGGAAAAAACACACACTCACAGCAAAGTACATAAATTGAAAGAAAAGCGCGGGGCCCCCTATTACTATCTACTCCTCGAATCAACCACATAGACACTAGCGGATTACCTACTCCAATTGTGGATTTGATAGATGCCAAGTTCCCGCAGTTTTGGGGACCCCTTTCGGGCAGCTTACCCAAATTATAAGAGTGTTTTTGAATGGCCTTCAAGTCGGTTTTTCTGGATTTTAATATTTAATAAAATCATAGCCAGTTGAGCAAAATATGAAAAGAAAAACCACGGGGCCCCCTTAAAATCGATTACGTATATGAAAATAGGTAGATCTCTGTACCTATTGCCAGCGGCTCTTTATATAATAATATGTAAATATTATATAATTACTCGTATTTGAAAAGAATAATATTGACGGACGTGATTATCGCCTTCGGTAATCTCTGCCATCAAACCCATAAAGTGTCTTCTGAGTGCTCAGACTGCTCAGTGACCGGCTTTATCGACATCTGTAGTAGCCAAAACGTCGTTTTCGAAATGCATTTCGAAAATGCCCATGGACTTTTTTTTCTTGGTACATACTGGAATAACCAATGATCTTCATTATAGTCGCCTGCGACGCTTTTAATGTTTTTCCAAGATATCTTTTTGTATAATTATATTTTCCGAGTACTTTACCCCATAACTTTACAAAAATTTCGCCTGCGGCGCCGACAAATTTACTTATCATGATGTTTTGGATTGTTTTTCAAGACGTGCAATTCTAGTATGTACCATTAAAAGAAAAAAAGTCTTTGGGCATTTTCGAAATGCATTTTGAAAACGTTGTTTTGGATAGTATTTTAGAAAAAACTCAGTACAATTTTGGGGCCCCGCGCCTTGAAAATGCCAAGGGCCCCGCGCAGCCTTAATCCGGCACTGATGAGGTGTTGTTCATGAGTACGGCTCATAATAAATCTATTGCATTGCACATCCTCCCGAGAGCAACAGAATTGTATTATTTCATCTATTTTATGTCTGTAATACAGCTAAGTTTAAATCATTCTTTACATCTTATCCCAATAAGCGTATCATTAGAGTGGGAGAGAGGTTTTAGTATCTATCTTATGAGAAGTGTGCAAAAAGTTGTAGACATTTCCTTTAAACTTATAAACCATCCGTATTGACGGTTAGGGAGGAGACAGGATGAGGAAGTGAGAAATAGCAAGGAGAAGCAGGGGGGAAGGTACTCGTGCAAGTTTCATCGTAAAATTAAATTAGAAAGAAATAAGTTGTGAGAACTGAGAAATATCTCATTTGTCGAGAAAAAGATAAATACAGAGAGTGGGAAAAGGGAAGGGACAAAAATAAAGCACAAGATGGGATGATAAGAAAAGAAAATATATAACTTCTCAGAGAGAAAAAGACAATAATTTGAGGTCAAAAATATTTTTAGATGGGTTGTAAGAGGAGAAAAGAAATATTGAGAGTGAGCAGGGGAGGAGAAAGTTTTGGAGAAATAAAAGTAAAAGTAGAAGGTGCAGGACAAAAGGGAGAAAGTGGGGGGTAGGGGGGGTAAATGATACAAAAGAAAACTTTTCTATACGATAAAAGAAAGAGCAAGAATAACATTTTAACTAATTTTATCTCTGCTGGTAATGTACTTCCGTCCTCTCATAGAAGTCTATACTGTCTCTGTCCTTCTTCATTCAGACTCCTCTTCCTCCTCTTATCTTTTTATATGCCTGTTTGATTTTGAATGAACTTTATTCCACGAGGGAAAAAAACAAACAAGAAATATGAACTTTTATTATTGAAATAAATTTGATATGCTCGCCTTTTCCTGCGTTACTTTTGCTGTCCTGTTTTATTTCTCGTCTTCTCTGAGGATGAGTAGTGAAGGGGCAGTGATTGACTTACCGCATGAGTAGATAAATGAGAGAGTAAAAAGGGCGAAGGTCAAAAGGTATATGAGTGATTCTGTTTTTTTTTTTATGAGGAAAAAGATTCACTACAGCAGATATTGCTGAACCATATGGGGGACTTGTGGGCAGGGTGTGGTGGATGTGTCCCCCTTCTTGAGGAATGAGATAGGAGAAGAAAAGTTTTCAGAGGGTACATTTACAAGACACACACATTAAATGAGCTATGTAACATCAATTTTTTGTCGATAGTAATTCTTTTTTAGGCTTTCAAAATAAATTATTCTCTATTGATGTTCTTCAAAAAAATGATTGATGAGAAATTAAATTGAAATGTTTCTAATAGTTCTGGGATTTGTTCTTATTCTCTGAAGTGTTCTGTGCTACAATATCTTATACCATTTGTTAAAAAAAAAAAACATTTATAGATATTCTGATTTCCCTAGAAGAACAAGACTAGCATGATATTTGTATTTGTTCTGCTTCACCTATTCTCTTTTTAATTATTTATTTTCTTCTTTATTACTTTTTTAAATCTCCTCTTTTCTGCTAGTGTGTTATTTATAGTAGTCTTATGTCTTACTTTTTCTTTCTTTTGTTCTATTAATATTTTAAACACTTATGCGTTTATAACATAAAATAAATAAATTATTAAAAACTACTTATCAACTATCGTAAGTGTAGTGTTCTTGGGCTGTTTCAAAACGTACTTAGATTTATCCATATTACACTACATTCTCCACAATTGTGGCTACCATAATTACTTTTGTGTACGAGTATGTGTACCTATGGGTACTCGTAACTTATCTGTGGCTAGTATTACAATACATTGTATTTGTAGGCTAAGGTAATTTTAGTACATACAATATAATATTAGGATTTATAATGCTTTGATTATCCGTATGAATAGCATATTGCATATATCACAAAAACGAGGCGCTCATAGAAATAATTACTGTGGTAACAAACTTTAATTCGATGAAAACCTATCTATCTCTGCGGTCAATTGCAGGTCAAAAAAACCTTTTTGACAGCCCGTCTGCGGTCATAGGTTAATATTCATACTTTTTGCTCTGACCATAGAATAGATAGGTTTTTCATTTATTCGACTAAAAATAGAGATCAAACATAAACAGAAAGTTCAATGTTAACTCTCCCCAAGTGCTGGCTTATTTTGCCGATAATCCCGGATCTGAAATTTGAACCTTGAAATATATTATTAAAAGGACATTTCTGTTATAATATGCAGGTGCTCTTTTGTTTCGTGGTCATCAGAGGTCCTACTCATGTCTCCTAACGATGGAAAAGCCATCATGCTCCTATCATGACTCATGTCTCCTATCTATAACCTATGGAGATTCGTACTGTTTTATATATTATCAATTGTCATCATCGCACTGTTCGCATGGAAATAGTTGAAGAAAACAAACGGAACATAAAATATTACATGTAGAGAGCGCCATGGAAAGCAAATGAAGATTTGAAGAACAAATATTTGCTTTGCAAGGTGTTATCCTGTACGTCAGTAACTTGTTCATAAACTGAAACTTCGACATCTCTCTGCGTATGTAGAAACTTCGGAACAAACAATATTACTTTCTCAAACTCATTACAGAGTTTTCACTGTTGGAGAAATGTTTTATTTTTTACCCTGATTCTAATGAAAATGTAATGTAAAGCGGCCAGGACAGAAGCAGAAGCAGCGGGCCGTTGTATTCACTCTCCAAATTTCGTGACATTCAATACGTACACTCAAGCATATGTAATCTAGAACACTTCTTCCCCGGTGCTTCTGTGGAAAACTTTTTTCCTTGGTGAATATAAACATACCTTGATATTTTTTGTCGTTCATTTGTTCTCCACCCGAAAACATTAAATAAAGTATGTTTTTCACGTAAATTGGATCAAAAATACAAATTATTCTTCCTTTTATTCCATCCACATTCAATGGCTAAAACATGTTAGTGGGTAAGTTGTATACTATGAAAAATATTTCTTTTAGTGATATAAATTTCTAATCCGCTTACGCTGGAAATGCAGTTTTCAGGTTTTTTGTTGTAGTTGTATGTAATAAAAATATTATTCCGACTAATATATTCGTTGACGTCACCACTGTTAGTGTTCTTCAAGAAAATAACCAAGAGGAATATTTCCAAGAGAGAATATCACAGCTTCAGGTTTCAATCTAATATTCATTCCATTTGTATCCCTGTAAACGCAACATAATAAAAATAAAAAAATGTCTTAAGAGTTGTCATCCACCATGGTTGATTTTAAGATGTTTACAGTTCATTCCCTGTTTCGATTCCTCACATCATTCACCATGTGTTGATTTGAAGATAGTTTACAGTTCTTTCCCTGTTTCGGTTCCTCACATCATCCACCATGTGTTGATTTGTAAGATAGTTAACAGTTTCCTCCCCTGTTTCGGTTCTCACATCATCCACCATGTGTTGATTTGAAGATAGTTTTACAGTTCCTCCCTGTTTCGGTTCCTCAACATCATCCACCATGTGTTGATTTAAGATAGTTTACAGTTCTTTCCCTGTTTCGGTTCCTCACATCATCCACCATGTGTTGATTTGAAGATAGTTTACAGTTCCTTCCCTGTTTCGGTTCCTCACAATCATCCACCATGTGTTGATTTAAGATTTTAGTTCTTTACATATACAGTGTGATTAAGATGTTTACACTTCCCTGTTTCGGTTCCTCACATCATCCACCATGTGTTGATTTGAAGATAGTTTACAGTTCCTTCCCTGTTTCGGTTCCTCACATCATTCACCATGTGTTGATTTGAAGATAGTTTAAGTTCCTTCCCTGTTTCGATTCCTCACATCATCCACCATGTGTTGATTTAAGATAGTTTACAGTTCCTTTCCCTGTTTCGGTTCCTCACATCATCCACCATGTGTTGATTTGAAGATAGTTTACAGTTCTTTCCCTGTTTCGGTTCCTCACATCATTCACCATGTAAGTTTTGTTTGTTAAAAGGATAAGATTTTACAGTTCGTTCCCTGTTTCGGTTTCTCACATCATTCACCATGTGTTGATTTAAGATAGTTTACAGTTCGTTCCCTGTTTCGGTTTCTCACATCATTCACCATGTATTGATTTGAAGATAGTTTACAGTTCCTTCCCTGTTTCGGTTCCTCACACTTTGAATTGTAATAGATTTGGAAAGTTTCACTTGGTGTAATTCTCACTCAATTACCCCCTCATATTTTTTCGTTCCGACTCTGCTTCTTCTCAACATTTAAACTTTGCAACTTAACTTGTGTGTGTGGTACATTAGAAAACTTTGTTTTTTGTTTCACACTCTCTTGACTAAAAGTTTGACGTCGTAGTTCATAATACTCAGAATGGAGTATCTATGTCTCCTGATAGAGTGGGTGGTTCAATAAATAAAGTTACTAGACATGCTTGTATGAGATGAGAATTTCTTGAAATTGTTTTAGTTAAATCTTGTGATTTATTGAAATGAAAGAAGGAATAAAATTGGTTGCAAAGCACTAAAAACATGAGTAAGACAAGGTATGAACGGAACTGCATTTTCACAATCTCACAACTGAGTTACGAGATACTCGTAGCAATGGAGGAAGTATGTAACCTTCTTGATTGTACAAAGTTTGTATTAGTGTTGACAATCAGTATCAGATCAAAGAGAAAACTCTTTCGTAGATGTACGTAACAATCAAATGTTGAGGAGAATAATCTTTAAACCTCAAACGCAATCTAGAACAAATGATTTAACCGGGAAAAATACCAAGATTTCATGACAAAGTTAACTTTATCTCCCTTCGGAACTAGAAGGAAACTATTTCTAGCTCAAAAACTTTTCCGGCACAAATTTCTCGAAGACTTCAAAAAGGGGTAGAATGATTTTTGCTATTGGGAGCTTTGTAAGTTTCCTCGTTACTACTCTCCTCCAGGGAAATGCCCTTGTAGAGGCTTTTTGGAAATCACGTACAAAAGTTACATCATGCAAACATCACCAATCCAATATTATAATGGAACACACAATGTACATAACCCACATACAGTACTGTTTCACTCGTATTAGAAAAAATCCTAATCGAAAGTTCACAAAATAATGTTCTTCTAGTCTAAATATAATAAAATTATATACATCTCGTGTGTGAAAATATGGGCAAATAAATTAAAATAATGTATGAGAAAAATCTATGTTATCTCCACGTAAATTGCAACACCAAGTTTATGTATTCGTTATTATTTCACTTGGAAACTGTCAGAAAAGAATTATCAAAACCATGGATCATATTTTTCTTCCCTGTTCTTCTTCACCAATCTGTTTCGCTTTGTCCCTCCTCCAGTAGTATCAACTATCCAGACCTGCATTATCTTACTATTTGACATTGAATTGGTGGTCCAAGTCGTTAAGGCTCTAGTCTGGTAATCAAGATAGCGTGGGAATCCATTTATCCATTGGTTCGGATCCTACGCAATATATAAATTGTATTTGAGAATTAGATCATAAAATATGATATTATAATGGCACCAAACAGCTGCTGGAATAAATGGACTAAATATAACTGTATAGCAGGGGTCTGCAATAAAATCCTGTTCGGGTCCAGATTAACATGAGAAAACTCTCCGCGGTCCGGATTAATAAAGTCAATCAAGCCCTCATCAAGGTCTAGAATGTAGGAAAAACGGTATATGTACTACCATTTAAATCAATTTGAAGAAAATCGGTTAAGCGGTTTTGGAGATACAAGTGATTTAGTATAAAATCTCAAAAGTGCCACGTGTATACAATGTGAAACAATCACGAGAAAGTATTGTGTCCATAATTGGCAGTGTATTTTTTTGTTGTTGAAGAAATAGAAAAAATGATTTTTTCCGGGCCTCGAATTTTGTTAGCTGAACTCCATTAGCTGAAAACTCACAAACCAGCAACTCAAAATAACCTCACCCTGAGTGGGCCGGGAATAGCCAACTGTTACTCCATTTTAATCTATTAGTTTCACTGGGCGTACTGAAGCTAACCATTATATCTTGCAGGAAAAGAAAGAAAATAAATTGATGGTGGGCGCTTACGGGGCAACTTACAACTGAACTGAGAGGTGACCTTTCAATTCCACTGAAGCGTTTATAAAAAAATCTTACCCAACTAAAGATGGGTTATGTTGCACCAGCTGTTTTCCTGTACTTTTCAATGGTATTCACCTAACATACGCATGATCACAACCTCACGAGTCAGACCTAGAAACGAATTGAAGGGACTGATTTAATAAATATGGGGAGAGAGAAAGATAATGGTGGAATATTAACGAACTATACTAGGGTTTCGAAGGAGAACGTCAAAGAAAAAAATTCTCATAACATTTCAATATCTGTTACCTTTTGGGCTGTGGTAACAGACGGATAGTCACACATTTGAGTTTTATTTAATGATAGAAATTGTGCTTTTAGACAACTTCCTTCCAACTAACTCAATTGTTTTATCCAATAAATGTTGGAACGTCTGTATATTCATATGCCGCTAAAAATGTAAAAATAAATATTCATTTACAAACTTACAACTTTTTTTTTATTAAACTTGATCGTGTATGGAAGTTATCTAATCGAACTTTCTCCGAAGGGAAACCTTTCCCTTAGGTGTTGTAGAAGCGTGTTGGTATGTTTTGGCCTGAAGGCTTGAATGGAACATTCCTTAAATTTAAAACAACTTTTTCTTTCCACTATAAAGAAAAGGATTTACTTTTGCACTTCATAAAGGAATTCTTTAGAAAATATAAATTGAAAGACTTTCTTAGAAGGAAACTTTACTCTTAGAATGTTTGTTCCAAGTATCTGATTTAATAATAAAGGCCCTTTGAAGAATGTAGTTGTTCTAGTTTTTAGGTTATCCTCCTATTGGAGTCGTCCCATAATTCAAAGCCTACGTCCGATTCATACCTACATTGTTAAATTTTAAGTAACTAGCTGATTTCCAGCACTCTATTTCTGCAAAAGATGAATGTAATAATGCTTGACATTGCTGCTTCAATAAAAGGCGAAGAGATTTATACAAAAAGCTCTGAAAGGAATGATTCCAAAATGAGTATAAATTCATTTATTTATTCGATGGAAAAATAGTTGTATCTCCGTTTGAGACGGAATTGCAATAAATGGTCAGGTGTTGAAACTAGAACTGCGGGTTTACAGTGTGTCGGCGTAGGACTGGCTTCGATGGAAGAAATATTTCAGTCAGATCACGCCTCACGTAACTAGGTATTGTTTGAAAAGAATGTTCTATTTTAGATAGAAATATTCATGTATTTCTTGGTTATTCGTAACTTATGATTGGTAAGTAATCATTTACCTTTTTCTTCCAAAGAGAATTATCAATATGAAGGGAAGGATTTTTTGTCCAATTAAGTAAGAAGTTACATAGAAGTATTATGTGTCTTGTATGGTGTTGTATTGTTATGTCTGAATGTTGCGTTTCTTCTTAGCTTCATATCTGCCCCCTAAGTTCCATTTATATATCCCCCTTGCCATTATCCCATATTAGCTTATTTTGCTATTGGGGTCGGCATTGTTCAACCTCATGGTTGAGGATGATGGTAGGGATGGAAGCATTAGGAAGGATGCCCTTCCTAACGCCAGCCATTTTATTATGTTTTAATGTCCAAATCAGGACAGGGGTGTTACCCTCCATTCGCTGGGAATCGTAAAAGCTTCCCACATTAACCTCACCCAGCCTGGGTAGGGCCGGAAATGCCAATTTTCATTTTATTTGAGCACATCTTTAATGCTTTACTATCGAAGATATAAAGTACGTGTTAAAACCCCTAATATCCGACTAGAAATATGTTGCACGATTGTATGTCTCTGTAAGTGTGTAACTGTGTACCTACTATTGTACCTGTAATATAAATCAGGCATTCGACTAAGAACAATAAAATTCATTATTTACTTTGAAAAACTCTTGCAAGCCATAGAGAATGGTTACTCAATAAGTGTATGTTTTTTGTATAGCTCAGATTTATTTTTTTTCTCTCGAATTAAAAAAAAAAAAAAACATTGTAAATTTCTTGTATATTTCGAGTTATTTTAGTCACAAATACCATTCTCAAAACACAAACAAAACATGAAGCACCAACAAAAAAATACGTCTAGGGGAAAAAATTACTTTTCTTCATCCAAAATCCAAACTATTCTGCTCTTTGATCCTAATTCTATTCCAGATATTCTCAGATTTCAGAAAATTAGTTGCTAGGAAAAGAAATAATATGACATCATACATAATTAAATAATCCCCTATCATTCTATTCTACATATTAGGTATAAGTATCATGAAGATTGCCATGAAGATTCATGATAGAGGCAGTGGAAAAGCGCGCACCCTGTATCTTACTTGATAATAATATGATGGTTCTGCCTCAGATTGTGGCGAATACATTAGAGTGCTGCGATAAAAGCCGAAAACTCTGCTAGGTTCTGATATTATCATGTTGAAATGACCCCGATTTGTTTCCTGAATAGTGCGCCCTCGTTTTCTATTATGTTTCCAAATCTATTTCCTTGTTGAAATAATATTTCTCCCTCCCAGCATACTTCAGGCTAGCTGATAAACTGAGTGTTTTTCATTAAAAAGCGTTTTGTGCTCTATGAATTTATAATGAGTGTTTTTTTACTCCGATATATGTATAGTTACCGGAAGTATTGTGTTTGTTGTACGATTAAAAAATAATAAAATAAATAACAGACATACTGTCTTGTGTCTGTCTGTTGTTAGTTGAAGTCCTTGCAATGTGGTCACTTGCAAATCTCAAAACCACTGAACGGATTTCAACCAATTTTTGTAATGCATAATGGGAGTGACGTGTCATGTGGGATTCCGAACTTGTATCTTGTAATATTCTCGACTTATGTACGTATATTATTTTCTTAAATATTTTACTTTCGATGAATTTCTAATATTAGAAATCGGAAGTATTGTGTTCGTTTTTGTAAAATAAAAAATATTTTTTGCTCCGATTTCAATTTTTTCCATATTTCTGGCCATTCTTTGAAACACGCAAAACTCGGAAAATAATACAGAACGGATTTCATGAAAATTTGTACACATACCTATAGGAGACGTATTTGTAAATGATCTCATTATAAATTTATCAACTGCACACTAGCGGTTCTGGGTGAAAGAGGTCTTGTGCCTGAGAAAGAGATAACTAACTTTTTACTCATACGCTTATATCTCGTGAACGGTACACCCGATTTTGATGAAGGTTTGTATGTATATGCGTATTAGCGTTTTACATAGGCCATTATTAATTATTTTTTAATGAACTATGATTTAGCTCTGATTTTTAAGAAAATCCAAAATTTAGGACAAAAAAGAGGTCTTAGAATCTAGAATGCAGGAAAAAACGGTCAAGTGGTTTTGGAGATACAATGATTTAGTATAAAATCTCAGAATTGCCACGACTGCCACGTGTATACAATGTGAACCAATCACGAGGAAGTATTGTGTCCATAATTGGCAGTGTATTTGCAAAGAAGGCCCATGTTCTACGAGAGAGAATGTCCTCTAGTTTGAAGAGAGGAAACTTCTACGTCTCTGTTTGCTTCTCGGGTGCAATGAAAACACCCTCCAGCAGCTGTGTCTCTTCATTCAGTTCCCAGGACCCGTGTCTTAATTTCATGTGAAACTTTTCTTCACCTAAAGTAAATACGAGTCCCCTTGTTTGTCCCTGTAGTTATAACTTTTAGCAAAAGAATTTGTTTGTGGTCAGCCGTGCGAGACATTTGAGATTTTTCAATTTACTCTCAGTAATTGCTTCTGTAATGTTGAAGCTTGGATACTGCTCGAGTATGGTTGAAGTACGCTGTAGTGCAATTTTATTCAAGAATTTTTCATTTTATTTAAACCGTTTTATTTGTTAAGATTACCAATCTTGGCTACGTACGGTAAGTTATCTGTATAATAAGATTAATAAGTCAGATATCACTTATTCTTTTTCCCTGATATGTACAATATTTATCTTAAATTGATTTCAAGTAATTTATTTTATTGGTTCTGTCCTCTTCTCTTTCGCTTTCTGTCCTGCTCTTTCTCCCAGATACATAATTTAATTATCTTGTAATCATAGATCCTTGTATTTCTTAAGCTTTGGCTATTGGATCTTATTCAAATTTCACTTTCAAGTTTTTTACATGAACTTTTAGAGTACCTATCCAGATTATCTCCTTTTTCTCCTCTCCCTCCCGCCTTTGAGCAAAAATAAATGATAAACCTGAGGATGCATGATTACTAGATATACTCAGATAACCCTCATAACTCACAAATACAGAGGTACCAAAGTGTATTTTAGAGAGAGAGAGAGAGATAAGAGGAGAAGTGGATAGAAGGTATTTTGTAAACCTCTGCTAACCCCTATCATCATTTTCAGATCAACCTAACCTTTAGCCCAACTCTTCTCTCTCTCTTTCTATCTGTCCCTGTGTAACCGATTACCTTTTTCAGCACCCCCTCTCTTGAGGATTTTAATTACATGTCCTTGTAGCAAGCCTGATATCATTTATGGTTCATTAAATGTCATAGGTAACATTGGAATTGTCTACAGAGCTATTAAAATAAAATAAATGATTTTTTTTTTAAATTGTCTTTGAATTCAGAATTGAAATATTTAAATCTAGACATTTTTTTAAACCGGCCAAGTGACACAAACGTCCATTTTTTCATTTTCATAAGTCCTATCCAGTGGAAGAGAGAGAGAGAGAGGAAATAAAGAGGAGAGAGAGAGAGAGGAGAGGGAGGTGAGGAGGAGAGGAGAAAGAGAGGGAGGGAGAGAGAGAGAGAGAGAGAGAGAGAGAGAAAGTGAGAGAGAAGTAGAGTGAGTAGGAGGGGGGGTGTCATTTAGGAGGAATAGGTCGGGCTTCCAATTGAATTAAAAACTAATTAGAGCGGGATAGATGAGAATTTTCAGTTGAACCTTACATCAAGTTTACAGGAGACAGTGTCGTAGCTTGGTAACGAGCCAATAATGGGCGAGGTGCTTTTGTAACATATTCACTGTACTGTAACTTGCCAGCCGTGGGTACTATAAAAGATATATTCATCTAAATTTCTATCCCTAAAAGACCTGAAAATCCAAATAATAAAAATAAACTAAAAGATTTTTGCAATAATGATATATGCAATCAAATTTTACCAATTGGACAAGGATAGATTTTATTAAAAGTCGGAATACGCGTCTGCTTTAATACGAAATCATGGGAGGGGAAAGAATCAAAACTAATAGATAAACGCAAGCAAGTTTTCGAACTGTGAGGACGGGTTAGAAAGTCTGTTTATAGTGAATATTAAAATGAACTACTTAAATACAGAAACACATGACATACTAATTGTCCATTTGTTTATCTGAGATTGATTTTTTTTTTTAAAAAAGGAAAGAAAAAATCAGATATTTGGCATTATATATTTTTGAAAATTGCTGTCTTGTAGAATTATCCCAAGCGAAAAATCTTGAAATTTAAATTTTATTTTTTGACAGGAGCATTTACACTCATCTTTTACATTCCTAATCTCCTTCTTGAGGTTCTAACAGAAAAAATATTTAGGCAATGTTATATAATTTCTACGAAATGATGGGAGATTGGAAGTTTTTTTATATTGAAGTGATGGTGTATGGATTTATTCATTCGAGAATAATACCATTTCAATGCCAACCCGTATGGAGGGAACAGAATTATTGTTGTAAAATGTCGTATCAACGGAATCGAACTGGATCTTGGTAATAGATGCACAACCGTTTATGCCACGGAGGCTGGCTCATTGCATAAAATATGTTTATTGCGGGATTAGAAATTCAATTTATCTACATCTTGATTCATAGGTGGTAAAACAGATGCAATCATTGCTATTTTGTTATTTCATGTCGATCAACTCTAAATAAAAATGTAAAGTGCGTGATAGAAAATACGCAAACTAAAACTCCGGTGAATAAGTTAAAAAAAAAAAAATTGGATTTTTCGAGTTCATATAATGGAGAGTTCATAAAATCGATCGAGGTCCTATTGTAATAAAAGCACAGCCAATATATGCAAGTCCAAAATTTTACCAATTGACCAAGGCGATAGCATTTATTCGAACAGGTCGGAAATCTTCACACTATTTCGTCATGAGTTTTCAACTACGAAATATTGTGGATGGGGCCTTAAAAGACAAACTCCTAAAAAGCCTAATTTAGATAAACCTGCAAGCAAGTTTTCACACCTGCTGAGGATCGCGGTTATGACAGCTCTGGTATCAAAGTTGAATAATTAAAACTAACGTCTAGCCCCTAACTATACAGAACACACCACTGACATACTAATGCTACCATTTGTTCTAATTCTTACCAATTATCTTTTTTTTTTTTACAAAAAGGAAAAAAAAAAAAAATCAGCATACTTTGGCATTATCATATTTTTGAAAAATTGCTGTCTTGTAGAATTATCCTCAAGCCCTGAAATATTTTATTCTTGAAATTTAAATTTTATTTTTTGACAGTGAACATTTCTCTCTCTTTCTCTCTCTTTCTCTAACGTCTCTCTCTCTCTCTGCAACTGGGTTTCTACACAGAAAAAAAATATTTAGGCCAATCTTATTTATTAATTTTCCTACCCGAAAATGATAGAGAGATTGGAAGTTTTTTTTTTATCTATAAGTATGGTGTATGGATCACTTATTCTTCGAGAATAATATCCATTATTCAATGCCAACCTCGCGTATTCGGAGGGAACAGAATTATCTGTGTAAAATATCTACTCTAACCGGGAATCGAACTCAGGATCTCTGGACTACTGCACAACCGTTATGCCACGGAGGCTGGCTTCTTATATAAATATGTTTATTAGCAGGAGATTAGTAAGATCTCAATTTTTCTAATCTTGTTATAGGTGGCTAAAATCCAGGATGTCATATCTATTGCTATTTGTCGGTTCATGTTTCATGTCGATAAACTCATAAATAAAAATTGATAAAGTTAGCGTTAAGTGGGCGAAAATAAAACAAATACATTAACTCTGTTTCGTGTTAATATAGGCTGGTGCTGGCGCTACTTGACGAGCGCTCGCCTCCGGCGAGCTGATTCATGAACATAGAAATAGTAGAGTCAGATATCATGTGCTTTTCAGCTCGCAGTCTGTGAACAAATTATATTCCTTATTAAAGTAAAATTAATATATCACTCTCTCTCATTTCCTCTCTCTCTCTCACACACAGCCGGGAAGTTCCTGTTGACAGGAAAATAGACGTGAACATATCGTAGACGATCTCACGTAGTACAGCGTAACTTTTTAATTAAAAAGAAACGAAAGTTCATCAGAGTTATGTCAGGTGAGGGCGCGGGCAGACCGTAGTGCGGTATTGTATACTCAGTACCTACTTCTTTCATATGTAGGTAGAGCTTTAAAAAATGTGCCAAAACCATTCATTCAACCTCAACCATGAGGTTAAACAATGCCGACCCCAAGTAGGTTTGGGAAAAGGCAAAGTGAAAGCCCCAGATGAGCCATAACAGACAGCCCTTTCCGTATCATAACAGAAGCGAGCTATTGTGAGCTCTAGTCATAGTCTGAGAGCTTATTGTACTAAACATACATTCAAATAAAATAAGAGTAACGAAAAGTTTGAAATCCAGGAATTGAACCTGTTAAATACCATTTGCACGGTATGGACGATTATGCTACCAGCTAATACCAGTGGTATCCTCATTTCAAATATGGGCAATCATAAGTGAAGACAAGATATAAATTATTTATCATACCTTCTATTAGATGAAAATTGTATACGGGGTTATGTTGGTTATGCATTTTATATGTCAAAGACCTTTTGCCTAACAAATAAATATGTATACTGTAGGGTGATGTATATTTTAAAACTATAAAACATGGTCAACACAGAGCCTGGAGACTAATAACACATATGCCAGAGCTAAACGGATATTTCACAAATAACATAGGTAAGTAGTTCTAAACGAGCTATATGCACACATAATATTGAATTACAGGCATCGTAACATAACGAGCATTTAATTAGATTGTCCAGCAATTACTTATCCCAGCAGTGCGTTGCCTCAGTACGAGAGCTCTTAACGTGCAATTTGTTGATCGCTCTATTATTTTCCCATGAAACATACATAATGCTCTCTTACATGGCAAGATTTACGATGCGCTGCTGAGCAAACAAGCTTAAGTGCTTCTTCATTTATACCGGGTGAGATTTGAGTACTGATTCGTAATATTATTCACGAAAAACTGATAGGCGGAGAGCAAGATTATGCTGCCGCGATCCCTACAAGATGCTGTCGGATTATGGAAAAGATGGAATAAGTGGTTCTCCATTTCAAAAAATAAATGAGAAGAATTTTGAATGAGAATGAGCTCTAGTGGGTAATCAAACTAAAACTACATAATTATTATCTAGTTCCTTTTTATCGTTCTAAAGCGTACCTACTTTTTGGCACAGAAAACTGGACATCATAAATTTTAGGCCGTTTTTTCATATGGGTTAGTAAAAAAAACACGTGCATTTTCATCGTGCCTGCCTCTCAATTTGTTTCATTATGTGTCCAGTCCTAGCATGTGGGGTCAAAATTCGGTGAAATTTAAATGAAATTGACACTGCATAATGATGAACTAACCAAATTATGTTTACCAGATAAAATGTCCACAGTGCACAGAGATGTATGAAAAAATTCCTATTGAATTATAGTGCATTTCACTTGCCATTTTTATTTGTTTGAATTTGAATAAATACAGATGAACGAGTATATGTAGATATTGTAGATGTTCATTGTATTGTAGAGGTACATTATATTCAGACACACATGATCTTGTTCGTTGTTCTCCCTTAGGAATTCTCTCGCAATGGGTTTTTAAGAGTACTCATTTAAGCTTCATCTTGTAGTTTTCGGTAGCATTGGGGTCATTGTGTTTTGTTGTAATATTATTTCTAACTGTAGCAGCGGTACAGAAGCAGTATGAGGAGGATGATGGACAGCGCGTTTCCTGTGCTCATGATTAGCCCAAGCCGGGTGTTTGTACAACTAGGATTCTAAATGTTACAAAAATTTGAGTGTTTCAAGTAAAGTGTGGAATTAGATGTCCAAGGTTTCATGAGATGAGTTTAAATGGTTCAACCAATAATCATCGTAGCCAAAGTGAATTTCAAGTAAATAAAATCAATGCTTCATGAACGAGTCTTATCACTTCCAAATACCATTTTCATATCTATTCTCTGTCCAATGTCCATACCTATATTATATTTAAAGTCAGTCATGCACAATATTATTTGTAATGACAATAGCTAGGCTGAAATTTCGCATGAAAATTTTCTTGGTGTTTTTAAGTAAAAAAAGAAAGGATTTTATTCGATTAAGTATGTACTATTATCTAGGTTATGAGTTAGAAACTGAATGGTTTGAACAGTCCTGTGGAGAATGTATCGAAAAGTAACAACGACATTAGAGCAGGAACGACTGACTGAAACATGGTACATGAAAGCATCATAAATATCTTTGCTTCATATCACTTGAACACGAACCTCCAAAATAATAACATGCCTCCCCTGCTTGTTGTATCCCTGTGCACCCTTGTTTATGAGACAAGAAATGTTAGTTATTAGACGGCAAGGCAACCTACGCCTTGGTAAAAGTCAAAGACTCATAAAGTCTACCATTTTATCGGTGTACTTGATATTTTCATGTGTTTTCTTAGGACACAGGAGTGAGTAGGACTTTATGAGAGGAACAGTTTTCAAGTGAAATATTATAGCCTACTCTTAAGTGATTGGGGACACTATTGACCTATATCAAAACGTATAAGCGGTTTATATTTTTGGTTCTGATATTAATATTTTTCCATTTGTTTTAAGAAAAATAAGAGTTTTATACATAATAATTTATGGAATCAGCAGTGGTACAACTTTTACCACTATATACCTTATTACATATATCTTAAACTAAGCAGATAAGTAGAGACTTGCGAAAGTCGCCTTTGTACAATGCTCTTGGAACTAAAATACATATTAAAGTCATGTAATGAGAGTATGACTTAATAATATCTAAATATATTTTAATGTGAATATTTTAAGTAATTATTTTAAGACACATAAAAAGCTTCTTTAGCATCTTAGAGAAGAACCTATTACCTACCGCTTGTGCTTGTTGTATGGTGTGCTAGGTGTGTATCATGGCTATATGCCTACACGATTGAGAAAATAATACGATAAATCGTAAGAAAGTACTAAAAAATATGCTTTTACAAGATATTCTAAGAATAGTAAGATATCACAAATGTTAGTAAGGTTATAGAATTATTCACTCTATCAAATAAACATTTAAGTTAACTAAGTTGCTAAATGGATTTTCTCTTTTCACATTATTTTACTTTAGAAAAACATTATTTTTGGTTATGATAATAACGTTCGAACAAAGTTAGAACAAATTTCTTCCTTTGTTCCTGTAAAGTTCAAATGGAGCTTTAAGTTATTATCTCTTTTTATCAAGAACTTTTTGCTATACATATTTATACTTTTACCTATCTCTACTGTTCATCAAAATTTCGGCATTTCATGTTTTGAACACATTGCACAATTGCACTGTATTGTAAAATACAGAATGCACACTGCACAGTATGTTTGTTTCATTTCGTACACGTTTTTCACCATCATGAATTTCACGATAGAAACTGCACAAGCATATCACAGGTTGGTACAGAGCTTGTACTGAGAGTATACAATGTTTTGTTTCATTTAAAAAAGGAGTTTGGTTTAGAGCTAGAAAAATAAGGTCGATATGACATAGGGTTGAAACACGTTCAGTATTCAGTCGAAGTAGTTCAATATTTATTCGTCAAATAATTATTAATATTATTATTAGTTTTCTTTGAAAGTTTTCTCTAAGTAAAATATTTAATAATTAAAATGAATACTTAACAATTGTTAAATATCAATATGCAATATCTATTCCTTTCTTCATAATAAAAAAAATTAATTTAATCTTAAACATCTAATGATTCCAAAAAAATATAATCAAATTAAGCTAATGCATATTTATGTTTGTTATTTGACATAGATACCTAGAGCATTATTGTTTATGTTGAAATGTAGACAGTGTAGGTAGTTATACTATTTAATTTTCCATGTAAAAATTCCATCTAAATCAAACTTGGCCTGGATTCTAGAATAGGGAACTTTTATTCATTTCAAGTTGGATTATCTTCTCCGCGTACTGGAAAAGAGCCTGGTGACAACATCCACAGTTTAAAATTCAAACTTTCTCCCTCCATTTATTTTACATCATAACATTTTTCATTATTTTTACTGCCTAATTTATGTATGTTTACCATGCGATGTTCCTCCGCCAGCTGTACATGAAACAGTTTTTCCAATAGAATTTTCAGAAGTTCCAAATTTAATGAAAGGAGTTTGCAATATGTATAGTAGGTATACCTTACCCAAAAATATTTTTTCATTTTGTCTTTCAAGAAACGATTGTTTTGATTTATTGCACTTCTAGCAGGTATCTAATGTTTGAAATTCTCTTCAGTAGTGAAGAAACAGAAATTCAAAGTCACCAAGATATAAGATTCTCTGTTAATTTGGGTTGTTTATTCTGTGTTTTATTCTCTCGATGAGGCTTTGTACTCTGATTTAGCAACAAACTCATGTATTATTATTAAATAAAAGTTCGAGTTTGGGTTGTGGTTCCAAGATAAATAGATAATGTATAATTTTTAAGCAGGAAGGAATGAAATAATGGAGACCAAACAAAATGAAATAAAACTCATGATAAGTTAATTTCAAACTGTGGACATTATGATGTGGGAGTTCTATTTTTCTTTCATGTAAGGCTAAACTTATTATTTATTGTATTTATGTTTTTGTTCCAGATCTTAGAGCAGGATGGTTTGCAACAGCAAGTGGGTGGGGACAAGAGGAAAGCTTCCGATGACTGTGATGCCAACAAGGATCTTAAAAAGGTAAAATTCAATTTCATTTTATTCTTTATGTGCTACTTCTTAATGTTCTTTCATATTACAGGATTGACCACTAGCTCCGTTAACCTATTTGAGGTATTTGAGGAACACCTTTTCTGTACAAACAGGCATACCGGTTTTTGTGTGTTAATTTTGTAATTTCAGAAGATTCTCGAGTTTTTAATGTTGGCGAGTTAAAAAAAACACCCCTGTATAATAACCAGAAACCTTCCAATGTCATAATGTCATGACTAATAACAATAACACTACCTGCGTATGATGTCCCTCACAATATCTTCACCACTTTACTTCCTTACATTTAAGACCTTCCACACAAAATTGACAGAATGTGCATCTCAGAAGTTAATGATTTGTTTCAAAGGCTCTCCTCTCCCTACCCCACTACTTCTCTTCCGATTTCTACTCTCTCATTGGTCTTTTCATATCTGATTCAGATTTTGTCGTCCATGCAAAATTTCGTGCATCGCCTGAAAATTTTCTGCCGACTTGTAGGAATAGGGACAGAGGAGGGAGGGGAGGGTGTTTGCCTTCCAATTATTTCCCAAAATTTATCAACAACTTTTGGTAATTAATTTTGTCTCAAACTTGCAGCAGAACAAAGGGTAGATGATTGTGGAGATATTCTCTTACCGAGCAAAATTTTATTTGTTTTGAATGAGGGATGGAAGGGTGTGGATGATTTTTGTTGTTGTAAAACAAGAGAGCTTGTGAATAATTGTTCTCTTGGACAATATTTCCATGTTGCTGCTCAACTCATTGTCACTGTACTTGTATTGTTCTACAATACATATGTCAATTATATCTGTATTTGTATTAGTCAATATCGAAAACATTTTCACTTTTCATTTCCTATGACAACATTTAGAGAAAACAATTGTTTACTTTCCTTATCCTATTTGACCTACCCAGTTTTTCACATTTCTGGACGAATCATAGCCTCAGGATACCAAAAAAGTTGTTTTCGGCCATTGGTCCGTGCGTCTGTCCGTCCGTCTGTCTGTCTGTGGATAAGATATCTCGAGAATGGTAAGAGCTAGGGAAGTGGCCGCAAGGGCATTTGGATTGCTTAGAGATACAAAAAAAATTAGAGAAAAATAATATTGGTTTACTCTGTTAATTTGTTTACTCTGAACTCGGTACCAATTTACCCATATTTTGGGGGGAACACACTAGGACTAACTTTTTTTTTTATTATTTACCCTACATGAGGGTTGTGACATATCAAATCCAATGATTTTGAGGTGCTGATTACAAATTTGACATTAATTTTTAGCTAAATGTTACCATTGAGTCACCAGTGGTGAAATTTGACTTCGTTTCGAGTGATAAGGAAAGTCGTGTGGTATCACACCAGATTTTTTTTTTAGTACGAAACAAAACTTTTTTCTTAATGAGAAGTTGCCATCAACAATACCCGTTCCTCTTTCTCTCCTCCTGTAATCTCTCTCTCCCTCCTCCCACTCTCTCTCTCTCCCTCTCTCTTTCCCTCTCTCTTTCCCTCTCTCTCTCTCCCTCTCTCTCTCTCTCTCTCTTCCTCTCTCTTACCCTCTCTCATTGCACGAGTCGAAGAACGATCCTTCTCTTTCCTCTCTTTCTCTTAGGTTTTTCTTCTGAAACATCTCGATGTTCTAATGAAGCTAAGTAGTTTACAATTAAACTCCGAAACAGTTGAGTGCCTAGGGAACAGTTCTACACTTGGCGGAATAAGTTCGTTTACTACTAATGGAGTGCAAGAAACGCGAATAAAGTTCCCTCAATTTTGATGTGAGAATTACACTGACGTGTACCTAGGAAGCCCTCAACTTCATGACGTCACTCTATGAGTGCATAAGGATGTTGGCATCATATTATTATCATTATATTAATAAGGTACATTGATAATATATTTATTCAATTAGGATAGCGAAATCTTCTAAAGACACCCAGCCACCTCACTCCCTGGGTTGTGGGAGTTTTACCCACTATGGTGGAACCGTGTGAAACATTACATCGGAATCTCTTCGCTTTGGACTCTCTTCGCTTTGGTTATTTTGGGCCCTAAACCTATCTCCATCCTTTTATTTATTACAAATTTACTCTCTTTATTAAAAACACAAATATGCTTTTTCATTTTTTTCGTAGATAAAAAAGTTTTCAACCCTGGTAGTCAAGGGGGGTAATTACGAACGATTTTGAGCTACATTTTATAAACATATCTGTAACCCTGAGTTGCTTTCGTAAAATCCATGTCTTGTGATCTTTTTGGTATATAGACTTATTTAGCATTCTAATGGTGCATTATAAATAGTTTTGTGCATACTGTAGTATCTGTTTAGTGGTGTTCTTATTTACCCCCGCCTGTTCGCATTTACCCCCGTCAGGCGGGGGTAAATGCGAACACATTATACAATATTAAAAACGAACTTTTTAATGGCAATATGTGCTTTTTATGTACAAATAATACACCAAATTGTACTTTGTGTCTTTAGCCACCTGTATGACAATATGCAAAGTTTATTGACACACATTATAGTGGTTTGAATCCTAACCACAAAGTTAGTCAGCTCTTATCAAATAGTATATCTCTATCTTGCAAATAATAGTAATAATAATAATTTCGTGTCCGTGAGATAGGTATAGATACCTAAATCACGGTGGTGAGAGGATTATATGGACGCCCAGATCCAATGTCTAGGCTCCTTTCATGTCCATTGATTCTATTTGGTTTTAACATCCTGACTTGAGGTAGACAGAACGGGGGTTTCACCCTCCATTCGCTGGGAATCGTACCAGCTACCCACATTGACCTCACCCAGCCTGGGTGGGGCCGGAATCGCCAGCCTCACATGTTCGGAGGGGACAGAATTTTCTGTGCGAAAAGTCTGCTCCAACCGGGAATCGAACTAAGGATCTCTGGACTACGGGCAGTAGTCACAACCGTTACGCCACGGAGGCTGGTAATAAAAGCATAATAATAGTAATAGTTAATTATGAGAGCTTTTGAAAGGTGTTTTATATATTTTTTTAATTTTTTTTTATACAGATTTTGGTCTTATCAATAGTTTCTAGGTCATTGTCAATCTCAGATTTGTCTTCTTCTACCTTCATTTTTTTCTTCTTTTTTGAAACTGTTCCCCCTATATTTCTTTTCGTTTTCTACACTTTCATTTTTCTTCCTTTCTTTTGCTATGTTCAAGTACACAAATACCTTCATTGGGTCCAATACATTAGGGTACTAATATCTTGGTACTTCTTACAACCTCACAGTATTTCAGAATTTTGAGCTTAACGTTTGGAAAATTCTACTTTGGTTTGCGGAATCTCAAAACACTGCCGTTGCTCTTCTGACAGTCAGGTTGCCATTAAAAACATCTAATACGATAGCAGATATCATTTGTGCTTCTGTATACAAAGGAGGTGGTTTCTCCATCTTGTAGTTCCGGGGCATTCTGAGTGTTTTGATAAATGCAAAAAAAGTTATAGGGTAAAACAAACACCCAAAATATGTGTTCGTAATTACCCCATAGCAAAAAAATGCGGGGGTAATTAAGAACACCCAAAAACTATAACTTAAAAAATGGTCAAAACAATTATTTTTGTAAAATAATAACCAAAAACATGCTTATCAATAATTAAAAGTAAAATAATGATAAAAATTCAAGTAACACTTACCTAAAAAATTGTTTTAAAAAAATCAAAAACTTCAAAAATCAATTTTTTTGATAGATCTATTTTCACTAGCTTACTAACTACAACTGAAAATAAATACTATCGAAAACTCGTGTTCAACCTGTAAAAACAATTCAAAATAATAGTATTCAACCACCAGACTCGAAATATCTTATCCTGTTTAGGTACAATGACCACTGTTCGTAATTACCCCCTGTTCGTAAATACCCCCCTTGACCCTATGTTTTGTAATTTCCACAGAGACCTTCGAAACAATAGTGATCCTAAAAAAATTGACTGTCCATAATGTTTTAAATAATTTCCATAAAAAATTGTTTTATTGTTTAAAAAAAGCGAACAAAAGAGGACTCATACGCAAAAAATAAATGTAATTTTTATTTAAAACTGGCTGTTTGTCCGTACTTCGTAACGGGACTAAATGTGCTGCATTTCACCTATGAATATTTGTCCAAATTACCGGAAATTTCTAGATCTGATGGTAATTATAAATTGAAAATTTTGTCCATTCTGCTCAAGATCATCACTTTTTGAATTTTATCTGCGGTATATCTTAAAGGCTTGAAAACAGGTGCTTAGGTCCCGAACCAAGACACTAGCAAGGCTTTTAAAAAAAAGCTATTAAAAATGAAACGATATTTCATTCGAGTGAATAATATTCGATTGAATATGTTTTTTCAAAGACACCCCTCAAACTGCGTTGAAACTTAAATACACGAGTTGAAATTAAAACTAATGTATGTAGTAGCCGACCTCAGTAGCTTGATCGATAAAACTGGAGGTCGGTGGTTCAAGTCCCGATTTCAGCGTAGATTTAGTAAAGCGAGTTTGAGTAGTTGTGATATCGCGAAAGTGATGAACACAAATATGATAACTTTTTAATACGTATATGTAGTAAAAGTAGTATATAATATGTATGTATTACAGATATTGTAATTTTATACCATTTGAGGTATACAACTATGCCTACCTTATCTAATTTTCAAATTAATTCAAGCGGAATCAAACCCAGTTTCCTGTTGAAATACAAAAGCAAGTTGATACAAATAAGAAAGAGTGAATTAGGATGAAGAAGAAGAGCAAATAATCCATTGATGTTGAATGAGAGGAGGGCGAGGAGTAACCTGTGTAATTGGCAACTTGGAGCAAGATCCTCGAACTTTAAATTAAGATTATGTAAATATTTGAAGCTTGAAAGTAGAATGAAATGGAGATAGGAAGGAGAAGAAACGCTGAAAGCCATATTGCCAGATTGGAATCAGTTTTTTTTTTAGAATAAAAAAAAGCGAAAAGAAAAACATGGAGATTTGTAGAAACAACTGAGAAAAGTAATTTTATGTGATAATTTCTGTATAGGAAATCATAAACTACTTTATAAAAGTACCACACAGTGATGAATCGTTCTTTTATTTACTTTAATTTGTGCGTTTCTATGTAACAATAAACTGGTGTGACACCACACAACTTTCCTTATGACCCGAAAACAAGTAAAGTTCCGCAACTGGTGACTCAACAGTAACAGTCAGCTAAAAATCAATGTCGAATTCGTAATCAGCACCTGAAAATCACACCCCCCCCCCCCCCCCCCCCCATCAGACAGTGTACGGCCGCGGCGTACGGAAAAGGATTTGTTAATAGGGTTTTTCTATATATGAAAAACCCTAAAAATGTATGTGAATCTCTCCTTTCCCTTTGCCTTTTCCCAAGCTGGCATCCGGGTCAGCATTGGTCAACATCTTCCTTCTGGGGGTTGAGGTTGTTTGATTCTGGCACTTCTTTCGTATTCTATGGTTTTCGCATTCAAGAATGTGTGTTATTGATTTTTGGGCCAATATGGCAATAGGATTAGAAGGAAAAGGAATGTGCGTATTACAATAGTTAATCATCATTGTAATTGAAAATTGCATCAGGGAAATGTAATCAACTACTTTTGGCGAAAATTATCATTTATATCTCCCTTGCCTTTATCCCATATTAGCTTATGTTGCTTTTGGGGTCGGCATTGTTCAACCTCATGGTTGATGTTTGGTAGGGTGGAGCACGTTTTTTTTATGGCTGGATGCCCTTCCTAACGCCAACGATTCTACTTGATTTAACGTCCTGGATTAGGACGGGGGTTTTACCCTCCATTCGCTGGGAATCGTACCAGCTACCCACATTAACCTCACCCAGCCTGGGTAGGGCCGGAAATGGCAGCCTCACGTGTTTGGATGGAACAGAATTTTCTTCGAAAAGTCTGCCCCAGCCGGAGTTGAACTCGGGAACTCTGGACTACGGGCAGTAGTCACAACCATTACGCCACGGAGGCTGAATCGAAAATTATCATTTCACTTTGCGAAATAAATATCTCTTTGTATGACTCCTTCCAATATGTTTATCCGGTTTATCGAATCCCCTGGACCCCTAGTTAGTCGTGTTCACTGAATAAATTATCCGCAATGAGGTCACCTTGCAGTTTCGTGATAGTAAATGCATTTTACATTCTCGTCACATAAATCTGGTCCCGGAATTTTGATTTCGGTATATTTGTGGGGCAGAGGGGTACACCTCCTCTAACCTCTCGCTGGAAAGTGCAAAGCATTGCGTGATGGTATAAATTTTCATTTCATGTATGACATTACTGCAGGAGCGAATGCAGGGAGTCGCCTGGAGAGGATTCTCACCTGAACATCTCAACACTCGGAGTATAGTATTATTTTTTGGCTTCAAGTCATTCAAGACGGGTATGGTACCCTCTGTTTGCTGTAATTTTTAAAATAAAGAGCTATCCAGAGTACCCAGTTCCCACTTTGAAGAACTAAGATAAGATTTTCTTAAATACTCGTATCAGAGCTCAACCATATAATTTATACTAATATAAAAATTACAAGTGCTAAAAGTACCAATAGGCATCCATACAAAATTTCATTGAAACCGGTTCACGAGGTACATATACGTAAAGTAAAAAGTTAGTGGTCAGGCGCATGGTCTTTATCTCCAAGAGCCGCTGCTTCGAAGTTAATGAGTTTAGCTTAGGAAAAATACCTTTGTATATGTATCCTGTTATTAAATAAATTAAAAAAAAAAAAAAATTGGGACCATCTGCAATACGTCTCCACAATGTGAACAACATTTCGTTGGGATCCCTTCATTAGTTTCCGAGATTTGCGAGTTGCAAGGGATGCATTGAACAGACCGCTGACCGACAGACAGACACACAAACAAAGTTGCGCAGGAAGTGATGAAACTTCCAGAAATATGAATTAATTTTTTAAAATCTGAGCAAACAATATATTTTTTATTTTTTTACAAAAGCGAACACAATATTTCCGATTTCTATCATTAAATTTTTTCGGAAGTAATTAATTTGTGTTTCTATACAAGAGCAGTTGTATTTCTATCCCGAGAGATCTTTTTGTTTTTCAGTGTGTTTTAAGGAACAATTCTCAGACACTGATTTTCATATTCTATCAGCACTTGCATGCCGGGCCTAGCTTCCCATGTTCCACCCCGCAACATATTGCTTGGTGGGAGCTACTCTAGCTGTCGTTGTATTATATGCAAAACGGAAAAACTTTCAGCACATTAATAATCTTTTCTCAAGTCAGGCTCGGGGGAGAGAGGAGGGGGAGGGCAGAAGAAAGAGCTGAATAAATATGGAATGAGGACGAGACGGGTAGGATAGAATGTGGAACTCAAAGTGTTGCTCTTAATTCTCATATCAGTAGGAGTTGTGTTTTTTCAGACACCCATAGCTTTTGTAATATGTATTATGTCTGGAAGTTTTCGTAATATGTAATAGCGGGCTGTCGCCCGCTTTGCGGGCCGAGGCATGGCCGTGAAAGCAAAAAGTCCTTTTTCGCCAATGGCAGGTGTTGTAGTGGGAATTTCAAAAAAAATCCCGTCTTATTGCACATCTAGACTATGAGACAAAGCTACCTACCAAATTTCAGCTTCCTAGGACTTACCAGTTCGGAGAAACAGTGATGATCAGTCAGTCAGGCAGTGACTTTGACATTTATATATTAAGATTATTTTCCATACCAAAATTTATGCTGTTTTCAAAGTAGTACTGTTTGGGTCCCATTTCACAACTACTGATATGGCCTACTTAGAATCGCTGTTCTAACTAAAATTGAGCGATCCCCATTATAATTTCAACATTTTTTTTTTTTTTTTGCAGAACTAACTGCATATTTGGTCAAGAAATTCATCATTTTTCGACATTGTTTTTTGTTGTTGTAGAATTTCAATTGTAGGAAAAACGGTATTCTCAAGAAAAAAAACGGTAATTTGAAGAAAGACTATTAAAAACTTTTGTTGATACAAGTGATTCAATAAAAAAAAATGTGATTCTAACAATATAGAAAATTATGATTGCTTGCCATTCACGAGAAAGTATTGTGTCCATAATTGGCAGTGTATTTGAAAGCCTTATTTATATTAATAGCGTCATTCGGGCAATGTATTTGTCACTTTCACAATTTTTCATCACCAGCGTATATATACAAAAAGTTTAAACTTGATTTTAAATATTTAAACCCTTATTGACAAGGCCGTTTTTGTGGGGGGGGGGGGGGGGGGGGGGGTTGTCCAAAAATTAAAATTGAATTTTAATGAAAACGAAGTTTCGCGGATTTTTTCACTTTAAAAAGGTAACTTTGCCCCGAAGGCCGAAAGCGCTCACATTACATCAGGACACTATACTTCGCTGTCCTCATTTTCAGGGGGGTCCAGACACCCCTGAACCCCCCCCCCTCTAAAAATACGGCTTTGCTTATTGAAAGCGTAAAACTTTCTTGTAGAAGTAATGCTTAAATTTAATACAATATAGCTTGAAAATGTATTTTAGTTTGTTTGACATTTTGAGACTTTTATTTTTAAAGTTATCCCCTTTCTTCGCTCCTTATATTAAATTTAATGTTTAAATAATATTTATTGAATTCCTCCACCCGATAAAATAGTCAAGTTTGCCAAAATGTTACCTCGCTTTGGTATTTTACTTTTAAAACTAACATGCAGCTAAAAATTTCGGTGAACTTCTGTAGATTCATTTAGAAAAGGAAAAGAGTGAGTTCTTAAACGCACTTGGGGTTTTCTAATTTGGATTTTTTCTTCAATTTATTGCAATTATAATTTAGACCCATTTGTAGTTTTGTACTGACGGAGTAAAATATTACAAGGCAGTTTTTTTTTCGTTTATACCTCCTGGAAGATTTTTCTATTATACAGGTATTAAACATGATGCTGTTAGTTCGTGCTTCGAGACTATAGCATTGCCACCGCCGCGCGCAGTCCCTTAATATTTCACCGCATTTCCATCCACGTGTCAATATAAGAACCACCAAAACTGAATATCAAATCCCCCGTCGCATTAGCTATGATTCTATACAATGAAAAACTAGAAAAGCCACCATTATTCCTGTAGAATTTAATATTCACCACAGAATACCCTTTGTCAGTTATTGCATGCCAAAATGTTTTTTCACTTTGGTGTGTGTAGACAGTACACAGACTTTGTAAACATGGTTCACTCATACCTCTTGTCCACTACCCCACTCATACCTCTTGAGGAAAAATGAGTAGCTGCTTTGCAGCGACTATAGTGGCGGATTAAAATGGTAAAAAGTCTTATGATTCTGGGCTACCCATTAAAATTGTGACTTAATAACATTATTATATTATTAGTACTGTACTTCCCAAGAAGATTGTACGCAGCTAGTCACAATATAAATTTAATGATTCAGTAAATCGTCTCGATTTAATGACTACAAATTTAATGTAATCAATCTGTCACACAACACACAACGTAGGACATAAATTAATACACGTATATGTATACATGTGTGAATGTATGTATTATTTATATATCTCCCTCCCTTTCTCCCGTATTCTGAGCTTATATTCAATGCATAAAAAAATCGACAGTATACATGTATAATCACGCTTTTTCACGTTTGGTTAGAGCGTATTAGGTTGGAGGTTGGAGCGATGTGTAGACATCACTCGACTTTCTATTACAAAATTGAAGTAATTTTTTCACCGTGGTCTTCTTTGAAAAATCTGAATGAAACAAAGTAATGAAACAGAGTAAAATGTTGGTATGAGTCTGATTTACATTAAACATATTTTTGATATTGTTCCCGCTTGCCAAATTATTTCATTATTTAAAAAAAGCCAACTCTTAGTTTATGGAAAAAAATTAAGATGTTGGTAAGAATTTGAAGAACAAATTATTTGTAAGATCACCTAATAAAACGAAAAATAATCGATTTCGGTTATCGTTTACAACATAATTGCTATTTTTATATTTTATTTTGGAGCTACTAGCTAATAACAACACAATGACCAAGATATCCATGTACCAGAATAATGGCCGAGATATGCAATTAGCATATTCCTATCAGCTCAATTTTGAAGTGGACGATAGCAATACTTTCTATTCCTTGTAGGCAGTGGAAAGTAAAAAAGAACATTATTTTTTGTTGGTGTTTTTGAACAAACAAAGTTTCTAATTTTCAATATTTTTATGTACCCAGAGTTCAAAGAGTAATAAAAAAGTATTATCTGAAATCAGGTCGATACAGGATGGTTCAATATTGACTGTGCCTGAGTACCTAATACTTAAGAAATAATTTATTTTTTTGTGCTCGAATGGAACATAATATAAGTTCCTTCATTCCGGTAGCTCAGTGGTCAACCGTCTGCCTAGTAATCCAGAGGCCATGGGTTCGAAACCTAGCCAGGAAATGACAAGTTATCTTCCTATTTAGAATTTGACCACATAATAATACTGTAGAATATGCTAATAAATATAGTCCTTAAATCTGGGAGTAAAATTATTATCACATCATTATTATTCATTCCAGTAGTTGAAAGACCTTTTACCTCAGTAAGCTCCTTTTTACTCAGTCCTGTTGTTGTCGTTTCTTGTTTAACACGAGCAGTTCTCAAAATTTCACTACTAAAATTAAATATTATTTTTTAAACACTCTACAAAATTTCAAGAGCCTTGATTTATATAAATAAAAATTACAAAAAATCCATTTTTCAATTTTCAAACCAAAAAAACCGGTCCCTCCAATGGCGTCCCAATAGTGGCCTAATTGTCATGCTCAAACAATCAATAGGTGGATGAAACTTTCCTGGACCTCCAACAAATCATTTTTAATCTAAAATTTCAACCCAAATATGGTGAAAGCATCACGTTGATACAGAATTTTCTTCGAAAGCTGCCCACGGAGTAAACGAATCTGGACTACGAAAATGAACTCACGCGTTGTTACACTTGTCAACTCATGTATTAAGCCTTTTATTATTATATTATTCACCTTATATTAGATTAATGGCAATACAGTACAAATTTTTTCTTCTCTTACTTCTCGTTCGGTGTTACATTGCTCCCGTCGGTGAAGACCTCATCACCGTTATTCCTTTTTATAGTCTTCATTTAATTATTACTTCGACTTCTCTTCTGTCTCGACTGCAATTTTCTCACACTATTAGCATCTTAATAAAGTCTATTTTTTTAATTGGTACAGTACAAATAATATTTAATTATTGTACTGTACAAAATAGATTAAATAAGATATAAGTATGTAGTATATTTCAAATGTAAACTGAAATTGATCAAGCTGCTGCTATAAAATGAACATTTTGATTTGAAATTATAATTGAAGATTAAAAGATGATAATACATCTGCAATTTAATTATTTACACCCACGCAACAGGTGTAACTGATATTACACTCGCAGAATTAAACTTGAAATGATTGATGTATCTATCAATCTCTCACATGGAGGAGGGAAAGCACTTGTGGAAGTCGCCCCAACCTGCCGCCGCCTTCTATTACTTATATTTTCATGAAAAATTTCCCATCATGAAGATAAGGGTGGATACTGGATATGATTGGAGTGGTGGGTGGGGTCCTGTATATTTTATGTTAGTAAAGGCTTGTGAGTAATGGAGGGTAAAATCCCCGTCCTGAACAACACAAATCAGAATGATGGGGAAAGAAATGCAACTTCACAAAGTTATCCAGTCAAGAATCAGGACGTTAAAACCAAATAGGATCAACTGCTGGTCAAACTAAATTTAGGTCGTAGTTGTAAATTGTGGAGTAAAGTAAAGGATGTAAACAAAGAAGTTTAGAGATACTTGAGCATTCCGTACCATTTCTAAACTGTTGAAGACTTAGCTGAACTTGACATTATAATGTTATGTACTATTGTAGGTACATACTTTTATAATAATAATAAGCCCCGGTAAACGGGTGTATATTTACGGACTAGTCAAATTACAATTATGCAATTACAATTATGCAAATTACAATTATTTTAACAAATTTAAACAAAAAAAAAGAAATTTTAAGTATTACAGGTAAGGTATATGTTTATATGTTATGTTGGTATATGTTTTCTTTTATAATATTAAGTACTTTTGTACATACTTGTATTATGTAGGTATACTCGTATGTTTTCCGTTGTTATTAAAAGTTATCATATTTGTGTTAATCACTTTCGTGATGTTAAACTACTCAAACTCGCTTTACTATATCTACGCTGACATCGGCACTTGAACCACCGAAACTTCAGGTTACAAGTCCGCCGCCTTATCGATCAAGATTTTTTTCCCCACCTTCAGCACAAGATTTTTTTTATCTTTTGAAGGTGGGTATACCATCATTGTTTGTTGAAGATGTCATTGTGAAATAAATAATCAGAAACTTAAAAAAAAACACTGCCAATTATGGACACAATATTCTCGTGATTGCTTCACATTGTAAACACGTGCCAATTTTGAGATTTATAGAAAATTACTTGTATCTCCAAACGGCTAAACCGATTTTTTCAAATTGGTTTTATATGGTAGAATATCGTTTTTTCTACAATCTGATTCCACAAAAAATTCTTATCGGCAAGTCGTGTCTTAAATTCAGAGGTCAAATTATGATAAATTTAAATACAATATAAATAACCTATGTCAAACAATAAATGCATATTCTTACAAAATTTCATTGAAATCAGTGTACCGTTCACGAGATATAACGTTTAAGTAAAAAGTTATGGTCAGGGCATGTCTCTTTCACCAGACCGTGATAGATTCGATGAATTTAAAATGGGCCACTACAGATGTCTCCTAGATGTGTGCAAATTTCATCAAATCGGTCAAGTAGTTTCCGAGATTTGCGCGTTACAAGGAATCGTTTAACAGACAACAGACGACAGACGACAGACGGACACAAAACCAATTTACTAGTAGTATGAAACGTCCAGAAATATGAAAAAAATTGAAATCGGAGCAAAAAAATTTTTTTTACAAAACGACACAATACTTCGATTTCTATATAGAAATTTCTCGAGTAATATCTGTTATATAATGTAATATAAAAAGTACTGAAGCTGGTGTTATACCTATGTATATCTCCGAAGCCGCTACCAGTGAGGCAGGGACGTGGGAGCAGACATCTGTTGCGCCCTGCTCATAATCACCTCTCGTCCTTCCTCGTCATCTCTATCTTCATCCTCTGTCTATTGGAAAGGAAATGGTGCCGTGCTTATCCCTTGTGCCGCAACCTGCAAACATCCCTCCCTGTATTGGTATGTATGTTACGTGCTGCTCCAATCTTTCCTTGCTAACATTTATCTACAATAAAATTTTACTATCATTGTATATGCTTAGAATTTAGGTAACCCCTCTTAGTTTACTGGTTAAACTGTACTCACAAACTTAAAGCAGAACTTTTAGAGAAGATTTTTGATATTAGAGTACATGAAAATCATATGCATATTAAGTCTGTCCACCGCAAAATTAATTAAAATTTATGTATCGCTGAAAACTAAAAAAATGTTAATACTTAAACCTACTACAAACTCCTATGATATGCCTAACGCCTCCTCTTTCAGTTCCACTCTCTACTATTGTGTACATTGACAGCTTCTAGTCAGTAACTCATTTCTTATTCATACTCGAGTTTCCTCAACTAAGTATGTTGAATGTTCACAAGCCCCTCATGTTCTGATTTCCTGGTATGTGAGAAGGAATAGGCTTGAAATTTATGTGCACCCTCCCCACATGCGTGATAAATGCACGTTCCTTTACATCAGTTACCTCGGAAACATCCTATTTACCTTTGCTGCAAATTCTCATTTATTATCCTGTAAATTAATGATATGCATATCGTATTCTCCTGCGCCTTTTATCCTGTTTACTCAGAATTGATGTAGGCAGCAAATTGCAAGAAGCTTGTCAAGTTTCAGGCTGGAAAATTCATCGTCTTTGCATTATTTATTTTGTATTCAACCTTTTATCTTCCTTTGCGTTAATTTTTACCATACTGTATTTTTCTTTTCTTGTTTGGACCATATTTCCCTCTTTTTTAATTATCTCAAATTTGCTCTCATTAGCTATCCTTCGTGAGTTGACTATAGTCTATCATCATTGTCTATTTTTCATCATAGATAGTCTGTTTTCAATGTTCAAAATAAAACTCATATTCAAGAGTCCAATTCCAAGTGTCACAATCATGAAAAATAGTACAATGCTACCCACTTAAAATTGTGACATATTAACACATATAATTAGCTCTTGTTTTAGTACCTAAGAATTATGAGACCCTTGAGAGCCCATTTTCAGTCCAGAAGATGCCATATCACTTAACTAGAAAGAAACGGAAACTCCAAACCTTGTAGACCAACGGAGGTATTTTATATCTTTATGTTGGTATTCAATCAAATTGGTTTTAATTTTAAAAAGACCTAAAATTTCAGGCGTATTTTTGAGAAATTAAGGCATGAATGGACCCAAGATATATAAACATTAATGAAAACCTTTTTCATTTCACTGAGTAATTTTCTGAAGGGAAAAAAACTTTTATTAAGTTTATTTAATTTATTCGTATAGTTTCACAATGTTGTAGTTCCTACTGGTTCTCTTGCGATAATGCAAGAACTTTCATTCGTTTTGTTTCGCGTTCTTGTTCTCTTTTCCGATTGATTAAATTCAGAAAATGGAATTCTTATACAGTACTTATCTGCGTTTACACCTATAGAATTTTAGAAAGGCTGTCATTATCTACGCTACAACAGAAAAAGTAATTGATTGAGTTTTTTCTTGTATAATTTCTCTGGAAAGGATTTTTGAACATTTGAAACTTCGCTATTGTTTAAAACTATTCTTGTTTTAATTCATTTATTTTTTCTGCAATTCTAAGTTTTTCCATTTAAGTTTTATTTATCATCCACCTCCTTCAAATTGGATTTTTTTCCCAAGAAAAAGTTCCAGCCAGATTGAAGTACAAACTTGTATTTTTTCTGAAAATACTTTTCTATCGTTTGAAAATGATTAGGTGTACTATATTGTGTCGAATGTTTCATCATGAATTTTATTTTCTTTCAATAATAATAAAATTATTTATTTTAAAATACCATTGCCTACGAAAAGTTTTGCTTTACAATACTTCCTTGGTTCCGTCTGGCATATCAAATACATGTGTGACGCTGAGTTTTTAAAACAAAAAGTTTCAAAATATAAAATATTGTTATTAGTTCTAAAGTTGAAATAATTATTTCTCTACACCGGAGCAAATGTCATTAAACGAAATGGAAGTTTTCGTACTTTTTGTGGCTCTGCACCTTCTGTCACTTTGTCTGCGAGCTTTTGAACGCGTCCTGGAGCTTCTCAGATATTATTCAATGTGAAATACAGATGCTTATTCTGTGCTCAAGATAACTAGGTAACCAGTTTTATACTTTTATTATGATAGTGAGTTTTCAGTGCGATAACACGTTTTAGGGCCCCAAACCCTAAACCCAATGACATCTTCTTCTATCACCATTATTAATATGATACTCATTTTTAATACATTAAATTCATTCATTTTGTAAATATTCTCATCTCCAGATCTATTGTTCTATTGGTGGTGTTGTACAGTGACCCACAGTGCTCTACCCCCCTCCCGCCACTGGAGGGAGCGCAGAACACATGCTCTGATTGCTTACGTCTGATAAGGTCCTGAGGCCACTGTCATGCTTTCCATTGTGCGACTGTCGGGTGCGTGGTTGTGCCTGTCGCTCGCTACTCATCCGCTGTTTGCTCTCAGTACTCACAACGCGACGAGGCGCAAAACTTTCGTCGTCCGCTATCATGGCTCTGTGATCGACTTTGATCTACAGAAATTGTTCAAACGAAAAGTTTTCTGGAAAGAAGGGGAACCTACCGATCTGAGAGTCCATTGTTCGTGCAGCTTTTGCTATGGAAGAGTAAGTGAATTATTCTAGCGGCAAAACTGTGTTTTTTAATAGGACAAACTCATGTCTCCAAATCTGTCTCAGTGAGGTAATGTCTCATGTCTCCAAATCTGTCTCAGTTAGGTAATGCCTCATGTCTCCAAATCTGTGTCAGTGAAGTAATGTCACATGTGTACATATCAGTCTCATGTGTACATATCAGTACCTAATAACCCATCGTCTGTCAAGTTATTGGGGTTCCATGTGGACCCTCACCTAAACTGGCATGCACACATCTGTCACGTCTCAGGCATACTAAATAGCAGAGTTTTTCTAATTCGTCGATTGCAGAAAGAGGTGTCTCCCCCGGTATTGAAAAACGCATATTACGTCTTATACACTCAATCCTCTCATATGGTGTACTACTGTGGGGACACACCTCTGCCTGTCAGCAACTCTTCACTATCCAAAAGTGTGTGATCCGCTTACTTAGCTATGCCAAGAGCCGTGACCATGCTAGACCACTCTTTAGAGGGCTCAGTATCTTGACACTCCCATCTCTATTTATTCTGAGGTCCTTACTGAATGTAAAACTTAATCTTTCCTCGCACCAAACCTCAGAAAGTTTTCATTCATATAACACAAGAAACAAAAATAACCTGGTGCCTGTCCGTCATAGAGTAAACGCCGCGAGAAATGGAAGTAACTACCACGGCATCCAGTTTTTCAACAAGCTACCAACTTCCATCCGAGCATTACCTGACAAAGCTTTTAAGAAGCACCTGGAAGACTATCTAAAAGAGAAAGCATTTTACTCCTTCCATGAGTTTCTCGACTGTCCCGATTTAGATGCAGCATAAATTTTTGTTGTTGCTTATTAACTCTCGTCTTGTATCTAGTATTAGTTTTTTCTATTCTAATTTTTTTTTTTTTTTTTTTTTTTAACTTAATTTATGTAACATCTACACTTTTACAAAATTACTGACATACATATACATACATAATATATGCATACACACATGGGTACACATGCGCACACACACACGCACACACACATGCACACACACATGCACACAAACCCGCACGCACGCAACCACACACACACACAACCACACACACACGCACACATATACATACACACGCATACACAACACACGTACACACAACTCACTTTGATTTTATTTTTGTCTTCTTAATCTTAAGTACTATATTTTATGTTTGTTTGTAATGTGTTAACAATACCTACGTTGTGTTGAAATACAATAAAATCTGAAATCTCAGTGAGGTGATTTCTTATGTCTCCAAATCTATCTCAGTGAGGTGATTTCTTTTGTCTCCAAATCTGTCTCAGTGAAGTAATGTCACATGTTTACATATCAGTCTCAGTGAGGTGATTTCTTTTGTCTCCAAATCTGTCTCAGTGAAGTAATGTCACATTTTTACATATCAGTCTCAGTAAGGTAATTTCTTATGTCTCCGAATATGTCTCAGTGAGGTAATGTCTCATGTGTCCAAATCTGTCTCAGTGAGGCAATTTCTTATGTCTCCGAATCTGCCTTAGTGAGGTAATATCTCATATCTCATGTCTCTGAATCTGTTTGACCTAGATGTATCAGAAAGGTTTCAAAATAAATTCTAATAATATTACCAAAGCTATCATTTCTAATTTAGTTGGAAACACAAAAAAGCTGTACAAAAAAGCAGATTAAAATTTAAATGAATGCTTTTTTTAACCTGCAAACGTGTTTCAGCGAATGTAGGGTAAAATTCCCGTCGTGATATGACTTTGTAGTTGAAACAAACGTTAATCCAAATAAAAGTGTTTCAAATTCATCTCTTTCTATTTTTCAATTTTTTCAACAAATGATGCCGAGACTTCCAGTCTGCTCTGAGTCATTCCTTCGTCTTATCTATCATGGTATCTCTCGTCCTGCACTTGGAAGAACTTGTTTACTATTACACTGTTTAATATTACAGGAAATTTATAGCGTAGAAAAATCGACATTTCCCCTTCTTCAATACTTGTGTCGACACCTACATAAGTGTGATTAAGGACTAGGTACCTAATAATCATTTTTACCTAAAAATAAATTAATAACAATTTAAAAGTTGTTTTCACCGCCTTTATAGGATACTTTCCTTATCCTATAATAAGGAACGTACCGAAGAGATGAAAAACATAAAAAAGGAAGCCAAGACGATTATTAATTACATTAAACACAAAAGCTAAGAGCTTAAGTATTGTAAACTTGTGTTTCACCACTAGGATCATAGTCGCCACTCTGTTTATATTATCATAAAAAATCTAGCTTTTCAGTTTTTTCTTCGCGACGCAGGAAAATGAAACTCTCCTTGTAAAAGATTCTGAAATATGTGAGACCTACACCAGCATTTTTTTCTCATTTATATCCATTCGCAACTAAAGATATCGGATGTATACTACATTGTGTTCGCTAACAATACTTATAAAAAGAATTTCTTGATAATTTTTATATTTTAAAAAATACCAAAGTGCACCATTTAGTGGTAAAAATTCCGCTACTACTGTCTCCACCTTATATTTTGTTAGAAAAATTTCTTGGGTTAGGTATTTTTACTTATGGTAGGGATGGGGATATTCAAAACAACCGCTTGATGGAATAAGGGAATTTTTCAGGTCGTCTTGCACTTTTTTTTAATAAACAGAACATTAATAAAAATTGGTGAATCAGGGGATATTTGTATAGCATAAAAGATTATTGAATCACGAGATAAGCTATGTATCCTCTACCATTACTATATTTTAATCTGATGGAATTTTTTTGTATGTACGCCGTGCAATTCAGTGAGTATGCATTGTGCAGTATCTAAGTAATTAGTGGAGATTCCTTGTCAACGGACGTCAATCGACTATCACATCGATTTAGTCCACTTCATCACACTGCATTCAACAAATTGCCTTAAAACAGCAACTTTTCCCGTTAGAAATTTATTCAATACTTCAAGTATTGACTAAAGAAAGCTATGATTTTTATTTCTGATTTTTTACGAAAACGAACACAATATTTCCGGAAAAATTAGCACAATTATTGACTTCTCGTTCAGTGTCACGAATTTGTGGAGTAATATATTTCTTTTCTCATCATTCATTTTCGCATTCAGGATTATCAAAAATAAATGGTCCATCCATCATATTATTTCAATCTTCAGCTCCTCTCATTTATCCATCTCTCAAGCACCGAACGTGATTCGAATTTCGAGAGTTAAAGTTTTCTTCGATTTTGGTTTCTCGATTCTGAATGCAAATGCTAAATGCTGAGAAATATGATTGCATTTTTAGGTATTCTGTGGGATGATACACAGTTATTATTATAGTTCTTAAAAATAAAGTAATATCAAAGTTCCAACATTGAACATGATATACTCATATTTGTACGTATATGTTTGAAATTGTTTTGGAATTGTAAACCAGTATTCATATTTAACTTCTCTTTTACCTTTTTAAAATACACAATTTATAATAAACCAAATAATGAATCGATTTAGTGAGTTTATTTTAATGGAATATTAGGTTAATATCTTAGATGATTATATTTTGTCTCGAAGATGCTCCTAACGCACGTACGATGCGAAATCTGAAAGGAAGTTAAATGTGAAGAGTACAGTACTGTTACTCACTCAAAGAAGAGGAAACCTCTACGTTCAGAAATTCTATACTCTAGGAATTTTCATTCCCCCACTCATCTCCTCATAGATTATTCACCTTTGCCTCCTAGCTACCTCCCCCTCTTGTATTATCCCCCATACTGCACCGCAATCCACTTTACATACAAAACGTGAGAATATGAATTTGATGAGTTGTGAGCTTCTGCTCTGCCTCTCCTATGTTCCCTGGGAATTTCCCCAACCTAATTTTGATGAACCGAATTGGATGAATGGGATGAATACTTTTGGAAGTTAACCATTGACTGAAATAAGTGTTGATTAAATTATCAACAATCATTAGTGTGCCAGTTGATAAACGAACCACTAGGCTTATTTAACTCTTTTGTATTGAAAATATCGTACAAACCTTTGATACCTCGTTCGATCAAGCGAAACGGTCGTTTCACCTTACAGTGCTTACTATTTATAGTTATAACATATCTTCACTTCAAAAAGAAAGATATATTTTTGACTTTATTGAATAAGCACAAATTAGAGGGCAAAATCAAGGTAAGCACAAATTAATTATAAAATACGCTTCACAAATATATGAGAATATTGGTTTGGTTTTTGGTTTGTTGTTCTTGCAATATAGACGTGCAAGCTACAAAATGTTTCATGGAAATCCGTAATGAGGTACAGAAACAAGAGGGGTACTTTTCTATTTTCCTTCCTCGTGATTCAACAATGACGCACAGCTTTTAGAGCAATGTGACACATTATGTTCAAAATTATGATAAATGGTGTGGCATTCCTTGTCGTTCTCAATCCCTTCGTCTTTTACACGGCAAAGTGTTCAATCCTAATAATAATAAATTGATGTCTCAGCTTGGATAATGATGTGTGGGTTTCGGATTATTTAGGTACTGATGATGAGGGTTTGAGATACGCAGAAAAGCTCAGTTTCTGGGTTGAGTTTGGAAGTTTCTATGTAATGTGTATGTATGTGTATGTATTTCATATCAAGCTCATTTGTTCAGAAGGCCTGTATGTATTTCTTTGAGTATTGAGAATACCACGAAATGATGTTATTATAAAAATAAGGAAAATTCTCTTGTTAGAGGACCCAGGAATAATGGTAAAATGAGGGACTTTGTCAAGTGAATTCAGCACCATGATGAGAGCGATGATGAATAATGTAAGCAAAAGATTTTGAAATAGGAACACATAGCAATTAGAATATAATATGAAAGGAGGAGGCATTCTTGGAATATTCACCTTGTCATCAAGCGAACGACTTGTTCTTTTGCTGTCTTTAATCTTCTGCTTCCAGCTCATGTCTAAATTTATTACTCCCAAATTTTTTCCAATTTTAGAAATCGGAAGATTGTGTTCGTTTCTGTAAAAAAATAAATATTTTTTGCTCTGATTTCAATCAGATTTTTTCATACTTCTGAACGTTTCATAACCTCCTGAGCAACTTTTTGTCTGTCTGTCGGTCTGTTAAATACATTCCTTGTAACGCGTAGATCTCAGAAACAACTGAACGAATTTCAAATAAATTTTGTGCACATATTGGAGACATGTTGGAGATTCAATTCATCAACTTTGCACTAGCGCTTCTTGGAGATAGAGACCTTGCGCCTGACCTCTAACTTTTTACTGAATCTCGTGAATTACGCACCCGATTTTGATGAAATTGTGAATGTATGTATATGCTTATTATTGTTTTTCATAGTGCATTTGTAATTATTTTTTCCTAAAATATGATTGAGCTCTGATGTATAAGAAAATCCGAATTTTAGGACATAAAAGTACAAAAATAAGTTCGCCTTTCAATTATTTGTGAGAGATTTCAATTAATAAATGGATTCAACAGTTTCATATTATGTAATAGAATATGATGAGAAGCTCTCGAGATGATTAAGTAGAGCAACTGCTTCTAACTTGAAAGATAATCCGAAGACACAACCCCAGAGACCTGGCCGGACAACAAAGAGCTCAACTCTTGCTCTATTAACCGTAGGTAATCATCAACCTTTTTCATAAAGCATCTTGAGATTGTAAGAGGCACTTAAGTTCATTGCGGAAGATGAGGCTTATCCTCTTCAGAGCCTGTGTACCTGAAAACTTGACCAAATCTTTACTCTCGTACACCGCGTCGTTACGTACTTCTATTATAGTTTCATTTTTCGTACCAGGCTTACCATTAATATTTTTTTTATATAAACACAGTTGCAAATCATCTTCATTTTATTTATATAAACACTTATATCCTAGTAGTATTGGCATCTCATTTGTAAGGTATGAAAGAGGTCAAAGCCCCCAGGGGATTATGAGGTAGCAGCAAAAGGAATCTGGGAGAGTTCCGGGAGGGGTGGGGGTAGCTTGTAGCTTGGAGACGTGATTGAATGTTAAATGCTTCTGACATTTGTCATATTGGGAGGGGAAAAATTCCCTCTATGCTGCAGTGACTTGTATTTACTAAAACTTTTTTTTCGGTCATAACTTTAACTCTAGATTTGTTCCTTACCAGAAAAAAAAACATTTTAGTTTAGATTTTTGATTGATCCCTATTTTCCATTTCGATAATCGAGTCCAACATAAGAAATATAGAAAAAGTGCGAGAAAGTTGAAATTAATTGAATGTTGAAATTTGGAATACCTACTGTTCGGCTAGTTCTAGATGATCGTCCAGTGTCAGTCCCAAGGGGTTCACACAGATGTGTGTGTGAATTGAATTGAATTGAATACTTTTATTTATTTGTACAAGAATAATATTATAAAAAATACATCTCCTATAAGCTAGCTAAGTCTAACTTCTGAGGAGAAGTGTTTTATATTGAGAAGATATAATAAATTATAAATTACTAGTACCTAGATATATTTGTAAGTGTAATAATGGAATACATACGATGGTTTCGTGTTGAAATAATGACGAGGAGGCACAAACTTAGAACAATAATTTAATGGACAAACGATGTTGGGAAAATTCTATTAGAGTAAAAATGAATGATTGCCGAAATGAGGATGATAATTTGGAAAGTGATGGAACGGGGCTTACTCCTGACGAAATGTTTTGAGATGCATTACCTGCCAGGCAGGGTAATGAAACATGTCAGCCCCGTACGGATGTTCGTAGAAATGCCATCTATTCATGCATTGAAAATAAATTTAGTATGATTTCTGTCAATTCATTCACACTTTTACTTTCGAGGATCTCTATACATATAAAATGGTATAAAAAATTGCTCTGATTTTTTTTGTTGTTGTACACTAACATACAATAAATATGGGTGATGTTACTGATGTTTAGCTCAATTCAGATAAGAAAAAATTGAACGGGGCACCACTCGGCTCCTCCCCATTGGGACAATGATTCTACATGCTGCATTCAGGTGCATACTTATGTAGGAAAGTGCGGCAAAATGCTGCTTCCCGCTAGAGTAAAATTCAAACTGTCTCAAGAGTTTTCCGAATGATGCAAAGCTCAGGCTTTTCCTTCATCTCAAACAAGCGACATGGCATCGCGCCAATATGTTCAGCAAAGGCTTGACACATTTCAATTTGCTCAGGCAATTTTCCCTCGTGTTAACAGCATCGTCAAGGTTTTCTCCGCTTTATTTAACGAAGTATGTATAAGTGTAGAGCACTACAGAGGTTAAGGAGAGCAATCGTGCTGAGTTTAATTTTAAGTCAGCGTGCTGCTAGGTGGAAAGTTGTTCTCATTGTGGCTTTTACTGGAATGGTGAAGAGTTTCAAAATTAATAATCTTATATTATAAAATGATTTGTGTGTGTGTGTGTGTGTGTGTGTGTGTGTGTTTACGGATTAATAATTAGCCGAACGCGTAAAAGAAAAATTAATACTTAGCCGAACTTTACACAAATATGCAATACTTAGCCGAACCATGAGAGGTTCGGCTAATTCCTTTTTCCATTTTCATTGAAAATATAACTTTTTAAGTTTTCTGAGTGGTATTGGCGCATAGAGAATGAGTTGAAGAAATTGTATTAATAATTTGAAAAATAAATATTGGATAGTCTTTCTCATTTTACAAAAAAACCCAATAAAATTGATGTTCGTCTAAATATTGATTTTTCTTTTACGTATATTCTTACGCAGCAATAATTAGACGAACCAAAAATCAGTATCGAAGCTACGGTTTTTTTTTTTTTTTGTTGAAACTTCGTTAATTTTTTTTTTGTTTCAACTGCTCGTCCCGACCTCTGGAAGTCCAAGATACTCTTTAAGTGTAATTTTGTATCTGTTTAATCCTGTAATATAATTTATAATTTACATTTATTATGTGTATTGGAAAATTTCCAGTAAATCTACTTTCTTTACCTCTGCAGCTGGAAAGTAATTCAAATAGAATTCTCGTATAAGTATGAGGATTTGAGGAATAATAAGGCTTTACAATAACCTCTACAAGTTGAACATAATTATACACTCAGCGAGTGCTCACTAAATCTACAAGTGGAACGATCCGTGATCATAAATTTTGATTTTGTTTCTTTTTTTTTAAAAAAAAAAGGTGATTGTTTCAAGGACTTTTTTTATTTCTTAGCCATGAAACAGGAGCTACTATAGACCTTTGTGGTTTGTATTAATGGGCGAGAAGTGACTAATTACTACCCATTTAGGTGCTGGGTCATCACGAGAGCACCGGATGGTATCCCTTACAATCAACTATAACCAAATTTAGAATATATTTTTTTGTCGGCTCCAGCGATTGAACCCGCAGACCTTTTGTACGAGTGCTTAGCCACCGAGCTAATCGCGAGCTTGAATTTTTGCATTGATTGTTCTTAATATAATTTAGCTACCTCTTTTACCTGAAAAGTGGAATGAATGGAAGAGAAATTTGTTTAGATGAAACACAGCCCAAGCGGAATACCTGGATATGTAGACTGGATATGTAGAATACAGGAGCGATTCCACATATCCACATTTATTTAGTTTGAATAATTTGAAACCTGCCAGACGAATGATAAATCTTTTTTCACGTGTATGATTCTTTTGCTGCAAGTTAAAAGTGACTACCATATTATAATATTATGCCCAAGAGCGGTACCAAGTACTCGTACATAGTTACTATTTTGTATTATACTACTGAATACTATTTATATTTTTGACGGGTGTATTGTACTACTAAATACTATTTTTACTTTTGACGGGTGTATTGTACTACTAAATACTATTTTTACTTTTGACGGGTGTATTGTACTACTAAATACTATTTTTACTTTTGACGGGTGTATTGTACACTGTACAGCTAAATACTATTTTTACTTTTGACGGGTGTATTGTACTACTAATACTAATTTACTTTTGACGGTGTTTTGTACAGCTAAATACTATTTTTACTTTTGACGGGTGTATTGTACTACTAAATACTATTTTACTTTTGACGGGTGTTTTTTTTTTTTTTTTTTTTAATGGGGTGTATTGCAGCTAAATACTATTTTTACACTGAGAAAAATGAAATTTAAAAATGTACGTAGAAAAAAATTTAAGTTTAAAATACCTAAATTTGCATACTTGATGAGCATTGAAGGCAAAATGTCAAATATAATAAAATACCCCTTCAACTTTCGCTGAGTATGCAAACAAATGGTTCCAAATGCTTGGTAAGGCTTTATTCACCACTGCCTATCTTCAGTTCAAATTTGAAAGAAATCCTTAAAAAAAGAGGTTATAATGTTGACATGTTTTGCTTAGGATTTGACTCGATCTGAGATTTTGGATGTTTTCAGAAATCGAATGAACTTATCTTTCGAACCGTACGTTCGATTTGAATGAACTAAAGTGCTATCGATAGATCTAGTGGATTTTAAGATAAGCTGTTCTCGTTCATTTTCTGTCATTTTACATAAAGGGTTACTTTTTAACGGAAAACACTTTTGACGCACAACTGGGTTAAGAATGGCCTGGTTTATCAAAAAGTATGCATGCGATTTAAAAAAAAATCAACGATATTAGGCAGATCTTGCGAAACTTTATCCGAAATTGGCATTAAAACATCAACATGTTATTTCATTCTGTCCATTTCTTATCAAAAATATCTATTTGGGCCTACCTCGAACTTTCAAAGGTCTCAAAACCTGGCAAAAATGCAAGCATCAAAAATCTGTGTTAGTCCATGCTTAATCGTTAGTTGAGAGCTATTGAAATCAACGTTTGTTTTTCAAAAACGCCTTCATATTATCATGTTATGCAATCATTTTGAAGGAGCCTTTGTGGCTTTCCTGTTGGCGGTACGGAAATTTTTTGGGAACCAGAAATGTATATTTTTGATTACTTCTTTCTAAAATTTAGTTTAAAATACCTAAAATTGCATACTTGATGAGCATTGAAGGCAAAATGTCAAATATGATAAAATATGCAAACAAGTGGTTCCAAATGCTTGGTAAGGGTTTATTCACCACTGCCTCTTTTTTTAAGGATTTCTTTCAAATGTGAACTGAAGATATGCAGTGGTGAATAATGCCTTACCAAGCATTTGGAACCATTTGTTTGCATACTCAGCGAAAGTTGAAGGGGTATTTTATCATATTTGCATTTTGCCTTCAATTATCATCAAGTATGCAATTTTAGGTATTTTAAACTATATTTTAGAAAGAAGTAGTCAAAATATATACGTTTTTGGTTCCCAAAAAATTTACGTACCGCCAACAGGAAAGCCACAAAGGCTCCTTCAAAATGATTGCATAACATGATAATATGAAGGCGTTATTGAAAAACAAACATTGATTTCAATAGCTCTCAACTAACGATTAAGCATGGACTAACACAGATTTTTCATGCTTGCATTTTTGCCAGGTTTTGAGACCTTTGAAAGTTCGAGGTAGGCCCAAATAGATATTTTTGATAAGAAATGGACAGAATGAAATAACATGTTGATGTTTTTATGCCAATTTTGGATAAATTTTCGCAAGATCTGCCTAATATCGTTGATTTTTTTAAATCGCATGCATACTTTTTGATAACCCAGGCCATTCTTAACCCAGTTGTGCGTCAAAAGTGTTTTCCGTTTAAAAGTAACCCTTTATGTAAAATGACAGAAAATGAACGAGAACAGCTTATCTTAAAATCCACTAGATCTATCGATAGCACTTTAGTTCATTCAAATCGAACGTACGGTTCGAAAGATAAGTTCATTCGATTTCTGAAAACATCCAAAATCTCAGATCGAGTCAAATCCTAAGCAAAACATGTCAACATTATAACCTCTTTTTTTAAGGATTTCTTTCAAATTTGAACTGAAGATAGGCAGTGGTGAATAAAGCCTTACCAAGCATTTGGAACCATTTGTTTGCATACTCAGCGAAAGTTGAAGGGGTGTTTAATCATATTTGACATTTTGCCTTCAATGCTCATCAAGTATGCAATTTTAGGTATTTTAAACTAATTTTAGAAAGAAGTAGTCAAAAATATACGTTTTTGGTTCCCAAAAAATTTCCGTACCGCCAACAGGAAAGCCACAAAGGCTCCTTCAAAATGATTGCATAACATGATAATTTGAAGGCGTTTTTGAAAAACAAACGTTGATTTCAATAGCTCTCAACTAACGATTAAGCATGGACTAACACAGATTTGATGCTTGCATTTTTGCCAGGTTTTCAGACCTTTGAAAGTTCGAGGTAGGCCAAAATAGACATTTTTGATAAGAAATGGACAGAATGAAATAACATGTTGATGTTTTTATGCCAATTTTGGATAAAGTTTCGCAAGATCTGCCTAATATCGTTGATTTTTTTTAAATCGCATGCATTCTTTTTGATAAACTAGGCCATTCTTAACCCAGTTGTGCGTCAAAAGGGTTTTCCGTTAAAAAGTAACCCTTTATGTAAAATGACAGAAAATGAACGAGAACAGCTTATCTTAAAATCCACTAGATCTATCGATAGCACTTTAGTTGATTCAAATCGGACGTACGGTTCGAAAGATAAGTTCATTCGATTTCTGAAAACATCCAAAATCTCAGATCGAGTCAAATCCTAAGCAAAACATGTCGACATGTTTTGCTTAGGATTTCTTTCAAATTTGAACTGAAGATAGGCAGTGGTGAATAAAGCCTTACCAAGCATTTGGAACCATTTGTTTGCATACTCAGCGAAAGTTGAAGGGGTATTTTATCATATTTGACATTTTGCCTTCAATGCTCATCAAGTATGTAATTTTAGGTATTTTAAACTAAATTTTAGAGAGAAGTAGTCAAAAATATACGTTTTTGGTTCCCAAAAAATTTCCTTACCGCCAACAGGAAAGCCACAAAGGCTCCTTCAAAATGATTGCATAACATGATAATATGAAGGCATTTTTGAAAAACAAACGTTGATTTCAATAGCTCTCAACTAACGATTAAGCATGGACTAACACAGATTTGATGCTTGCATTTTTGCCAGGTTTTCACACCTTTGAAAGTTCGAGGTAGGCCAAAATAGAATTTTTGATGAGAAATGGACAGAATGAAATAATATGATGATGTTTTTATGCCAATTTGGGATAATGTTTCGCAAGATCTGCCTAATATCGTTGATTTTTTTTAAATCGCATGCATACTTTTTGATAACCCAGGCCATTCTTAACCCAGTTGTGCGTCAAAAGTGTTTTCCGTTTAAAAGTAACCCTTTATGTAAAATGACAGAAAATGAACGAGAACAGCTTATCTTAAAATCCACTAGATCTATCGATAGCACTTTAGTTCATTCAAATCGAACGTACGGTTCGAAAGATAAGTTCATTCGATTTCTGAAAACATCCAAAATCTCAGATCGAGTCAAATCCTAAGCAAAACATGTCAACATTATAACCTCTTTTTTTAAGGATTTCTTTCAAATTTGAACTGAAGATAGGCAGTGGTGAATAAAGCCTTACCAAGCATTTGGAACCATTTGTTTGCATACTCAGCGAAAGTTGAAGGGGTGTTTAATCATATTTGACATTTTGCCTTCAATGCTCATCAAGTATGCAATTTTAGGTATTTTAAACTAAATTTTAGAAAGAAGTAGTCAAAAATATACGTTTTTGGTTCCCAAAAAATTTCCGTACCGCCAACAGGAAAGCCACAAAGGCTCCTTCAAAATGATTGCATAACATGATAATTTGAAGGCGTTTTTGAAAAACAAACGTTGATTTCAATAGCTCTCAACTAACGATTAAGCATGGACTAACACAGATTTGATGCTTGCATTTTTGCCAGGTTTTCAGACCTTTGAAAGTTCGAGGTAGGCCAAAATAGACATTTTTGATAAGAAATGGACAGAATGAAATAACATGTTGATGTTTTTATGCCAATTTTGGATAAAGTTTCGCAAGATCTGCCTAATATCGTTGATTTTTTTTAAATCGCATGCATTCTTTTTGATAAACTAGGCCATTCTTAACCCAGTTGTGCGTCAAAAGGTTTTCCGTTAAAAAGTAACCCTTTATGTAAAATGACAGAAAATGAACGAGAACAGCTTATCTTAAAATCCACTAGATCTATCGATAGCACTTTAGTTGATTCAAATCGGACGTACGGTTCGAAAGATAAGTTCATTCGATTTCTGAAAACATCCAAAATCTCAGATCGAGTCAAATCCTAAGCAAAACATGTCGACATGTTTTGCTTAGGATTTCTTTCAAATTTGAACTGAAGATAGGCAGTGGTGAATAAAGCCTTACCAAGCATTTGGAACCATTTGTTTGCATACTCAGCGAAAGTTGAAGGGGTATTTTATCATATTTGACATTTTGCCTTCAATGCTCATCAAGTATGTAATTTTAGGTATTTTAAACTAAATTTTAGAGAGAAGTAGTCAAAAATATACGTTTTTGGTTCCCAAAAAATTTCCTTACCGCCAACAGGAAAGCCACAAAGGCTCCTTCAAAATGATTGCATAACATGATAATATGAAGGCATTTTTGAAAAACAAACGTTGATTTCAATAGCTCTCAACTAACGATTAAGCATGGACTAACACAGATTTGATGCTTGCATTTTTGCCAGGTTTTCACACCTTTGAAAGTTCGAGGTAGGCCAAAATAGACATTTTTGATGAGAAATGGACAGAATGAAATAATATGATGATGTTTTTATGCCAATTTGGGATAATGTTTCGCAAGATCTGCCTAATATCGTTGATTTTTTTGAAATCGCATGCATACTTTTTGATAACCCAGGCCATTCTTAACCCAGTTGTGCGTCAAAAGTGTTTTCCGTTAAAAAGTAACCCTTTATGTAAAATGACAGAAAATGAACGAGAACAGCCTATCTTACAATCCACTAGATCCATCGATAACACTTTAGTTCATTCAAATCGGACGTACGGTTCGAAAGATAAGTTCATTCGATTTCTGAAAACATCCAAAATCTCAGATCGAGTCAAATCTTAAGCAAAACATGTCAACATATAACCTCTCTTTAAAGATTTCTTTCAAATTTGAACTGAAGATAGGCAATGGTGAATGAAGCCTTACCAAGCATTTGGAACCACTTGTTTGCATACTCAGCGAAAGTTGAAGGGGTATTTTATCATATTTGACATTTTGCCTTCAATGCTCATCAAGTATGCAATTTTAGGTATTTTAAACTAAATTTTAGAAAGAAGTAGTCAAAAATATACGTTTTTGGTTCCCAAAAAATTTCCGTACCGCCAACAGGAAAGCCACAAAGGCTCCTTCAAAATGATTGCATAACATGATAATTTGAAGGCGTTTTTGAAAAACAAACGTTGATTTCAATAGCTCTCAACTAACGATTAAGCATAGACTAACACAGATTTTTGATGCTTGCATTTATGCCAGGATTTCAGACCTTTGAAAGTTCGAGGTAGCCCAAAATAGACATTTTTGATAAGAAATGGACGGAATGAAATAATCTGTTGATGTTTTTATGCCAATTTGGGATAACGTTTCGCAAGATATGCCTAATATCGTTGATTTTTTTGAAATCGCATGCATACTTTTTGATAACCCAGGCCATTCTTGACCCATTTGTGCGTATACTACTATCGGGACTCCGTTGTGGCCGCTTGCCATATAAATAAATTTGAAGAGAATCGGTTGAGAACATTATAAATATTATAGTAAGTTTAATTAGATAGAACAAAAATATATACAGTAAAATACAATGAAATTATAAAGAAAAACAAAAAGATTGAGCAAAGATACAAGAACAAAAAAAAAAAAAAAATGAAGTTCATGTCCTACTTAAGGGGCGGGGTCATATATTGCCTGTGGCAATCTCTTCCACCCAACCCTTGGGACATTTGTAAATACAAGTGATTCAGTAAAAAAATCTCTGATCCTAGCGATAATAAAAGTAGAAAAATTTGAATGCCATTCACGAGGAAGTATTGTGTCCATAATTGGCAGTGCATTTTATTCTCTTTCTATTAAACGGATCTGATCATACCAACATTGCCTATTGCTTTATGAATTATTATAGCATTCAATAATCTCGAACTCAGAACCAAATGACTAATATTCATGTATAGGTATATAGCAGTATTTTCCCTTCTTCTGTGGAGGGTCTGTGGGGAGGTCATAGTTGTTAACATATAATAAAGGATCAAATTTTGTTTAGGTTTAAAAGTGCAGATCTCTTGTATTTAATGGCCTTCTTATAAAAGGGGATACCTACCACGCTCCAAAGGCAAAGTACAAATGCAACTCATATAAATAAAAAAAGGTTGTGTTTCACTAAATTCAGACCGTTAGAAATAAAAACAAAGGGAGAATGGTAATTATTTATATTGTACAGTTTGCCGACTTTACAACTTCTTATTCCTTTCGAGATTTTGACGAAATTTTTTACACATATAGGTATAGGAGACGTATTGTAGGTGGTCCCATTTTAAATTCATTAACTTCGCACTATCACTTGTTGGTGATATAGACCATGTGTCTGACCACTATATTTTTACTTAAACGCTTATATCTCTTGAATAATACACCCAATTGTCACGAAATTATGTATGTATATTGTATATGCTGGGAGTTAGCGTTCTCATTGTGCATTTATAGCTAAATCATAAGCTTTGATATTTAGGAAATCCAATTTTTTTTACAAAAAAGTGCAAAAATAACGTCTATGACTTGCCGATACACAATTTTTTGTAGAGTTGGGTTTGTAGGAAAAACGGTATTCTATACCATAATATATAACATATAAAATTTGAAGAAAATCGGTTAAGCGGTTTTAGATATAATAACACTCTATATTGGAAGGTAAGATATCTATACTTATATAAGAGAGTTTCACTCACTGACTGACTCACTCACTCACTGATTCATCACTGTTTCTCCGAACTGGTAAGTCCTAGGAAGCTGAAATTTGGTAGGTAGCTTTGTCTTATAGTCTAGATGTGCAATAAGACGGAATTTTTCGAAATTCCCACTACAACACCTGCCATTAGCGAAAAAGGATTTTTTGCTTCTAGCGGGCCATGCTTCGGCCCGCAAAGCGGGCGACAGCCCGCTAGTAATAGATATAATAACCACCAGGCGAGTTTAATACTCAAAGCATTTTCTACCACCTTAACCCTCAGAGTCTTATTATTTTGTGGTTACAAACTCAAATAAATGAGGAAAAATTCATGCACTGGGTGGGATTCGAACCAACGGATCCCTACACTACCTAGATCACCAGACTAGCGCTTTAACCACTTGACTACCAGTGCACTGTACAAGAGATACAATGGAGTTTTATTTTATTTTTTAAAGATGAGTGTTTAACAGCCTTTTTTATTTCGTAGCTATGAACAGGGGCTACTGTAGAAGCTTGTGGTCTGTGTTGTAGCCTGCCCATCCCGTAGTATTCCTCCACTCTGATGGAAGAGAAGTGACACAATACTTACCATTTAGGTGCTGAGTCAACACGAGCGCACCGAAAGGTATTCCCTACAAACAACTGTAACCAAATTTTGAATACAAATTTTTGTCGGCGCGGGGTTCGGACCCGGGACCTTCCGCATAGGAAGCGAGTGCTTAACCACTGAGCTTAAGTATAAAATCTCAAAATTGCCACGTGTATACAATGTAAACCAATCACGAGGAAGTATTGTGTTAATAATTTATTGACAGTGTATTACTTCCGAGAAATTTCTAATATTAGAAACTAATATTAGAAATATTAGTATTGTGTTCGTTTCTGTAAAAAAAAAAAAAAAAAAAAACATTTTTTTGCTCTGAGCAATTTTGGTTTTGTGTCCGTCTGTCGGTCTATTAAAAATATTCCTTGTAACGCGCAAATCTCGGAAACTACTCAATGGATTTTGATTAAAATTTCCTACGTGTATATAATGTGAAATAATCACGAGGAAGTATTGTGTCCATAATTGGCAGTGTTTTTTATCTTCAAATTATTTCGATGATTATTATTTTGTTTTACCAAGAGTTGTGTATAATAATTTCCTGAGAACTTATATGTTTCATTCCTATTATAATTATATTAGAAAATTTAGGAAGTAATAGTAGGACCTGACTCATCTGACCAAACTTATCACACGTAAAGTTTCGTTCCATTAAGTAGATAATGCCTTGATTTAATCATTTCATTTTCCTGCCCGAGCAAAGCTATGTTAAGACAATAATATACTTTTCAATTATTTATTTTTTTAAAAGCGACGTTAAACCCCACTTTTAACTGCATGGTCATATGACGACGGGGTGTTACCCTCTTTTCACAGGAAACTAAAAAAACCGGCTATCCACATAAACCTCACCCAGCCTTTGTTGGGCCGGAATACCAGCATCACGAAGATGTACGTTGCTCAACTTCGGTGATCCTACAAGAACCGGTGCCTTCAACGCTGGCTCAAAAATCGTTAATGTTCGGTTAAGTACTATTTTTTCATTTGCGTGTTCTGCTAAGTATCAAACGCGAAAATGGTTCGGCTAAGTATTGCTGAATGAGGAAATTTTAGAGACCGGCACTGGTCGCTTCGCGCTCGGGAATTAGCAGAACGTTAGAATTTGTCAATTATTTTCGAAATGGTTGAGAATTGTAAAAAAAAACGAGAAGTGTGTATCTCTTAAATTAAAATTGCTAGCAATTGATATAAACCTTATTCAAATCGGACAAACTTTTCTTAAGTTCGGCTAAGTCGCAACGCGAAAATGGTTCGGCTAAGTATTGCTGCGTGAGGATGTGTGTGTGTGTGTGTGTGTGTGTGTGTGTGTGTGTTTGTGTTTAGAACTCTGTAACTCGAGAAATTTTGCATGCATGGTTACTAATGACAGGCTCAGAGAAGTCATGCTCTATTCAAAAAGACTTGCGCTATTCATTTTTCATATCTCGCGAAGTACAAGTCCGATTGAGATGAAATTTGGTAATATTTCTAATGGCAGTGTTTAAGCTTTTTAGCTTTTCAAACTTTCCATTTAAAAATAAAAAATAAAATAACTTTTTCAAACCCAAATCTGGCTGTCCCACAACATATCTCTGGAATAAGAATGTATTGAACTGAACATTTCTTCATTTTCAAATTGCCACAAATATTTTCTTTTGCGCCAGTTCTGTACTACAAAAGTAAGGTATCTATTGAATCAAAGAAATAGATTTGTTACATCATTTTTTCAATTTCTTTGTCTTAATCCTTCGCAAATTATTTCATAATTTTTTTATTGTCCTTATCCTAACTGCACAGACACAAATTAAGTGTGAAAAGATTCTCTTCAAAATATCCTTGAAAGGTTCCCTGAAGTCATGATATATGTTTTGAAAGCATTTAAAATTTCACATTCATATAAATGTTATCGAGTGAAAGGCAATCTGAAGTCATCACTTCTAGCATCAGAGTAACCTAAAGCTTCCCAGTCCAATGTGATAAATCTCTATCTCTCATGTAACGCTTTTTAATTAAATTAAAGAGATCTCCACCGTTGGATGGACGTACCCCGGGTTCGCGTATGTTTACACAAGAATGTACATGCGAGGAGGTTTTCTGTTTATTTACTTTTCATCATTTCATGGTTCAGTAGGGGTTGAATATATTCATATTATGTATTTGCATTCACTCTGGTCTTCCGATTTGTAATTGCTCTTGATGTACATACACATACTCGTACATTATGGACGTAGTATCTCAAAAAATTTGGTCTAGTAAAATAGTGGCTTACATCATCACCTGCAAGTATATAATGGTGCGAAAGTATATAATCATTGTAAAAAAGTTTCCGATGTATTGTAACTTTTGCATTACAAAAAAAGTTTTCAATTTACTATTCGGTCCTTTTTTGTAGTTCTGACCTATAGTTTGTTTTAGTTTCGACAGGATTGTCTAAATTCAACTAAATTTTACAGTAGAAAATCAGATAACAGCAAAAAAATACAGTTTTCTAGCTGTTAAAATATTTTATAAATTTTATCAAAATTGGATCTTTGGATGAAAAAATAAGGCCCTTCGTTGGCTGTTAGGGGAATCAAGAAAGTCATGTTATATTTCAATAGAGTCAAGATAATCAAATGGAACAGTGGGATGTCATTTGCTTGTTACTAATTCTTTCGAATTTTATGTTTTCTTGTTTCTCATGTTTTCTATTTCTGTGTTTCAGGTAAGAACATCTCCTAGGGATCCGTACTGGATTTGGAATACCATTGGCTTCTATTCCATCAATGTGCCCCTCACTGTCAATTCCCTGTAAGTCAAAACTAAACTATGTAATGGTTGTTCACCATTATTAATTTTAATATACAGGGTGGAGTGCAAAATTAGTTCTGAGAACCATAACACAATCTGAATAACTTTTGAATGGCTTCTCGTAAATTAAAATTTTGTATGGTAAACCAGGGTAATAAGACCTTCTTTTAAGGGTGGGGCTCGATTTTCTGTTACCGGCCCCCATGTCGGGGCCAGGGGGACCAACTTCATTTTTTTAAATACGACCCCCACCTTGCTGATACATATTTGAAAAGCTCTTTAAATAAGAAATACATTGGTGCAAATTTTATTTTTTAATTTAAACTGTTTGCAAATGGCGTCCAACTTTGTGTATGCAGTAAAGTCTGGAAACCCCTGAATATCTTACGAAAGGGTTTCTCAGTAATTAAAATTGTGTACGGTAAGTTTGGTAATTAACCTTAAATTGTAGAAGGGCGTTTTTTTTGAACGGCCCCCTGACCGACCAGGGAGGCCAATAAAAAAAATCCCAACTTCTAATTTTAAATGTCTAATTACCACAGATTACCGTACACGAATTTTAAATTTACGGAGAAAGCCCTTTCAAAAGATATTCAGGGGTTTCCAGACTTTACTGCATACACAAAGTTGAACGCCATTTGCAAACACTTAATATTAAAAAAATAAAATTTGCACCAATGTATTTCTTATTTAAAGGCCTTTCCAAAAATGTATCGCAAGGTGGGGGTTCGTATTTAAAAAAATGAAGTTGGACCCCCTGGCCCCGACATGGGGGTCGGTAACAAAAATCGACCCCACTCTAAAAGAAGGTCTTATTCGCCCGGTTTACCGTATTTATGAAAAATTGTTAAGTTTTACCCGTAAAGAAGGCATTCGAAAGTTATTCAGGGGTTTCCAGACTTTGTAATTACCCACTCCCCCCCTTGTATTATGACTGTAGGAAGTTTATTTTTTGACAGTACTGGCACAGTCTCAAATAGAACTGATACTCAAAGTCACTGGTCATAGTAGATACGTTTATATAGTCATAATCATAACAAACCCCGTTTGCAACAACATGGATGCACTGTTAAAGAGACATTAAGCAAATCTGGAATGTGTTGAACCCGATCCCGAGTACTGTCATCATTTTTCATTTATTTTAGTATCTATAATTTAAGAGTTTTAAGGATCATGTTTTGGCCATGTATCTATTGATTATATTTTTTGAATAGGCAATTGGAACATTGTTTTTGTAAGAAAAAAGAAAATAGGAAAAATAATCCCCAAATATATATAATATTTTAAAATTTTGAAGAAAATCAATACTTCGTGATGTCTTGTGCAAGACACTTTTCTTGTAATGAATTCTGTGGGTTACCCCAAAATTTGAATAGCAGTATAATGGAACTGAACCTGGACAAGCCCGTAAATGAAGATATGAGGCCATACTGAAGAAACTCAAGCTCGATCCAGAAGAGAAGAAACTCGCTCGAAATATCTTGTCGGAAGTCCTGAAAGCTGCAACGAATGTGAAATGGCAGGACATTGCCGGTTTATCCGAAGCCAAGGATCTGCTCTACGAGGCAATCGTCTTACCTTCTATCATTCCGTCCTACTTTGATAAGTTGCGGCGTCCATGGAAGGGCGTCCTCCTCGTTGGGCCTCCAGGGACAGGGAAGACGATGTTGGCAAAGGCAGCGGCCACGGAGACCAAGTCCAACTTCTTCAACATCACCTCCTCGACCTTGACCTCCAAGTGGTACGGCGACTCTGAGAAGCTCATCCGCCTCCTCTTCCTCCTGGCCATGGAGCTGGCGCCCAGCATTGTGTTCTTCGATGAGATCGACTCCATGTGCAGCCACCGCTCCTCCAGCACGGAGGTCACCCGGAGGATGAAGTCGGAGCTTCTGGTCCAGATGGATGGCTTGTCGTCTGTTAATAATGAGGACCCTCACAAGTCTGTGCTTGTACTGGCAGCCACAAACTTCCCGTGGGATCTAGACGAAGCTTTTCGACGCCGCCTTGAGAAACGAATTTACGTTCCTATCCCTGATCTATCCACCAGAGTGTGCCTTCTGAACATATTCTTGCGCAGTGTGACGGTAGAGAAAGATGTGACATAGAAGAACTGGCCTGTCGACTCGAAGGTTACTCGTCTGCAGACATTACAATCGTTTGTCGGGATGCTGCCTTCATGAATATGAGGCGCTTTCTAAACCGTAACCCAGCAGTGGCTATGAAAGATATTCCAGATTTGGAACTTGAGAAAGCAATTTGTCTGGCGGACTTTGAGGAAGCAATTCGCAATTGCCCTAAAACGGTCCGGCCCGCAGATGCTCAAAAATTCACTGATTGGATCAAACTCTACGGTTCTAAGTAGACCTCTTTCAGTACCGGGGATGATGAAATTGTATGAACATTAAATATTATAAGAAATACATAATTAAAGGTTTCTAATAGTCATTTTACAAGTAAAAAATTAAGATGAAAAAATTATGTTATTAAAGGGAGATCGTTAGCCCCCGGCAATCTCTTCTCCGAAACCTTTGGTCTTAACTCTTAAACAAAAAATTGCAGTGCTTCAATTGGATCCTAAATTAATGGGAAAATCCATTTGTGTGACTCCCAGCCCAAGGGGTTTTCAAGGGTGAACTATAACGTTTACTCCAGAATTTTGATGAATGCATATTTTTTTCATTATTAATTCAAACATGCCAAGCTTTGTTCAACACTAGTAAATTTCAATAAAATATTCTTTGAGTTTCGTCTCTCGTCCTTTCCCTTTTGAAAAAAGACCAGGTGAAGGAGAGGAGCACGTTTGAATAAAAAAATATTAACAAATGGTAACGTTCTGTTCCCCTTTAATTTAAATCGTATTTACTTTTATCCAGTGTGCATAGAGTATTAATTGTATAAAATGCGTTCAAAGACCACCGAATTACTCACCCCTATTTTTTTTTCTTCAACATAAAAGTAGAAAATAAGTAGCATACAATGCAAAAAAAATTAACTCTCTGCGATTTTTTTTTCTGAAAATGGCAGACGAATAACCTCTGAAAAGCGTTCATTTCCGTGCGCGTGTGTCATGACACGAGTCCGTGCCTGAAGTTTGTATGTACGATGTAGATAACTCACCTCTACAGATGTTCAAAAACACCACCCTCTGCTGCAATTTCGATCACCCTGTATATTTTATGTTTCAACTAAAGGGAGATATTTTTGCCCTCGGCAATCTCTTCCTCCCAACCCTTGCTAGATTAACTCTTATACGAGTAGTTAATAGTTGCCGGTGCTTTTTAATTTGAAATATCTAGAAAAATGGGCAAAAATCCATTCTACTCATGTACTCCCAGTCTCCAAGTTTTCTAAAGGTTGAACTTATAAAACGTTAATAAGTATCGTCTTGGCTATATGGATCATATGTTTTCCTAGTCGATATAATATACAACCATCCCTCTTCCTGTATCATGACTCTCAGCTCATTTCAATAAACTTCTTTGTTATGTTTCTTCTCTGTCCTTTCCCTTTTGAAAAAGAGCCAGAGGTAGAAGGAGAGGAGCACGTTTGAATAGAAAGCATATTATACAAATCTGGTGACGTTCTGTTCCCCCATTAGTATTCCGGTAGCATCGATTTTCATATCATTATCCCGAGTGTGCTGAGAGTATCAATTTAAAAATGCTGTTAAAGAGCATGCATCCCCACCCCCCTCAGTATAATTTTGTAGGTGTTGTGTTTCTTACGTAAAATAGTCAATAAATAGAGTAACCTTTGCTATTATAGTATGTCCTGGGCCATGGGTTGATAAAATGAGGAAATAATGATCTTTAGATATAACTTACGAATCATGTCGCACTCATTTAAACTGTTTACATCTCATTAAGACAGAATAAAAAAATGAATTTTTAATGACCCTCTTATTTTTAGCTGCAAAGAGAAGCCTTTGCTGCTCGGCCGTTATAATAATGATTTTCTCGTTAGGACAACGCGGGAAAGTTGTGCTGGTGGAATTTTATCTGGTTATCTATTCATTGTGTAGTTGTAAGGTTTTGGTTTTCCTTCGTACGTTTACTTTAATCTGTAAGGAAAATCCGTTCTTCTTCAGGATGCAACGAGTCCTGCCCTCTCGTCGCTCACACAGGATATCACAGGATCCTGAGCAGCATGACAGGATATCATAAGCTTTTTAAATGTCTTCTCAAACTTGCTCCTATAATCATAACTTAATATTGAACTGAATTTTACCCTGGTCAGTTCAGTCAGAAATTTTGTAAACCTACATACCAAAAACTGTCAAAATTACTCCTCCCACGCAAGCCTTCTTGGTCAATTGGACTGGTAAGCAGGCTACTCTCTTGAACTATTGTTGCGCATTCACATAATTATGTAAGTTCTCAAGAATAAATTATCCGTATGTGTCCCAATTGTTTTTTATAATATGCATGGAGCCAAGCCAGGATTAATTTGCTATATGCCAAAAAAGGTAATGATTACAGCAAATTTTCTTTAATGGCCAAATTAGTGATGAATTTAGCCAAACTTTAGAGGGTACCCATTATAGTACCAGTAAGGTACCCATTATAGTCACATATGTATAAATAACTTTTTAAAAAATGCGTCGCAGGTCGCAGAAGGTTCTGCTAGAGTACCCACAGGGACACTAAGGACAGTGTCCCACCATTGCCTGCCTAAGACAGTGGGTCTGCCATGTTCAGGACAGCCCGCCCACGCGCCCCAACTCATGTGAGGTGTAGACTCACCACAATTCAATTAGCCCCCTGCTTTCATCCCTTCATAGGGTGGCTGTGTAGCGAGGGGTTCTCAAATAGTTGCACTGAGAATGAGCGGGCATAGGGGCTCAGCGATCAGCTAAAGAGAACACCGTGGTTTACCACTGACTGCAGTATTCTTATTCTATTTAATTCGAGACAGTTACACTGGTGTGTACATCAGACGACCTTACTTATCCCCCAGAAAACCTTTCCAATGCCCCGGCAATAATCGTTAGTTTATAATATTTTATTTAGGAATCATTCATACTACTCCAGAACGACACGATGTCCAGCAAATAAAAGTATAACAATAGATCCTTAGTGGAAGGTAACTGGTGAGCTTATTGAGTCGACACGTGTGTTCTTTTGTTGTGTTATGGTTCCCCGTGTGAGAAGTATCACGTCATTGTGATGAAATTTAGAACCACTTGTTCCTTCGTGTCTTAATGGAAGTTAATTTCTAGTTTAGAATTTCTCAACGGAGGAGAGGCTAGGAGGAAATGAAAGAGAATTTGTCTCAGTTTACCTGACGTAAAGCTTTTCATTCTTTGGCACTGATGAGCGTGTTTCTGTTTACATTGGAGGGGTGTTCCTCTCGGTAGTTTAGTCCTCGCAGCCTATACACCACCCAGCCCAGAGCACTCCTATAGATTGTGTTATTAGTTTTGGTGATTGCATCAAACAATGTGAGGAAAATCTCAATTTACATCACAGAAAAGACAAAAGAATCCATATATTTAAGAACCTGGAAATCCAATAATTTAATTAGTCACTGATCATTCGGTGTATTGTCATCTGTAGCCGTTTACATGAGTTGATTCAACTGAATTATGTCATTTCAAGTGGATTCAACTTATTATGTACATTTACTGAAACAGTCGTCACCGTGACCGAGTAGAGTAGTGCACACACGGTGTCCACACAGAGTAGGTATTTTTCTACTCTGTACTTGGATGTCCGTGATCCACTCATACCTCGTGAGGAAAAATGAGTAATGTAATGTTTGAATTTTTTGATAATCAAGAATAGAATTTTTCTACTTAAATTTCACGCTACACCTCGTGGTTGCTTAATAGTACCACCTCGTTAGTACCTAAAAATTTCTTACCTAAAGAGAAATTTTCCGAACTTTCGATTCACTTTTATTCGTCCGAGTTCAAATTTCATAACGTAAGCTGAGGGTGGGGTGTACTTCATCCGAGCTTTTCAATTTTCCTCGGAACCTTTTGCACTTTATTAGCTATCACTTGGTCGCACTCATTTTCTCTTTCTCCCTCGCCCTCACTCTCTCATTTATAGTTCCCTGTCTCTTTCTTTTGCCCTTCTTTGTCCTTTCTAATGGACCTCATACTAGATTTAACTCATCCAGCACATCACTTTCTATGTAGATAACTAGACATCTGTCTTAACCTTTCTTCTTTACCACCAGGTCCAGTTTCCACTTAATTATATCTTGGCACATAGCATCAGTGCCCCAAGTTATTCTGGATTCACGAACGTCGTGTGTATAGTGAATTCTATACAGTTTGTCCCAGAAGTCTTATAACTCTTGGAGGGGATGTAATTCTGATTATTTAGCAAGAATAGGAAGATGGTCCCTCAAGTCAGAGTTTCAACCTGTCACAGCGCACCTTAGTCCGACTTGATGACCGGACTGGCTTTTTCTTTGTTGTCATCCTATTTTATAATAGGAAAGCTCCTGCTAAAGCATTTTATGCGTATTTCCGAATAGCTCGTGCTACCATAATTCAGGAACGATTTCAGGAAGTACCTCATTTTAAACAAAATTGCTCATTTCTTGGTAATTTCAAATTTGAAAGAGAAGAAATCCCTCTAAATTAAAACCACACCTACAATTAAATTTGAGCAATACCAAATTACCAAACTTGTTTAAGAGAGTAAATGATTTTTATCTGTCTTCCTATATGCAGAGCAAATAATCTCCTACCCACTTCTTAACAAACATCTTAGACTGGAAGATCGGAAAAAAACAATGTTTTTTTTGTTATAATTAATAACAATTCATTCAAAGATTTTTTTTCAAAATTCCTCGCCATGACGTAAGACAAAAAAAATTGTAAGAGTTTAATATTTTTGGATATTAGGAACTTGGCTTTATTTATTTACGTATTACATGGATATGTTTTTGATATTGGCGGAATACGTCATACACTATCCTTTATCTTCATTACACGTAAATCCTGAAATTTCATCCGAACTTCTCATGTTTGCGCAATATTTATTCAAGGTTTTCAATTTATGCTGACTTGCTTGTGAGGTATTTATTTACATAAGAGTACGGTGCTCCTATTTTCGTCTTTATTCGATTTCGAAGGTAGGGTAATTCAATTGAAAACGTTTTAATGACTTTGGCTCTTACACACGTGATGTAAATAATGCAATTTATATTTATTTGGGGGGAAATGTGATGGAAATTGAGAAGACCTGAATCCTTCCATTGTTGGTTCTCGAATTTCTATTCTTCGTGAGTCTTCATCATGAAATATTTTTTCTTCCTGCTTGATTCTGTTTGTCTATTTTTAGGATTTAAGTCAGTCACTCCGCGAAACATAAGATCACGTTAAACTACACGATTGCTAAGTAAACCTTTTTTTTTCTTTTTTCAGGCCAAACTAGAAACAAAAGCTTTGAAAGCAAAGAGGCCTGGATTCACAGATGACCGTTACAACGAAACTTCCTACTACATTGAAAATGGTAAAATATACTATATAATTATACTTATATAAACAGGAACTACACAGTATTCGTCATACATATACAGGGTGTTTTGTAAAAAATATTGCCACCCCTAAAAACTCGAGTATACCGTTTGAAAGAAAAATACAAGTACCCGTATCCCTTTATTTTCTGGGGGACTTCTCGAAATTTGAGGGGTGGAAAGTTTTTAAAATATTACCCTGTAGATAAATTTTTTTTTTGATATCATTGGATAAAATCATATCAAAAAAACTTGTATATTTTTATGACATGTATATAATTTGTATAAAGGTATTGTACCGTTAATAAATGTACCCGTATACCGGGCATTATTATTATTTTAAAAAAATATATAGAAAAATTAAAATTTATCTTCAATTTATTTTTTCAATTAAGATTAATTTTTTCCTATTTTAAATTATCATCACATGTTTATAAAATCACATATTTATTTATATAGGACTTTTTTTCTCTGTTTCATTTAATTTCCAATACCTACTCATTCAGCATTCTAAATATTCTGAAAATGTAAAAATATTGAGGTAAAGTAAAGAAGAGAATACTCGGAAGTAACATAAGGTTTGAAATGTTTCGTATGAAAGCTCTGAGAAAGACAAAGAAAAGTTGAAATTTAAATTTTTGCTTGCGAAGCTGAAGTCACGTACACTAGACTAACATTTCTGTAAAGTGTGCTTCATTACATTAAGGTCTCCAAATCTTTGTACAGACACTCTTCCTTCATCTAAAGATATATGTACCATGTACCTGTACCTACATACCCAAGTATATACACTGAGTGACAAATTTAGCGGAACGCATAGGTTTTTTCGTATTACGTGTGTATTTCTTGTTGGACAAAAATATTTTTCATATTTTTTCTAATCACGAAATCACACAAAATTTGGTACAGAGATAGCAAAGACATGAAGGCCAATTTTCAAAATTGAAATGAAGTTATTGACATTGTCGACCTTTCCCATACAACGTGTAGAAAAAAACTGTGTTTTCAATTTTTTTTCAAATTTCAATATTTTGCTCAGAGGAATTTGACAATAAACATGTTTTTATCAATATTGGAAAAAAATCATGCTTACATAGAAGTTTGCAATGTGTGTTTTTTTTTTTATTTCCGCAATTAGAAAAAATATTAAATTTTTTTTTTGTCCAACAAGAAATACACACGTTATACGGAAAAAACCTATGCGTTCCGCAAAATTTGTCACTCAGTGTATTAGGAATTTCATTGGGTATATATTTCCCTCTCTCCATCTTTTACTTTCCTTATCTATAATCCTACAAACAGTGTGTTTTTTTAAACCAGCCTCCGTGACGTTACGGTTGTGAGTACTGCCTGAAGTCCAGAGACCCCGATTCGATCCTTAAAAACAATAGGTAATATTTCAATAATTTTGAAGTATCCGGTCGGGAGTTATGTGGAACAGGCAGACAAACAAACGAAAGTAAAAAACCTCCAGTACACTAGTTAAAACCTCACTTAGCCAGGATGCTTCGCTCTCTTACTGCGTTCGGTTGAATAAAAATATGAGGAAATGTGAAACCCTTTTCAATTTTATTTTATTTTTCCCTTGATTACAACTAGTGTTTAACATGTCAAAAGAAATCGAGGAAAACTAATGAGCAGTAGAAAACATCACTTTATTTTTATATGTCTGTCTCGGTAGCACAGTGGTAAAGACGGGGACATTTGCAGTATGCCAAGCAGGAATTTCAATACGTGCCTTTCAAGCAAATTTACAACTAATTTTATTGTAAATACATTATTTGAAGAAGAAAATTGGCTTTTTTTGTTTACCATACAGTACCTAAGTAAAAAAAAAAAAAAAAAAAAAAAAAAAAAAACGCTCAGTGTTTTATCTTCAAATTATGTATTTCGATTTTTATTTGTTTCGACAAAAAATGTGTATTACTATAAGATCTTCTTTAGACACCTTGTATAATATGATTGCTTTCTGTTCCGCAGGCCTTAGAAAAGTGTACCCTTACTACTTCACATTCACCACCTTCACGAAGGGGCGGTGGGTGGGCGAGAAGATTCTGGATGTGTTTGCGCGGGAGTTCAGAGCGCACCCAGCGGAGGAATATGTAAGTAGACCAACTAAAAGTAAGTTATTAAACTGTGGCGCCGCGGGCGGTACGCCATGCCTAGTTCGAGCCTACGCACACAATGACACCTCTTTCAATGATTCGATTGTATAAACTCATTGCCAGGAGGCACCAGTGTTTTGTTCATAAATATACAGGGTGGCCCTGAAGTTATGTTCACCCACAATAATTTCGTTACCGTTTAAAATACTGAAAGAAGAAGAAGAAGAAGAAAAAAAAAGGAAAAAAAACACGTGGTATTTAGCGTAGAAAATGTGCAATTTTATATCTCATAGTTATGGTTTTGATACATATTCAATCAATTTGCACCTTTCACAATATCATGATTTTGCTAAACATGTTTGTTTGAAGGCCAATGCAAAAACCATTGATATCATGTTATTTGGCATGGAAAAATAATGCGATTTAATATGACTGTCAACAGTCACCCTTGTACTTTTGGTTGAAGAGGTCGATTTTAGAATTCTGGCACCGAATACACACCCTGTATAAAACTTATCGGAACACAACGTGTGAATATTCAAAAGTATGTAGAATTATAAGGAGAATAGGAATATTGAACGAAAAATCAAATTTAATACCAAAAAGACGAACTTCTGGTAAACCCTGTATAAAATAATTAAAATCAATATTAATTTTTTTAAATTAATTTTTCTTTTTTCAGTATTTAAATTAGTAACCAAATTAATTCGGAAGAACATAACTCGATCCACCCTGTAAATAGTTCGATATAGAAAATCTCGTTTTAAAGTTTGGGCCTAGAAAACTAATGAAAACCTCGGCCAAGGTATGAAGAACGCCCTATACAAAGAAAGAGACATATTTATACACCCGGAAGTTTTCTTCTAATCCACCTTATTAAAACTTTAGTGCTAAATGTGTATAGGAACTGCTCCTCTTGTGGCTGAGGGAGCGGCCGGCCGGCGCACAGAGAGGTATTTTTCAAATCTGGGGGGACAAAAAGGTTTTTTCTGAAATCGACCCTGGGATGATTTAACTGATATGCACAGGTAGCTAAGACCCTAGTGCATTTTAATATAGCAAGTTTAATTATCTAGCTTTCATACTTTTAATACACGGTCACTCTCAAGTTGTCCGTATGTTTATTGCTTGTAGTAGTTCCCTAGTTGAGGAGTGAGACGTCAATCTTGATACCTTGGTTTCTTTGCTTTAAATATTTTTTTCGTCACAATAACGATGAAGGCTGTTGAAGTAGGTAAATATGCTCTTATTTCATAAGAGTTTAAGTTCATAGATCAAATACTTGATGTTCTACGATTAATTTAATAATGGCCCTTTTTAGAGGCAATTTTTTTCAAATTTTAAATTTCAAAGGTGTAAAAGTAGTAGTTCCCGGCTTTGTTCGGCTTTGATATGGGTATCACTGAATGGGTAATTTTCTTGGTTTTAACGTTACCAAAAAAAATGGGTGCGAATCGGTGCGATTTTTTTAAAAAGTGCCAAAAACTAAAGCAACCTCTGGATCAGAAAATTTCGAGTTTTACTATTCTTCAGTTTAGATGTAATCGTATAATGTTATATATTATTTTTTTAAAATCTTAGATGCATCTGAGTGTCAACTCATTAGTAGAAGACACCTCTTTCAATAAGGTATTGAGTCTTCTGGAGGGGTCACATGGATGAGAAGCTTGATCAAATGGAAGAGTTTTTGCTGAATCTCGGACCATTCTTAGAAGATGAATTTATTAACTTAATTCAAAAGAGACATAATACGTTTGAAATCAGATATGAAGACCCGATACGGAAACGCAAGTCGTAGACGAGATATAAGTCCATAATCAGAAGGACGTCCGAAGAAGTTGTTCGCTGACATTTCTGAGAGGAACCTAAATATGTAATTAGGGGCTTGCATACCATGTTTAAGTTTAAAAATCTTCTTCTTTCGTTTGTTTTAACCAAATAATGATACTTGGTGCCTACTACCTACTACCGACTGAAATTATACTTAAATTAAAACCCACCTACATTTTTTTTCCCCCCCGAAGGAAAACGAGATGTATCTTTACTGCTCAAAGACTTGACTTCCACTCCAAAACGAGCAACAAAAATAAAGAAAGCGTACATTGCTTCAAAGGGAAAGGTATCTCTGCTCAACTCGGACCCTCTGATGACAGGGATGCGACCTCACCGCAACAAATACTCTCAGCCCTTATCAAGAGAGATAATAGAGATGTTGTCTGCGTCTGATCATTTACCACTCCATGATTTCCACTCAGTAGAAGAAGAAGACTACGACGAATGATAGCTTGTATGTAAAATATGGTACCATGGTACCTATACATAAAATAAAATTCCATTTTTGCGTTTTGTATAAAATTGTTGTTGTTTTTTTTTTTTTTTTACTTCATCATCATCATCATCAACACCAACAAAAGAATAGTGATAAAAATACGCAAATATTCGGCCGCTCCAATGCTGCCCCAAGTAGTAGCAGAATGCTAGAAGGGTAATTTGCTCAGAGGAATGCTAAAAAGTTTTTTTTTAACCCCTATAGGGTTAAAAGAACTTTTTAGCATTATTGGAGGCTATTTTCACCAAAAAATAATTTTGTCCCCCCAGATTTGAAAAATACCTCTCTGTGCGGCGTCAGCCTCACCGAGAAGTTTCGAGGGTCTCACAGCCGTATTTATGAACAGAAAACGCCGTCTGAGCAATGTCTGAAGCACGATTTCCTTTAATATTATTGGCCAATACCTTGCTTGAGACATTGCTCAGACAAAATTCCCTGTTCATAAATACGGGTGTTAATCTAACTGGTTTGACAAGAAATAGAGTAGTCTGTTATATTTCCTCGCACAACTTCCCCTGTATACATATTACTGTCTTCGTTTTACTTCTGTAATTCAGAACCCCTCAGGAATTTTTCATAATTTTCATCCATAGCTCCTTCGTCTCCTCTCCTGATCGGATTTCTAATTTTCTTTTCTGTTATCTACTTTTTTTTCCTTGTCGCTGCTGAGGTAGCTGTACCTAGGTGCTGAGGTAGTTGTACCTAGGTGCTGAGGTGCTGAGGTAGATGTACCTAGGTGCTGAGGTAGCTGTACCTAGGTGCTGAGGTAGCTGTACCAAGGTGCTGAGGTAGCTGTACCTAGGTGCTGAGGTAGCTGTACCTAGGTGCTGAGGTAGCTGTACCAAGGTGCTGAGGTAGCTGTACCTAGGTGCTGAGGTAGATGTACCTAGGTGCTGAGGTAGATGTACCTAGGTGCTGAGGTGCTGAGGTAGCTGTACCTAGGTGCTGAGGTAGTTGTACCTAGGTGCTGAGGTAGATGTACCTAGGTGCTGAGGTAGTTGTACCTAGGTGCTGAGGTGCTGAGGTAGCTGTACCTAGGTGCTGAGGTAGCTGTACCTAGGTGCTGAGGTAGCTGTACCAAGGTGCTGAGGTAGATGTACCTAGGTGCTGAGGTAGTTGTACCTAGGTGCTGAGGTAGCTGTACCTAGGTGCTGAGGTAGCTGTACCTAGGTGCTGAAGTAGCTGTACCTAGGTGCTGAGGTAGCTGTACCTAGGTGCTGAGGTAGCTGTACCTAGGTGCTGAGGTAGCTGTACCTAGGTGCTGAGGTAGCTGTACCTAGGTGCTGAGGTAGCTGTACCTAGGTGCTGAGGTAGCTGTACCTAGGTGCTGAGGTAGCTGTACCTAGGTGCTGAGGTAGCTGTACCTAGGTGCTGAGGTAGCTGTACCAAGGTGCTGAGGTAGCTGTACCTAGGTGCTGAGGTAGATGTACCTAGGTGCTGAGGTAGCTGTACCTAGGTGCTGAGGTAGCTGTACCTAGGTGCTGAAGTAGCTGTACCTAGGTGCTGAGGTAGCTGTACCTAGGTGCTGAGGTAGCTGTACCTAGGTGCTGAGGTAGATGTACCTAGGTGCTGAGGTAGCTGTACCTAGGTGCTGAGGTAGCTGTACCTAGGTGCTGAGGTAGCTGTACCTAGGTGCTGAGGTAGCTGTACCTAGGTGCTGAGGTAGATGTACCTAGGTGCTGAGGTAGCTGTACCTAGGTGCTGAGGTAGCTGTACCTAGGTGCTGAGGTAGATGTACCTAGGTGCTGAGGTAGCTGTATCAAGTGCGATTAAAAATATTCTCTCGAATATTTGCAGAATCTTTTACTATCTCTCTCTCTCTCTCTCTCTCTCTCTCTCTTTCCTTTTCCCTTCAAAAACAATTTAAGTTTTCTACTTGAACTAGGAGAGATAGAATGGTCCATCCTCAACAGACAAAGTGTGCAAACGAGTTCAACTTTCACATATTAAATGTACGGAACGTCATCCCTGCTTAGAACCTCATTCGAAATCTGGATATTATTTAATTATATTTTCCATAGATAGTGAGTGATGACAAGGACTTTTATTCTCTCTTGATGTTTTTTTTTTTCTTCAATTTACATTAAAGGGATGGTCTTGTCCAAGTTGTTCTAGCTGAGCGGGCATGTTGGGTCTGGTCGCCTTTATTTCAGTAAAGTTACCCTGAGTATAATTGAGAATAATATCATCATCCTCTGCTTGTTGAGTTATTAACATCTGGTCTACGCTTTGCCGAGTTTAGACTGTAATCTGCTTCGAGATAAGAATAATCTAATTAAAGTGCAAATTAAATTAGTTAAAGCAGGGATGGCTAATTACCAGTGAGCGGGGGCGAGGCTATCTCAAAGTGCAATTTCCTTTTTTCCGCTACAATATTTTTTTTCCTTTTGGCATCTAATTTCTCACTAAACATAGATTGGAAAAATCTTTAATGAACCTGATCCTATTCTTCTTTGATCGAGACTTATATGTTTAGATTCCTATATAGATATAGAGAACCTCGTTTTTCAATGCTTTGTCGTCACTCATACCAAAAAATTATTTTTTTTCCCCTTCCTGTGACATATTTTAAAGGTACGTCCACACTATGCCGAATGTGTCAATCGACAGCGACATAGTGTGGACGTGTTGATCGAGGCTTTGGAGTATTAACACTGTCGATCGACATAATGTGGACGCACCTTAATATAACTGTTGGAACTCGGGAGTATATAATTTTCATGTTTTAACACAACTTTCATGTTGTGAGTTGGTTCTAAGCCTCCTTAGAGCTCTGTGAAATTCATTCCTATTGAGCTGAATCTTAAATTCTCTAAGATCTATCACGTCTTTTGTAAAACTAGCTGGTGATGTCCTTTTTAGAGTTAAAGAAAAGCCTTTTTTACTCATACAATTTCAGCTTAGTTGATGTTACTGCCAGACATACTTGCTTCCAGTGGCCAATGAGTCAAAATTTTCACGCTTATCCAAATATTATTTTTTTAGGAATAATTCAAATTTTACTTTATTTATGTAAATACTAAAAACAGGAACGTATGTAGATAACACAGTACACTCTTATTATATTACAATAGATATGAAAATAGAACCCTTGCAAGCGGAAGGATGAATTAATTATGAAATTTACTACCCTCGTGAGTGTCGATATTTGAGCTCTCATGTGTTATTGAATCCAAGCAGACTAATTTATGATCTGCTATAAAGTTCTTTTGTCTCGAGTAACCCGATACGAGGTACATATTGTACCTACATACCTAGTCACTTCATCAGAATTTTTGCCTTTTGGAATCTCCTTACAAGAAAATATACAGAATGTACACTTTTTACTTGTGCCATAAGAAAAATACACGAAAAACATTTTTTGAGCCCCAAAAGTCGCCAGTGAGTATTCAAGTCGACTAAAAGGTAGAAACCGGGGTATTCTGAACCGAAAATAGATTAATGCTATTTTCAAGAATCTACAACTTACAGTTCACGAGATATGAGTGCGAAACCAGCTCCAAATGAATTACCTACTGTACATACCTTAACGTAGCGTATTTTTAATATATATTTTTTTTTTTTAATGTATTTTTGACCGAAACATTGTTTGGCGCTTGAAACTATTTTTTCATTATTCTGACCTGGTTGCAGGTTGCAGGGTTTTCAGTGAAACCCTTACAATTAACACTGCGACCTTAGTAGATCTATTGTGACCAGTTGATTCCATTTGGTTTTAACGTCTTGATTGTGATAGATAGTCAAAACGGGGGTTTTACCCTCGATTATCTGGGAATCGTACCAGCTACCCACATCAACCTCACCCAGCTCTCTTGAAACTAGCACCAATGAATTTTTCGGGTTAAAATACCCCTCTTCTCACCTTTTCCACGAGGTATTTACATACAGGGGACTTCTGAGGCTCAAAAAACGAGCATTTTTCCTATGGCGCAAGTTAAAAGTGCTCACTCTGTATAAGACTTTGGTTACGTCAGATTTCATAATGAAAAGATCTAGATCATAATATTGAAACTGTATATCAGGTAGTTCGAAGTTCGAGAATTGCTTCAGGACTGAAAATAATCCTTTTGAAATTTTCATTTTCTATACTATAGTACAAACTCTCTGTACTAAATTCTAATCACACCGTCTGTGACAAGCGTTGTAAAGCAATTTCTTCATATTGTATATCATTGTCAAACGTTCAATTCCTGCCCAGAAGGATATTTTTCATCATCTGGTTTTCACTTTTCCCTGCAGTTTCCTACTTCTGAACTATAGATAGCAGTTGATCGTAGGTATTTATTCTTTAGTATTCTTTACAGTATTTACACGTAGGTACTCTGTTAAATTACAATCTCTACATACGGATTTACATTTACAGTTTAACAATGTACATTTTCTGTATGCCGGGCTGTAGGTCCAACATAAAACGTGATTAGTATGTAAATCACCATAGTATAATGTATATTTATTTTGTACAACGATCTATATTATGTGTATCTTTCTGCTGTTGGAAAAATGGATGATGGGAAAAGCGGTAAGAGGAAAATGAAGGAGGTTAAATAAAATGAAGAGCTGTACACAATGAAAAAAGTGGAGGAAAATCCGGAAATGGGGTGCAGAAGAATGCTCGAGATAAAAATGACCCTCTCGCCACTTTGTCACCCACCCAGCCTCACTCCCATATCCATCATCTTCCTCACACTTGTTGTGCAAGCGACCTTTCACTCTAGAAGAATAGAAAATAGATCTGGGAGAAGCTCTCAGATTCATAGCTTTCAAAGTAATAAAAACAATCTCGCCTTGAGGGACTTTCTTTATGAAAATTTGAAAAACTAATCCGCAGCTTTTCTGAGTAAAAAATAATGCGCCCGCACGGACAAAGCTCCATACCAGGAACTCTAGGATATTTAATCTTTAGAATTAAGCTTTTGAAAACTGAGTCAATACCCTTGATAGTCGGGGTAAGTTCAAACCTAATGATTAGGTTGCAAGTAAAGCGTTTTCTACCACCTAGTCTGAGAGCTTTATTATTAAGTGGTCACTTTAGTTGTATTTTTCTTTCTAACCAAAGTGGATTCAAATGGATGAACTGGAAGAAAGTAATTTTTCTTTTGGAAGAGGAAAAATCTTCTTCCAGTTTGGTTAACCAAAATAGATTTATAAAATTCTTGCTTCTATTTCTTTTATAGGTTAAGTCCATTGTTTATCTTCAAAAGTACCGAAACTTGGAAGAAAATGGCAATACCGAACCTGGAAAAAAACATATCCAAAAGCAAAACACGGCTTTTCCTTACAATTATGGGATATTCCTCACAAAATCACAGCCACAGAATTCTCCTCCGTGCCAGGTCCCAGAAAAATGTGCTTTATTTAAAAAAAATATTGGTACAAGAAGATGCAACGTTGTTAAATGCTCAGTGCTCACATACTAAAAAAATCTGATTAGCTCTACATTTATGTGCGCGTTACTGCCAGGACTGCGGCGGAGGTGAGCTAATCGAGCCATGGCGGACTTACAATCAATACATAATTATTATGTACTTTTAATTTTCCACATTAGGTAGTTCAACTGCAAACAGAGCCCCTGAGTTGCTACAGTACAAAAGTTAAAGTGACGAATATGATATTGTAATAATATTGGGTCCAATAGATACATATGTAATAATAATAATACTCTTTAGTGGAATGAGGTAACCACCCGGCGAGGTTAATGGTTTAAAGCATTTTCTAACACCTAACCCTCAGAGTGTTATTATTATTTGGTCATATACTCAAATTAATGAGGAAAAATGCATGCATTAGGTGGAATTCTAACCAACGTATACCTACGCTACCTGGATTACCAGACTAGCGCGTTTACCACGTAACTACCAATGCACGGTAAATAATCCTCTGCTCAGATTCTATTATATGGTATGATCATCAAGTTCTCGGAATATTCTGTATGATTCAGATCAATCAAATCAGTTACAATAAGACCAATTCAAATCAGACAAATCGGACGTGGCAACTAGAACTAGAGGTGCAAGGACTGAAATAAAAGTTCAACAAGCGTAATAAGATTTATCTCGCAGCCCTGAGTAAAAACTCTTAAGGGCATCAGATTAAGTTTTGAAATATGAAAAATTATGGAAAAACAATACCGAAGTATTGAAAATTAATCACCAGGTGAAAAAAATACAAGAAGAGCTCCAGTATGGGTCAAAGACCAAAGACTAATAATTACTTAATTAAAGGTCGCTTTTCTGTGTAGATCCTTGAGTAATGCGTAGTCATACAGAGAACAAAGCGGAGCAATCAGAGTTCAAAAGGGGATATTTCATATTTCCCCCTCACTCAACAGCCTCCCTTCACTCCTGTGCCATTAGTAATAGACACAAGACAAAGGGAGACTAATCTCCGTCCTTGTCTCCCTCTGTAGGTGGAACAGCATTTGTATTTTTTCTCAAATTGAGTTAATTTATCTTTTTCATTGTAGTCATGTAGTGTTCCTTGTCCCCCCTCCCCTGTCGTCCTCCATGCGCAACTCAGCTATACGCGTAGTAATTAAATTCAAAACAAAAGATAAAATTGCTTCATTTAAAAAAGGAAATCTCTGGTTCTCGCTTTCTCAGATGTCTTTGATTTCAATGTGGTTTGAAATCACTAGGTAGCGCCAGGCAGTGTGCAGTTTACGGCTCTTACACGAAATATCTCGAGCTGTAGAATATCTCTGTCTCCTTGTTCTTACAAATGTTTTTTCATAGCAGTATGTAAGTTCTAACTTTATTAGATGTCAAATTACATATAAGGAAGGTCATGTGATAAGTCCAGGATTTATCATTCGTCATTTATCATACCCTCTACCATTATTTATTAAACTCCTTACCTAAATAAAAATTTAAAAGTTTTGGACTTATTCTCTTTCAGAAGGATAGTAAAGTTGTGTGCTGATGTTAATTGTTCACACCAGTTTATTTCTTGTATGTTTCAGGAGCGGTGTATCAGATCAGGGTCTCTCACTGTAAACTATGAGAAGGTAGATGTAGATTATAGGTTGAAACATAATGACCTCCTGGCCAACATTGTTCACAGGTAAGTCCCCTTCTTGAGTGGTTTAACATTTAATTAACCATTTGAAATTTTCGTCTTTTTCATTTTACTCGTTGAAAAGTCTAAAATACCTACTCCAAACCATAGTGAAGTTTTAACCAGCATCCTGGCACGATTCAAAGTTCAAACGCTAATCTGCAACGTTCATATGAAAAGTTGCTTTCAGCCGAAATACTTAAAGTGAAAAAAAAAAACATTATTGAACTTTTGTCTGTCTAATCCGATTGCCAAAACTTTGAAAAACTTAATAAAGAAAGCTAAAGAGTGATGATTCTGAAGTAGAAGAACTTTCACTCTAAATTCTACCAGAGTCGTAGAAGCTAGTGCATACATCTTTCAATAACTGAGATTCATCTTTAGCGGAAATCTAATACAATGATATATTTTTTATTATTCATTATTATTTAGAGATGCGTTATTATTTATTTTCAAAATTAAAGAAAAATATTTACCAGGGGCGTGGTTCCAAAGTTGAAGAACGTTTCAATTTCTTGAAAATTAACTTATAAATTGGTTGGGCAAATACTTGAAGGCAAATGTATCAGAAAGAACATGTAAGAAAGCATTTTAAACACCTTTTTTTCTCCACTCTAAGTTGGAGGCAGCATAAATAACGGCCTCTTTTTGCACAAGTTCCTTGGGATCATTAAAAAAATTACTTGTAGTCGAATGGAAAAGTCCTCTTTTTCTGCTTTAAACTGGAGGTTGTAAAAAAAGAAGAAGAAAAAATTGTCCGAAATTTGTGTCAAAAACTTGTCAAAGTCGGCAAAATTATAAAAGTTTATTCAATTCATTCGAGAGAGAATTTTTTAATTATGTTTATGAAGTACCTACTGTAAAACATGATTAAAAAATTCATGCGTTCAGGTCAAGTCATTATTTAACTGAGACTTTGAAATATGAGCTTTGTCTTTTCACCACTGCCCTGGTTCTGTAATCCTCCAACTTCTTGTCTTATTTTTTAATAAAAGCAGAATGAAGGGATTGAAGGGAGTATCGAGACAGCAGAACGTGCTTTGGATTTCGCAAACTCTCGCAAGATGAGATTATTTTCTGAAGTTATAATACAGTCACTAGGTACATGTGGTGCAATGCGTGATAAATGTGTATTGGTACTTTTTAAGGGGATTATATACTGTATGCTAACACTGACTACTATATATATATCAACTATAAATGAATCACACAACATTTATTCTTACTTGTATACAGTCGAACCAGGATAGGTATAAGAGAACTCGACATAAGAGATTTCCAGGTACATCCTACCTCTTTATAGAAGGGAAAATAACCTCTGTACAAGAGAAAAAATTCCGATCCCTAGAGTTCTCTTATATGCAGGTTCGACTTTATTATACACTGTACAAGACATGGGAATAATCTATCTATCTATATCTATAACATGAAGTTGTATGTATGTATGTTCTTTATACAAATCCACACCGTGTGACCGAAAAACTTGAAATTTTGCACATAGGTCCGTCCTGCTAGGCTAGGTTATATCTCCCTAGGGTTAAGCTACACTGAGTAAGGACAAAAATTAGATGCGTGAGACAAAAAAATATTCACGTTTTTTTTAACCTAAATGAAGAGACGACTTAACAACTCATAGAGAGAAAGTTTTAGGTCAGAGCTTTCATTTGACATATCGATCGTGAAATTCGGGAGAGCCGTTCTTGATCTACGCCGAGTAAGGGCAAAAATGGATAGGTGATACAAAAAATATTCACGTTTCGCTACTTAAATGACTTTTTTTCTCAACATAGTACGCGTATTCACTATTCACCCCATCCAGATATTAGAACAGTCTTTTAGTTTTTTTTTTATCATATACATATTATAAAATGGGCACATTATGCTCAAAGCACTTTGCTATTGTAAGGCGCCTTCTTACGTAGTTATTTCCAGAGACAAAACAGTTTCAAAACGCAGATTTCTATGAGAAAGCGATATCTTGTATAATTTGATTTGAAATGAACGGGGAAAATTCGGACGGAATGTCAAGTGATTATTTTTCTGTTCTCGCAGCCGGCAAAATGTTGGTGTAATGGGAATACTTGATTTGCACTGACAGTCTAAATAAAGGATTTCTGGGTTCGAATCCCAGCGGAGTTATGGGGTCTACTCATAACTCGTATGAGCAGCAACCAGTGGCAGATTTTTGAACTAAAATAAGTAAATGTCCTTTAATTCTGCACTACCCACTAAAATTGTGTTAATAATACAAAGAAACATATATAAAATTATATGTAAATGGTTATACAATGAATTAGAATAAATCTTTTAAACAAAGGAGAGGCATAGAAATCTGTGTTTAATCAAGCACTTGTAAATCGCTCTCTGCTGACAAGTTTGAGTTTTAGTACAAAACTACTCTAAGATGCATTTTTAATTTGAGTTTTTCTTTTTCTGTTGCTAATCCCTACGTCCGTTATTTTGAACAAAACATGGCTTCTCATTGATGAAATTTCATGTTCCACCGTAAACCAGATAGTAACAGACATAACTACTACCAGTACATACATATGTATATCTGAATATAAAATTAAATAATCCAGGATCATCACTGTGAACATTTCAGATATGAAGAGCCATGTTGTTTTATCATTTGTTTTCAACCCTGTTTTCATAGCATTGATTCATGGAAATCAACAAGTTTCCCTATTATTGCCATCTAACAAATCTCATTATAACTAATAATGAAAATAATAATAGAAAGTAAAAAAAACTTCAGCTTTGAATTGCAGAAAATTCTCCCTAAAATCTCTTGAAGAGCAGACCAGTTACTATATGATGCTCTATTTAAGACGAGAGAGTGCGGCGCTCTATAAGACGAGCTGTTTTGTCTTTTCCAGGCACGAAGTTCCTGTGACGGCCGACCCAATCACCATAGTGCATTTAGATGAGGACATGCTGGTGGTTAACAAACCCGCGTCCATCCCTGTAAGTAAACGGCCTGTGAGACTGCCGTCCTTATTTAGGTCGGGTTCTACGAAAAACACCTAACTAAAAAACACCTGAAAAACGTATTCCATTCGTCAAGATTCGTCAAGGATTGTCAAGATAGCGCCAGTAGAGTTTAGAGCAAAACTCTACTGGTGCTATCTTGACGAATCCTTTGGAACTAACGTTTTTTCGTGTTTTTTAGGTTAGGTGTTTTTCGTAGAACCCGACCTTAGTATGACATTTTTCAAAGCAAGCCTTGAGAAATATGGTAGTACTAGCTGAAACACGGCACTTTGTCGACGTTGTGGTTTTTGCGCGTGGCTAAAAATTCTTTCTTAATACACTCCTAAGTTCCAAAAGGAAAGACTCTGTGCAAATGGGAGTCATTTGGTGCAGTCTTTTGGAGTTTTGTTGATTATGCATCAATTAAAGTAATTTGCGTACGAATAGCTCAGTGGTTAAGCACTCGCTTGACATGCGTAAGGCGTACTATAGGAGGGTCAGGCTACAGCACAGACCACAAGTGTCTACAGTAGCTCCTGTTTCATGGCTACGAAATAAAAAGGGCTGTGAACACATCTGTTTTTTTTTTAAAAAAGATTTTAATAATAAACCATATTTCTCAAGACTTGTGTGTCATATAATACTACCTATGATGACTGAGGAAATATTATTGAGTGGCATGATGTATGAGGCCTATGGGTTTCACCTGTATTATGGATATATCTATATTATCTATTATATTTTTGTTCCTCTAAAAAACCCACGTCCAACCAACACAATATCTGACAAATTTTGTCCTGTGGCTTTTGGGATTTTACAGAAACAATCCGTGATTTATATATTTATATCACGGAGCACCATTCAACGAGAAAAGGTTTTTCTTCCAAGTCTAAAAACGGAAACAATATTCGTGCCATAATATTTTTTCGCTGGATATAAATAAACGTTTGAAACGCAGTTGTAGAGTAAATAGTCTAGTGTTGAACATATCAGGCGGATCAGTGCTATATGTATGAGTATACAGAGTGTAACACTTTTTAAACGCACCATAGGAAATTAACCCGTACATCACGCTTTTGTGTCTATTCCCTGTTCTCGACGGTTCCCAATGATATATTTGTGCCGAGCAAAGAGTGTTTAGGAAGTGAAATTTAACGGAAAATCGAATAAAATAGGTTTCATGGATATCCGCCAAACCGTTAGGGAGTTATAACCATTTCGAATTTTATGAGTGAAGCAATTTTTTCTTCGAATAAAAAAATAATAGTCTGTTGTTTACTATGATATTTCTTTGATACTTGAACTTTTTGGAACCTGGCCCCTATTTACCGGTATTTTTGGGGCTACCCCGCTTGGACTAAATGTTCCTTAAATCATGCCTGGTTTGGTTATTGGTAAAATGTATTGGGTTTCAATTTTTTTTGAAACCTACCTGTTTATTATAAATACTATTTAGAGGTATCATCATAAACTCATGTTTATGATATAAATTAAATAATCTTCTATAATAATAATAATTATGTAAATGTGTAAGATTGACGCCTCTGCTTGAAACAGTTTGGGTTAAAATGTGCTCTTTTCAAAATTTCTGTTTTATTGTGTCTAAATACCAACTTGCAACAAGTTTCTACGTAATCGTGCTTTTTTTATCCTTCATCTGCTAATGAAAGCTGAGCAAATTTTTCTCTTCTTTTTTCCCCCCTCGAGTAATGGAAAATGAAATCACCTGAAAGTTTTTTCAGAAAGCCAAGTTTACGAGAGCTACTTCTCATACACTTAAAATTGTAATTCTTTGTGTATTAACTCGGAGGCTAGTGAAATGTTTCAAGATTAAATAAGGAAAGTGAAAAACGCTTTTCTAAACATACTTGATGTTATTCATTTCTCTTTTGAAAATATTCACTTTTTCGCTCAACGTCTCTGACATCGCAGGTCATTCATTATTTATTTGAGGTTTTACACTCTATTCGCTGAATCTTACACACTCTGGTTTGAGCTGGGATGAGTGAGTATCACGGGGTTTGGCCATTTTTATTTTCTTTACCTATCTTATAGAAATGGAAGAATCGCCCAAAGTTTTCAATAGTCAGTTTTCAGTATCAAAACACGTTATAGGGTCTAAGGGCCGAATTATAAATGGGAATTTCAATCAATCATGGCGCATAAGGGTCGAATTGTGAAACAGGGTTAGTTAATTTTGGTGGACACTATCCTTAACTTTCCCCCCCGATAACTCAGATGTATTTGATAACAAAAAACTTGTAAAACAAACCGAGTTACTGTAGCATGCTGCAGTTTATGTTGCCTCGCGTCAGAAACAGACAGCGTTATGAACTAATTTGTTATTTGCCTTAATGTGGTGAGCGAGTAAGATAGTACGAAACAAGGAAACCCTTGAGCACAGAATATTATCGATGTACAAAATCATTCACTTTTTAGAATTATCCAAATAATTTACTACAATTGGGTTTGTCCAGTTGTATGTAGTATGCAGTTGTTCGCCTGTAACTCAGTATTTCGTTGCAAATTTAGAATATACATTTCAGATACCTTCACATAAATCAATTACTATTTAATTATAAGTTTTGCCAGATCGTGCACTGTGACTAATATATTCTGTCTGAAAAGTCAAGAGTTAATAAATTCAATATAATATATAAAATTTATGTAGTTGCACTCATTTGCTTTTCAAATACTTGCACGATGTTCTATACTTAACTACTGAAACAAACTTCGTATGAATGTCTTTTATTAGATGACTTATTGTTCCTTGTGTAAATTCTTATGTCTATCTACCAACAGGAGGACCCGGACAGCTATTCCTTCACCAAAATTTAAACTAAGGACAATTGAAAATCTTTCACCTTAACATTTCTCCTTGAAGCTCTCTATGTGTTGAGATTGGCCATTTTCTCTTTTCCTGTTTCTCTATTTGTTTCATCCTTGATTAATGATGACGAAAAAAGGGGATTTTTTTCACAACATATCAGACTTTTGCAAAATTAGCATCTACCGACTTGAATTTTCGTTCAGAGGATAAATTAAAAAATCCAATATAAAAATTTAATTGAACGAATGTCTGATTTTGAGTCCTGCTGTAAACTGTAAAGGATTCCCATGTATAGTGGCTAATTAGTAAACAAACTTATTTTTTAAAAAGCCGACCAATGTCTCTTGTAGGCAACGTCGATGGCTCGTTGACTGAACCAGTTCTCGTAAGATCGCTGAAGTTAATCAACGTCAAGTGAGGTAAAGATTTGCTGGGTGACCACCAGATTCGACTTTCGCAATCTTGATCTTTCCCGACCCAATCTAGGCTTGATGAGGTTAATATGGGTAGCAAGTTTCCTTCGAATGGAACGTGAAGCCCCCGTTTCGAATGACCTAGATGATAGTAAAAAAGTATGTCGTGACTCCTAGTAGACAGCTTGATTTTATTGCGGCCATCACATGAGCATCTAACTGTTTACACAAACATAACTTTCTGCTAACTGCTTTTGTTTTTTTTCGGCCAATCTGATCCTGTGTCCGGCAAATCTCTGGGTTTTACAGACACGAGACCCCAGTGTTAGCAAAGAAAATTCATATTATCTACCTCGATGAAGACATTGTGGTTTTGGATAAACCCTCGTCCCTGCCGGTAAGCGACTGTGGACAGATCTTTATCTCTAGTCTCCATTGCTACTCAGTTGAGAGACACTTGAAGTCTTCCGATCTTGTTATCAAAACTAAACCAGAACTTGGTGAAGACGAGACTTACAGATTAAACCTGGAAAAAACCAGTCATCAAGAAGTTGTAGAATTATTTGAGTGATGATTTGTTTTTGTAACTGTTCCAGATGGGCACAGATTTTCCCCCCCCGAATTTATCATATGACATAAGTTTTTCACTTGTACTGACCAATACTTTTTACATAGGCACTTCAAAGTTAATACATTTACTCGTACAAGTAAATATAGAAAATATAGGTACAAAGCATTATGGTTCAAAAGAACACAACACTAGTTAAATCGCCTAGACCTTAAAATTATCCTTTTCATGCATACACAATAGAATTTCGTGTCATAATATTTACCCAAAAATATAATTGAATACCTAGTACCACCGATCTTATATTTGACCTTTATTACTTCTTCATAGAATTTGATGTGTTTTCTCGGTGTCTAATTGACTTTTCTACTTTCTTGTAGACTGCGTTAGTCATAAAGTTCAAACGAAAGTTGAACCCTAACCAAACGCAGTACAATGACACGAGAGAATTTAAATCACTTCATAGTTTTGAATTTGAAATGCGTCTGTAATTTCCAAGACTCTCCACAGACGTTTGATTTTCATCTTTATTTTTTACTTTAATCTATTCAAATTGTACATTTATGTACCTTTGTGTTCTTGTTCCGTTTGTTCTATGTAAATAAACCTATAATATTTTGTATTTTCTTCCGTTTTTTACCATAATTCTCTTCAGAGAAAAATTAAGTATCATAAAAGTTGTTAAAAAAATGTATTTATACACTGCCACTTATGTACACAATACTTACTCGTGAAATGGCAATCATAATTTTAAAGTTTCTACTATCGCTAGAATCAGTGATTTTTTACTGAATCTATTGTATCTACAAAAGTTTTCAACCGATTCTCTTCAAATTTATTTTATATGCTAGAATACCGAGAATGGTAGAATTTTACCTACATTCTAGGTGCTACAAAAATTCTCTATTGGCAAGTTGAAGACCTTAATTTTCGCACTTTTTGGTCCAATGTTTTTTGCAATTTCTTAAACAACTATAAATTAGTCAATATACAAAATTTCATCAAAATCTGTTCAGTAGTTTCTGAGATTTGCGCGTTACAAGGAATGCATTTAACAGACAGACACAAAACCAAAGTTGTTCAGGAGGTTATGAAACGTCCAGAAATATGAAAAGAAAAAAAGGAAAAGGAGCAAAAAAGGTTTAAACTTTTAAAACAAATAAATTTCAAAACGGGCACCATGTTGCTCTGATATAAGGCTTAGATCAAAATAACGTTATTAACAATTTTTAAATTCGATCATTTTTAGGAGTTGTAACGTAAAAGTGGGCGTAACAAGAGACCTAACAAAGTTTGTTGTTTCGTCATGACCTATAAACCCTTTACATTTTGTTACCATGGAACTGAAACACCCTGTATTTCCGATGGCATGGGATCATGCGATGTATTTGTCATTATTGTCACAACAGAAGCTTTTCTAGGTACTTTCTAAACTGCAAACACTAGGTCTGTATTACATCTAGCTATAGGTAGAATAATGAATTTTACTTTAGAAATGTACGTAATTCATACTGTCTCTCTTACTAAACTTATATTCAAAATTCAAACCATTTTTTAATTTCATAGTAGAGGTTTCTTCTTAATTCTCAATTTTTTCGATCAGTCATAAAATCCGTGATGTATTAATTTTCTATATTTCTTCCATTTTCTTAATATTAATTATTATGGTGACACGATACGACCAACATTTATGCCTACTTTTTACAATAGGTTCAATAGAGGAATCTGTTCTCTGTAAAATGATCTCAACACAACCTGCATGCAGGTCTTCTTCAGATTTATTTTATTAGCACAGAATTTTTATAGTTCCTTTGGTATGTTTTCTTGATGATAGTGGCGCATACATGGAAGGGCCGTATAACAAAACAGGATTAGATTTATCTAAGAAGACACTATCACTTAGACGCTATGATTGGTTGAAACTCCGAGTTAAAGTATAGTGTCCACTCAGATGAAATCTAATTCTGTTTTATTTTTAACAACATTTCCATTTATTTGACAAAGATAAATTATTACAATAAAAAATAACAAGAAGGTATACTCGTCTTCAAAGTTAAAAACTGTGAATAAGACGGAGTATTTTTTTTATATACATCATTTTACTTTGTAATTGCCTTTATTGTTGGGGCGTTAAGTAATCTTAAAAAAAAAAAAAAAAAAAAAAAAAAAAAAAAAAAAAAAAAATTCGACCCCAAGTCTTCTTATTGAGTTGAGCATCTCCTCTGTCCCTAGGTCCACCCGTGCGGGCGGTACCGCCACAACACGGTGGTGTTCGTCCTGGCCAAGGAGTACAACCTGAAGAACCTGCGGACCATCCACCGCCTGGACAGACTCACCTCGGGCCTCCTGCTGTTCGGGCGGACCCCCAAGAGGGCGCGCCTCATGGAACAGCAGATCCGCAACCGACAGGTCCAGAAGGAGTACGTGTGTCGCGTCGAGGGACGCTTCCCCGAGTGAGTTTATGATTCAGATCAACTGATTAATTATTATTATAATACTTTATTAGATATAAAAAGACATATCTAGTACAACTTCTCACTTTTCTGTTTATACTATTAAAATAGAGAGGTTAGTTGATGGCATGGATATCCAGAACTTACTATTACCTGCTGATGAGAGCAAACAATCTCGAAACAGCTGTCCAGGTATGTTCTGATATTCATGTACATCTAGTAGAACTTCTCACCTTTCTGTTTATACTATTATACTATAATTATGTACAGTATAGGTAATTATTATATAAAAACAAAAATAGAAATAATTAAAATTAAAGAAATAGATAAATATATATACACATGTGATTGTATATATTTTGTTTATTTTTTCCCGTTAATATTAATTTTGTCAATTTTGCATTTTCATTTTTACCATTATTTGTTTGTATATAATTATGTTTTTCTAATAAAGCGTTTCATAATAATAATAATAATATCCTAACTAAAGGGTGGGGTTATTGCTTGTGGCAATCTCTTCCAGCCAACCCTACAATATTGTCCCGATTTAGTCCTGCATTCTTACATGCAACAATATTATCACCTATCTTGGACTGGAACGACATAAAACACTAACTTACATTATGAAACAGGATTAAATCTTCTACCACTTCAATCAAACAAATTGATCCGCCAGCTCGATTCCTTGAATTTCCTTAATTCAATTTTTCAAAACATGTATTCTTCTCAAAATGAATCTAGATTCGATGGATTCGTACAAAAAATAACCTTTCTGTAAAATTGTATGAGCGCCGTACAAAATTATAGTATGCTATGTGCAGTGGTTAATACAAAAAGATTTTGACCAAAGAAAATGATGTAACGTTATATTAGAAGTATTCGAAGTGATTTAGAACGTCATTATTGTGTTTGTAGACACTTCGGCCGAGTGGATTAGCGCACTAGAATTGCATGCACGCTGATCTGGGTTCGATTCCGACCTGCGCAGAATTCTTTTGCTGTTTGAGTCTCTTTCACTGATTTACTCAATTGTTTGATTTCATACGGTTTCAGTGAGACAATAGAATCTTTGGAACCCATAGAAGTGGTCAGCTATAAGATCGGAGTGTGCAAGGTATCCAGCAAGGGAAAAACATGCAGTACAACGTTTCAAATGCTGGGGTACAACGCCAAGTCCAACACCAGTGTGGTCCTCTGCCGACCTCACTCCGGCAGAATGCATCAGATCAGGGTACATCTGCAATACTTGGGTGAGACCATCTTTATTTTAATTCTTTAAAATGTGGATTAAGATTAATCTAAAGGTTCTTCAATATCTACATTTCTTTTTACATTCCTGATAGTGTTTAGCTAGTAGGTACTTTCTGTTAAGGTTTCCTTCCATTCTCTCCTGCAACCAAATTTCAAGCCCTTGAAATCAATATAATTACGTAATACTCCACACATACTCGTAACATTTGGCAAACTCTGCTATCAATTTTTTCTTTTCGTTTTTGACATTCAGTATTGCATTTTAAGCATTTTACTTTCGACTCTCGCCGGAAACGTCCATCCCACCGGCCAGAATATCTCGAATCACTGGATCCGAAATGAAGCAAATCATATTTCTGGATTTCTGATAAATTTGCGTAAGGGAGATACAGGGTGTCTGTGACTGATAGACATTTTTATTGGTTTTAATCGTTTTCTTCAACTTTCATTTCATATAAATTGCTGGTAAAAATAGAACCAATTATTTGTGAAATTTTCATTGACTAACTGTCGTAGTTATGCCCGGACGTGTGATCATCTTGTTAAAAAAAATACGCCTATCTACCGGAAATAAATTTCAAAAAACTTTTAGTACAAAATTTTCCATTACTTTTAGTCTTCATAATTTTCAACCCCACTGTGAACAAGCCTCTTCTCTCTAAGATATCTACTCGTGCATCCTAACTTTGATCGATGGTCGGAAGGTACTTAAGTGAAGAATAAGTTTACTGGTGTGTGAAATTAGAAATGACCAGCGGAATACTAAGAGTAATCGAGTGTGGAAATGGCCTCACCCACTGTTGTTGTAGACCTGAAATCTTATGAAAGGTATGAACAATAATAAGAATGTGAGTGATTCACAGCCTTATTTATTCCCATACAACAGGAAATAGGATCAAAATAGGATGACATATTAGAGTTGTATATGTATACTTGTATAGGTATTTTCAGAGGGTGAAGGATAAGTGCATCCAGAGATTGGTGGGTAGTGCACTGGCATGCACGTAGGGTAGAAAATTTGCAATTACCTACACGATGCTGACTTACATTTGACATTCAACTATTTGCTTAATTTTAATATATCAATCATATTTCCGGCAACAGGACATGGGAGGGTGTTGGCGATTGCCTCTAGTGACAAAACTACTTTCAATACAGAATCCCAAAAATTAAGTTACCTGTTGTAGAATAACACGTTCACTAAAGTACAAAAAACAACACTAAAGTTAATAATGCTTCAATGTAAGTTTTTCTGGCTAATTTTCATCATTCATTATTAGACAGGGAAGTCTTTTGTAGAAAAACTGAATATAAAGCAACTTTCAAACATCTAATGAGTACTTTCTTTGTAGAAAAGTTCATAATACTAATTAGCGTAATTAGTTGTACGAGCACATGGAGTTCTGGCGGCTCTAGAACTAATGTAGTGGAACGGAATTTAATGACACTAGGCTTATTATTAAGTTTCATTTTTGTTTGGGGAACGCAAAAGCGTTCTCGAAAATGTCGAAAGTAAATTCGTAGTGCTAACAAAAAAATCATCTCAACAATATCAAACCATAAAGAAAATGTCATAGGTAAATCACACCTCAAGATAATTTTTTATTTAGAAGTATTTTTGTAATGAAACAATATGAAGGTATAATATATTTTTTTTAATGAAAATTATGTCTGTCCCTGGCAGCCTCAGTGTTGTAACGGTTGATTACCGTCCAGAGTTCGATTCTTGGTTGGGGGCAGAATTTTCAAACAGAAAATTCTGTTCCCTCCAAACGCGCGAGGCTGGCATTTTCGGCCCAACCCAGGCTGGGTAAGGTTAATGTGGGTAGCTGGTATGATTCCCATCTAATAAGAGGGAGTAAAATCTGTCCCGACTATCCTTCTCAAATTAGGACGTTAAAACCAATAAAAGAATCAACTGGTCACAATAGATTCAAATAGGTCACATTGTTCATTTAAGGGTTTCAATGATACCCTACAACCAGGTCTGAATAAGGCCGAAACCAGGCTGGGTGAGGTTAATGAGGGTAGTAGGTTTGTGTATTTCATGCAAATGGAGGGTAACACCCCCGTCGTGATATGACCAATTGACCATGCAGTTGAAAGCGACTTTAAAACCAAATTAAATATTAAAATAGAGAGGTTAGTTGATGGCATGGTTATTCAGAACTATTACCTGCTGATGAGAGCAAATAAGCTCGAAACAGCTTCCAGGTATGTTCTGATATCCATTTAGCACAATTATTTCAAACATCGTAAAAACATTTTCTAAGCGTCACACTGCGAACTTGTACTCAATCGCTTGTTGGACCGCATAATCATTCTCATTCTGTTTATATTATAAATAACGTCTCTCCAGGCTATCCCGTGGTGAACGACCCCCTCTACAACCATCACGTGTTCGGGCCTGAGAAGGGCAAGAACGGGAACATAGGCAAGACAGACGAGGAGCTTATACGGGACTTGATCAGCATTCCACAACGCGGAGAACTGGCTGGGCATGGATGGGGACTCGGAGCTGTCCATGTTCAAGCCAATGCTCAAGTCAGTGGAGGACTACGTGCACGAGCATGAGCCCAGCTCCCCTAACAACAACAAAGGTAACTATCAACTCAGCTCCCCTAACAACAACAAAGGTAACTATCAACTCAGCTCCCCTAACAACAACAAAGGTAACTATCAACTCAGCTCCCCTAACAACAACAAAGGTAAATCAACTCAGCTCCTACAACAAAAGGTAACTATCAACTCAGCTCCCCTAACAACAACAAGGTAACTATCAACTCAGCTCCCCTAACAACAACAAAGGTAATATCAACTCAGTCCCTAACAACACAAAGGTAACTATCAACTCAGCTCCTAACAACAACAAAGGTAACTATCAACTCAGCTCCTAACACAACAAAGGTAACTATCAATCAGCTCCCTACAACAACAAAGGTAATATCAACTCAGCTCCCTAACAACAACAAAAGGTAACTATCACTCAGCTCCCTAACAACAACAAAGGTAACTATCAAACTCCTAAAACAACAAGGTAACTATCAACTCAGCTCCCTAACACAACAAATAACTATCAACTCAGCTCCGCTAACAAAGTAACTATAACTCAGCTCCTACAACAACAAGGTACTAACACTGAGATCATTAACAAGAGGAACCGATGTATCAGATTGGTCCAAGGACATCGTTAATCAGTGCCGGAGTTGTATTAATTTTTCTTTGCGAAGAGTGGACAAAACGAATTCTTCAAATAAATTTATTTTTCATCCTTCTATTAGTTTTTGTCTTTGCTTCTTTACTTCTTATTTCTACTTATAGTATAATATAATTGTATCTGACGTGAAAATTAGAATTTAGATATCCCCACTGCATAGGTAACAAACTTCAATAATTGAACCAATCAGACCGATTGTTGAAAAGGACACGTCAAAGTGAGCATAAATTGTTCAACTCGAGATAGTAGGTCCTCTTGTAATGACTCATGTCATCAACACTCAATACAAATGAATCATAAGCAAATGAACAACTAGATTTTATTATTATGTACTACTTTTACTTGGCTAAATATTTGTGTTTGTCATTCGAACTCTTAATTGAAAAAAAAACTCTTAAATTTAAGAATATCCTAAAATGATTTTATATTTCTCACTTAAGCCGGGATTCCACTGAGTGCAACATATTGTTGCGAACGCTGCGCAACGTTTTGTCTCGAATTTAAATGGGAAGTGTATCAAAGCTTTGCTAAGTTAGTGGGGTTCGATCTCATTTGATGCTAAAGAAAGAGTGGAGCATGAAATTGTTGCACTCAGTGGGATCCTCGGCTTTAGCTTGAATGAAACGAAAAATTCTGCAATGTTAAAATGTCTGATAATTAGTAAATTTATCAATTTTTACTGTTAGGTGTTTATCTTTAACTATGTATTATTAAGCCTGAAAATAATATTTAGTGCTCACTCAAGCTCAAGAAATACAGACCTGATCTGAGTCCCTTATCAGTTTCCACATTCAGGAGTTCTAGCAAGGAAAGACATGTTATATTCATCCACTTGTGTTTTCTCGTGATAAGTACCTACTCGGTAAAGAGGCGCATTTATGACCTGTTGAAAGAGAGAAGGTCATTTAGTAACACATAAAAGCTTCCTTCAAGCCTCTGTTTTTTATGGGCTAAAATGGTCACTCGAGTGTAGTGATAAAAGTTCAAGTCAAGGAGCAACGCAGTTAACTTTGAGCTTATATTTTATTTTTATTTTAAATCAATTGTTCACATATTCTATATACCTACACTATAAAATAATATTATGAAACATTTATTTATGTACTCTTGTTTACCACCAGTTTTTACTTGAATTTAATTGCTAGGTTTAAAAAAAGATGAGTATTTAATAGCCTTATTTATTTCGTAGCCATGAAACAACTAATAAATTACTTAGGACGCTAGTCTCGTAGCTTACCCATCCCGAAGTACCTAAGCTTCCCCTATGATGGGCGAGAAGTGGCGCAATACTTCTCATTTAGGTGCTGGGTCAACAAACACGAATCGGAAGGTGTCCTTACAAACAACTTTAATCAAATTATGAATACATTTTATTTTTTCGGATCTACGTTCAAACCCGGGATCTTCCGCATGGCAAGCGAGGATCTTCTAATCACTGAGCTATTCGCACGCTCAATAGTTTTAGAGGTACTCTATTAAGAGATTTTGAAGATGCGACACGAAACTTTCTGTTGATATCAAAACCGCTGGTGGCGACATTTTCTCGCCTTCTGACGGCTGCATATTGCTTTGGTGGATAGATGAAAAAGTACCTCGTGTGACAATCACAGCAGTTCATTTAAAACATTCAATCTTATCCATCTGCCTCAGGGGTCAGCCGTGAGTCCTCCCCCTCCTCTTCTTCCTGTGATATGGTGAGCAGTATGGTGGGGATGGGGGGTGGAGGTGTCAACTCTCCTCCTCCCCCCTCCTCCAAGGTCACGGTAGCCACTCAGACGGGCCAGGAGTCCCCAGACCTGAGCTACGACCCAGACAAGCTGTCTACCGACCCTCACTGCTACGAGTGCAAGGTCAAGTACCGCGACCCCAAGCCCAAGGACCTGGTCATGTATCTGCACGCCTGGAAGTACAGGGTGAGTCACTTGTGCTAGTATTACAAATAACCAACGAATTTGTGCGGACTCTGGTGTTAACTTGGAGATATCAAAAAAAAAAAAAAAAATGCAAGAATAGACGACCCCCCCTAAAATGTCATAAGAATTATGGGGCGCCATTTAAAATTCTAAAGGTGACCTTGAAATAACCTTGAAGGGTCATCCGAGAAACTTTTAGAGGTCATCATCAAATGTCCCCTTTAGAGCTATGAAACTGATCCTGAACAGATTTTTCCTATCGTCAGTAGTTCTCGAGATATTTGAATGTGTCGTTTAAAATGGGACAACCTGTATATAGGGTGAGAATAAAGTATCAGCCCACCCTCAGTTTTTTTTTAGAATTTTGGTCACGTAATTTAATTTCACCCTGTATGTATCGTGTTCCTGGATTGGCTATGGTCAAAGATATTTATGTTACGTTTTCTCACTTTCTCCACAGGGACCCGGCTGGGGCTACCAAACTGAGCTCCCCGAGTGGGCCAAAGTAGACTGGATGGAGTCAGATGATTGATAGACAAGTCTACCTTGTGTTACTCTACCGAACCACTGACAATAACGTGATACATGTGAAGGGTAGATGGAATACTCATCAACTGAAAAGCGTATTGAGTGTTAATGTTTACCACCTTATTTTATGAATATAGAAACATTACCAAGATCTACATTCCCGAGTAATGTAGTTATGATCTCCGTGCAAATAGGTAATTGATGATATTTCAAATTATTATATCTCGTTTTAATCTAAGAAGCAAATACCAAAAGTAACATGTTATAATATATTTTACTTTATTGATTTCGCAAAATTCTTTTTTTTATTGCTGATTTTGACAGTGGTATGTACGTCCCTGCCATTGGACCTTGAAACAGAAGAATATGTATTTAAGACATATTAAAGCTGTGAAATTGTACATTTAGAAAGTTGCCTTGTCGCCTTAGAGCTAACGATTTCATTGCTGTGTAATACTTTTGAATACTATTTGTATATTAAAACTGAATACCTCCGAAGAAACAACCCCCTTTAGAATCTATACATCTCTGAGTTTTGGATAACTCTTAGCTGAGGAAGTCCACAAGGCTTAAAAAGCTGTCCTGGGAAGCTCAGAGAATTGAAGTTTTAGTACCATGAAGACATAGTATAATATAATGTATTACTTTCCTTACTTTTCATGAAAATACATATATAAACTATGTAGTATGTATTAAAATTTGTTCTAATTAAAATATCGACCTCAGTAGCTTGATCGATAACGTGTCTAGGCGGCGGACTTGTAACCTGGAGGTCGGTGGTTCGAGTCCCAAGTATAGCAAATATTCAGTGGACGAGTTTTGAGTAATTGTGAATTCATGATTTTGTTTAACATAAATATGATAACTATAAAATACAGTATTTGTTCTAGTAAAAACGTCTCTTTAAATGTGATACTTCAGATTTATAAAACATCAATATTCCTCCTAGTATAAGAGTACATAACTTCTATGTGATAAATAATGATTACACACATTTACTTTTCATTCTAATCTACTAAAGTAACATCTACATTAGTCCTTAATTTTCAACCCATTTCAGCTCTAAATTTTCCGCGAAGTATTGCACTAATATAGTTTATAACATATTTCTGAGCCTGCTTGAAATACGAGACTTTTCTTGTCAAAATATTTTTTTATTATTCATGTTTCATATTCACTTGTCCTCTTGTGATTTTACAAGTCATAGAAGTTAAATGAAAATTGCTTTAATTACCTGATTTCACATTAAGTGGAATAAATAATTAATTTATTAGTTTCTTTACTTTTCAATAATTTATTTTTGCTTTTCGGCATTTCCAAGTACCGTCGTATGTATACATAAATATTAAGCTCTTGCGTTTTACTCACACCAAGTTCTAATGTTTTAAAATGCGAAAAATTTCCATTAGAGCTTTCTAATTTATCTTTTTTTAAAAAATCGAATCATTTTTTGCTGTATCACTATCACGATATTTCTGGAAATATTTATTGGCATTCATTGCGTACTATGGTGACATTGTCTTTTATTTTGACGAAAATGTAAATAAATTATCTCGGATCGGAATTTTCCCTTATCTTTCTATTTTGACTTGGACGTTCTATTTATACTAAAAGTCTAATTGAGTTAATCATGTCTTAACCAATAGATAAAAAAATAAATTATCGTGATATTGAGAGCATAGGCACCGAGTTTTTTGTATTTCTTTTGAAGTTTACACAGGGTTTAAAATTAGTCTTTCAACTAGAGATATTCATTATATTTCGGTATAAAAGTAGAAAACATTTGGGGCTGATTAAATGTACGAGTATTTCTAATATGATTTAAATTTATTCATAAAAGAATATAAAACATAAGTAACAAACTTCTATTAAATCTCCTAAAGACAGACCCCACCACATCACAAAGACCCCGTGATATGTAATCTTCTTTGAATATCCATTAATATATTTCCAAGGGCTCCTCCATACAAGATTTTAAAAAAATTGGCACATCTTTTTCTTTTTTCAAGAAAAGCTTATTTATGTCAAAATCGAATTTCATGTCTACATAATGAAATTTAAAAGGCCCATTATATTATACAGGGTCCGCCAAAAAAAGGGGCCACTCGAAATATCAAGCCAATGGATTAAAAATTTGAAAAATGCTAAAACACATGTACCATCAAAGGGAAAACATTTTCTACTGAGTTTTATTTTTATCACTAACAGGGGGTCAACTTTGTAATCTTAAATAGAACCACCTATTTTGTAATACAATTATGAAAAGTAATTGATATCAGAAGTATTTTAAGCCCAGTTTGAGATTTTTTATCAAAACATGACCGGAGATATCGTACATTCCATCATATCAGAGGTTTTAGTAATTCTTTACAATAATTTAATTGTATTTTTGTGAAAATTGTTGAACAAATGTTTTTCCATTTGAAAAAATAAAATTTTCATGCCCTTTTGATACCAAGGGGTCTACTTTTTTTTAAATATAAAAACTACCCTTTTTCGAGTAAAATTTGTGTTCAGTAAATGCAATGAGTTCTGTTGGTCAAATTTAAGATGTCTTGACAACACGGCCGGAGACTAGGGCTGAACGTGGGTTTCAGTATTTTTAACAATAAATTAAAGTATTTTAGAACCCTGTTTTTATTTTAGATTAAACAACAATAGTCATTTAATTTATTTAGTTCAAATTTTATTGGAACAAGAATGGTTTTTTTTTATGTTGACCCTTTAACACTTCTCCTTGTAGGCATAAAAATTTAATTCTTTCAAATAGAAAAACATTTGATTAACAATTTTTAAAAAATACAATATTAACTTCTTATAAAAAATTGCTGAAACCTCAGAAATGCAGTGTACGATATCTCCGGCCCTGTTTTGAAAAAAAAAAATCTCTAACTTGTGTTAAAATAACTCTGTAGCCCGTTTCAGAAACACTCTTCCCTCTCAAAATCCAAGTGCATCCACAGAGCCCTGAGATTTCAGGATATCCTAGACTTTTACCCCATAATGTGTTGTTGAATGGTTACGGCAAATAAACCTAGTGGGAATGTGGAATATAATTATTCTGGGATATTTCATAAGATTTAAAACTAAAAGATAAGAAAGAAGTTAGAAGTTTTATTTGATCCTCGCATTTCCGATATAACTAGGTTGTTAAGTAGAAATACTTTTATTTTTTATAATCTTACACTTACTTTTTGATAATTTGACTTCCCAAGAAGTGACTTTTGCTGTTGATTATAACTGAATTTATAGACACAGATGAAACCAAATATTTCTTGACATGCAGAGATAAAGGAAAACTGAAAAAAAAAGACTGTTGAACCTCAGCTCATTATGATGAAGAAACAAAAATGTACTTACTGCTTGTCGTACAATTAGCATTGAAAATATACAGCGTTTCAAACAGTTTCATCTTTGAATATCTCAGACTCTAGTTGAGTCGAAAATCAGCCAGCCAAAGTTAAGGTGTCGATTTTGTTCCTCTTTGAAAACATTTAATTGTTTTTCCATCCCGATCTATTTTAGTTCTAGTATAGTGAATTCTAGTGAATAGTTTAGCAATTAGGTATTCAATATTTTTTCATTGTTTTTATCAAATAATGGCTGTGTCAGTATTTTCCCTCGAAAGCTTTTTTCTTAGATGGTATTACATTATTACAACTACCGCGAAAATTGAATTCAATTCATTTTTAGAATTTTGTACCAACATGAATTTCAAAGCCCCTTGCACTATGATTTAGAAAACATTGTAGAAAGTTGTATTATAAGAATATTTATTTTTATAGAGATTTTTTTCGTGATCAAAGTTGATATTCACAAATAACTCAGCTTTTTACCCTCTAGAGACAATTTCTTTGATACCCATTATGATGATCATTTTATACTCTTAAGCCGACCACGTGTGTACATGCATGAACAGGTAAAAACGAACTTATGCGCGTCATCTAATTCCGGCACAAACGCTCATGCATGCATGTACGGTTGTGGCCGACTTTAGACAACTGACCAGTTATGTACAATTGTTGTATTTATATGTACACTTAAAGGAGTCTTCACTTTTTCTCACATTTATCGTACGATGTGAGAGATATAACAAGTACACAAGTTTAAAGAAACAGAGCGCTTGTGAACTGCCTCTCCCGCATTGTACACTACACACTGCATGGTTTAGTACTTTACTTGTAATTTATCTTTTTCAAAAACAATAATGAAAATTCAAATAATTTCTCTTGACATTTTTATCTCCATTAATCCATTACGTCGAAAAACAATGTAGCATTCTTCGACAATTTACGGATGAGAAATCCGATGATTGTGTTGCATTAAAGAAAAAATAAACTCTCTACAATTTGTAAAACATATCAGCTTAAACAGTTAAAGTTTTGAAATTTCCAGTAAATTATTTTCTTTGCAAGGTCATTCAAGAGGAGCATTAAGACGTTTGATTATTCATTATTAAAGGTTTGTATAGTTTAGGTTAGGTGCCAGAAGATTTTCGACGACAAAAGGAGAAAATGTCCGGATATTCAAAAACTTGCACCGTGGAAGGTAATTTTTTTTTTTCTTCCGAAAATTGTTTAGATTAGTATAATAAAGTGGCTCCCGGACCCAATTTCAAGAAAAACTTTGCATTTGGTACTTCTTGTTGATTTGACGCTCTGCTAGACAAGATTTTGCGCAGCAAGAAAGAAATTTGTCAGGAAAGCGGTACATAACCAAATCATGAAATTTATTAATTAGGCGTCTAAGAAAAGAAGTGCTATTTAATCTTAACTTGTGACGTCGACCTAAAGCGGAATAACACGCTTTTTTAAAACGATCAACAGAAGTAGATAATTGTAGCTTTTGTTAAGTGTACCTCGTAGGTAGCAGGTATAATGTACATCTATATTTAGCCCCATTTCATTTATGAACTTGGCGATTTTAAAACTATTGGTAATTTCCTTCCTTTATTTTAAATAAATACTTGGATTATTATTATCATCAGTCTAGTGGTTCTGGTAATATTTTTTCTATGTGAATGGATTGTTTATTATCTGTTTTGTTAATTTATTATTATTATGTTAGTTATGATTTAAGTTTTTGCTATTAGTTCAAGTAGATCACAAGACTGTCCAACAATATCTTGGTCTTTCACTTATGACATCCTAGAATTCCTAGGTTAAGAGGATTTTTCCAAACATAATCTGTTTCATAAGGACTCGGTTATTAGTACCATCAGAGATTCATTATTGCATGTTTTTCTTTTTCTCTTAACAAGATAAAGGATACTTGTTGGACAGTTTTTCTGTTGTTTTCAAAAAATTCTCGTTACTTAGTAATTCTAATTTATTATTGTCTCTTTTTGTCTTCAATAATTTTTTGCTGTAGATTTTTTTATCATTAGATATGAAAAACTATCAGTTTCCAGGAGAAAATATATGAAGTTAGATGTTTTGTGCAAACTGTAAATAAATAAATTCATAGAATACATTTTTCAAAAAACGGTGTTTTTTATTTCTTTTTACAATAGACTTATTGTGGAGTGCATAGTCACCAGCAGCCTGATTAAGCACGGCCATTAGCCATATGATTGTGTATAAAGGTGATTGATTGTGTAAAAAGTTGATTGATTTAATCGGTTCATTAGCGACTATGCACTTGGGCCAGATATTATTAATACAAGGTCTTATACAGGGTGATTTGAACAAGTATTTATATTTACATATGTTACCTATAAATTTTATGAGACATTTAGAGGGGTTCAACTCTACAGGGAGGACCACCAACAACTTTACAACCGTTGATGTTACATACAGGGTGTGTCATTATAAACGAGACATTCAAATATCTCGAGAATTACTGACGATAGAAAAAAATCTATCGAAAGAACATTTTCATAGCTCTTAAGGGGACTACTCTTAATGATGATCTTGAAAAGTTTCTTGGGTGACCCCTTCAAGGTTATTTCAAGGTCAACTTTGGAATTTTAAATGGCACCCCCTTTTTTATGACATTTTAGAAATCAATTTTTTGGTTCCCCTTGAGAACCAAAAAGTTAAGTGAAATGAAAACAAGTACTATTGTCGAGTTCAGCACCTAAAATAAGACTGTTTTGATAAGCTGCATGCCGCACTAATAGTCGTAAGATGGAAAAAATCCCACACTCCCAAAAGGGTGTGGAACTGAGTGTGACAAAAATTACAAGTAAGGATTTGTTTGAAATTAAGATTTTGTGTAGATTTCAAAAATGTCATAAAAAATAGGTGGAATCATTTAAAATTCCAATGTTGACTAATAACCTTGAAGAGGTCATCTAAGAAACTTTTCAAGGTCACCATTAAGTGTCCCATTTAGAGCTGTGAAAATGATCCTTGGACAATTTTTTTCTATCGTCAGTAGTTTTCGAGATATTTGAATGTCTCGTTTATAATGGGACACCCTGTAGATTACAAACGATGTTCCCAGCCCGGATCTGCAGTTCGTTTTTGGCTTCGTACCTCAGAAATTCTTACAACTACAATCCATCCATAGCTATGCGTTGCGGTGTGTAAAATATTTAACAAACGCAGATATTACTTCCGATAAATTTCTAATATTAGAAATCGGAAGTATTGTGTTCGTTTTTGTAAAAAAAAATATTTTTTTGCTCCGATTTCAATTTTTTTCATATTTCTGGACGTTTCATAACCTCCTGAGCAAATTTGGTTTTGTGTCTGTCTGTCGGTCCGTCGGTCCGTCGGTCTGTCGGTCTGTTAAAACGATTCCTTGTAACGCGCAAATCTCGGAAACTACTCGACCGATTTTGATGAAATTTTGCACACATCTAGGAGACATTCTGCAGATGGTCCCATTTCAAATTCATCGAATTCGTACTAGCGGTTCTTGGTGAAAGAGACCATGCGCCTGACCACTAACTTTTTACTTAAACGCTGATATCTCGTGAACGGTACACTCGATTTTGATGAAATTTTGTATGGTTATGCATATTATTATTTTACATAGGCTTTTTATAATTACTTTTAAATTAATTATAATTTGACTCTGATATTTAAGAAAATCCGAAATTTTGGACAAAGAAGTCAAAAAATAAGGACCACGACTTGCCGATACAGAATTTTTTGTAGAATCTAGAATGTATAAAAGACACTATTCTACCATATAAAACAAATTTGAAGAAAATCGGTTGAGCCGTTTTAGAGATACAAGTAATTTTCTAAAAAAATCTCAAATTTGGCACGTGTTTACAATGTGAAGCAATCACGAGGAAGTATTGTGTCCATAATTGGCAGTGTTTTTTTACCACTACAATGCATCTCTATGCGTTGCGGTGTGTAAAATAACTAAATGTTTAAAAGTAGAACAGTTGAGTATATTAAACTTACTACTTATGATATTTCTCGTTGATCAAGACAAAAGGGAATCGAGAACGTCCATATCAACATCACAAGATACTTCTGTGCATTCGATTGGTTGAGTGTTCTTGTCTTGAACTTCTGCTTTGCTTTTAGGTAAACTCAGAAGGAAATCTAATTCATCATCGTCACTATCTGAATCTTTAACTTCAACCTTATTCGTTTGAACCGCTTTTTCATCATCTAACTTTACGATTAACTTGTCAAGATTACTTACACATAGTAAGTAATCATCCTGAGATTTAGGATTGTCTGCGGAACAAATGTTTGCTTCGTTTGCTTTCGATCTTTTGATAGGTACAGCCCGCTCTGAAGTTCCTACAGAATCTACAAGAGTTAGTAATTTGCTAGAGGCGGTGCTCTTAGGATAGTCTACATCTAAATTGAGATTGCATGGGTTTGGGGGATTCCTGGGATTTTGACTAGAGTCACTTATTGCTTCCACATGTTTCACGAGCTTCTGGTACTGTTCAGCATACTCTTCTGTGTCGTCGTCAAATGCCTCCAGTTCTTTCTCCTGAAATAAAATTTATATAAATTTGTAATGTCATGTTAAATCTTATATTATAAAATGATTCTTTTGAGTGTGTGTGTTTATTTATCCTTCACAAATTAGAACAATGAAAAAGGGTCTCAATTGGAAAAGAGAATGTTTATTCTTAGAAATGTTTTTACGATAGAAAAGATTACATAGTTATACATATTTAGGTATTTGATGGCCATAATTATGAAATGTATTTACATTAATAACTAGTAATTACATATCTCTACGAGACAGCTAAGTGTAGGTATAGTTGGTAACAAACCATTGTGAATGATAGGAGAATGAAGATAAAGCGGGCCCCAAATATGATTTCAGGAATTTGTCTGTATGTCAATCTTTAGGTCTGTTTGTATTACTGTTTATACTCAACTAGCACTTTGCGGGCCGAGGCATGGCATAGCCGTGAAAGCAAAAAATCCTTTTTCGCCGATGGCAGGTGTTGTAGTGGGAATTTCGAAAAATCCCGTCTTATTGCACATCTAGACTATAAGACATAGCTACCTACCAAATTTCAGCTTCCTAGGACTTACGGTTTGGGCTGTAGAGCGATGATCAGTCAGTCAGTGACTTTGACATTTATATATTAAGATAATGTATCTGTGCTCGTCTTAATGTAACTGTGCTCGCCTGTACCTAATATGATGACTCATAAGTCTAAACCCATTAAGTATTTATGTCTGTCTATCTGTTTGCATGTCTGTATGGCTGTCTCAATAATCGCACTGTGCTTGACTTAACAGTTAAAATGACACCTCATAAGTTTATATTGGTCAAGTTGTTTTGAAAATATGCTTTTTTCATATTTAATAAAATGGTACACCAAATATCAATTTTTTTGAAAATTTGGGACTGAAGCGGTCATTTCGGGGCGATATACGTATTCAAAGATACAAACGTGACACAATACGTAATAAGTGATCGTATATCAAAAGCGGTTCAGTAGTTTTGGCTGTAGGCAGGGCAAGATAAAAAAAAAAAAATATAATACCCAGCAGCAGTAGAATGTGAAATATGAGCATTTTCACAAGCGATTTTCTCCGGTTATACCTACTTAAGCGATTTTAATGATTCTTTTTTTTAACTCCATTAGTATAAGATTCCAGTAAAAAACAATCCGTGTTTAACTATCGTAGTTATTCAGTCACAAGGGCGTAAAATCGACACTTTGTGCTGTGTCGTATAATATCTCTTGGTAGGATCTTCTTACTTTTGTACTTGGCAGGTCGGAGCGCGGCAGCGCTCCGTAATTCTTTCGAGTAATATTATGAACACTGATTGAAGCTGACTCTACCATTACAGAATGTTGGATAGCCGCCACTGAGTAGCTAGAGAACACGTCATGGCTGGAACCACTAGCAGCCAAAGTGAAAGTTATACCATTGCCATACGAGCGTACAGGATGACTAACAAGTTTCAAACCGAAAGAAGAGAGAGAAAAAATGTGCCTATCGATAAAAATCCTAGGTGTGAATTTTTTTTTTATATAAGTAAGATGAAACGGTTTTTAAAGTTGTGAAATGAAAATATTAAAGTCATTTTACACAATTTTTACCAAAATGTCAGACGATCAGTGAGAAATGATTTTTCTGTATGTTTTCAGCTTTTAAGGGCAGAAATTATGAAACACGATCAGAATAATCTTAGTGGAAATTATCTCTTTAAACGTTCTCTGGTGAGATTTTCAACAAATCATAGAGCACTATATCCTGAGTTAAGTGATAGTGTCCCCTTGGATTAATCTAATCCTGTTTCATAATTTTGCAAACCAGATGGCTTGGCGAAACGGGTGAAAACCAGCTAGCTCTTTCTCTCTCTCTCTCTCTCTCTCTCCTTCTCTCTCTCTCTCTCCTCTCTCTCTCTCTCTCTCTCTCTCTCTCTCTCTCTCTCTATCTATCTCTCTCTCTCTCACACCCACCCACCTGGCCCACCAATTGCGACATTACCTGAGTATAAAGAAAAGATGCTTTTGCAAAAACAACCTTGTGCATACCTAGGTAGATTGAATTACTGGCCCTGAATGATCGAAACAACATCACGAACCTTAACTTTTGCCCCCAAAAACAATCAATAGTTCCCCTTTATAGCGAAAAAAGGAGCTGAAAATGAGGAATACCCTGTGAATGTAAATATTATTCTGTTAGTGGTTGGTATGTCCACTCCATACTATAGGATAGGGTCTTCATACTCTTCATTGAAGAATCCTTAATCCTTACAGAGCTGAGAAGCTGGACAGTTTATTCACAAAGAATAAATCAATAGTTATATTCATCGCTAAACGTCAATCTATAAGTCAAGGTTTGTTAACCTTTTCATGTAGAAATGAAACGTTGAATATAACATACTCACTCGTATGTATTAAGACTTTATTAGAGTTACAGAATTATTTTTCTAGTGTGATTTTAAATTTAATATCAATCAATTTATTCCCATACAAGATACTTACTCATAACTAAATCTTATATTTATGTATACTTTTACAAACTGACAGTTTGTGGATTCACAAAGCATACATAATTACGTACCAACATGAATTTTCCAGGTAAAGGACGGTAACACCTAATGTATTTAAAATATAATATATGTACATAGGTATCCACTCGGTTTGTCACAGGTCCAAAATCGTACATCAAAACTTAATGTAATGTGACTTTGGGATTTATTTTGTTCTTCGTGAAAGTTATATCAACTTCTGGATGAGTATTTCAATATGATATGCCTTATGAATCTCATTTAAAAAACCAGAGTGTTGATTGAACTACTTGGATGAAATGTGAGTGAGAGCTCGTTGGTACCGTGACATTTACAATGGTCAATGGTCAAAGACATTTGGACAAGGTACTTGATACTCGGATCTTGTGCTCTAGTTCACTCTAGTTTATGAAAGAGTTCAAGTTAGTTATTAAACTTGAATCAAGTCACTTTTGCAACTACATACTCCGCGGCGCTATACCAGTTCAAGGTTATTCCCCACCAAATGAAAGAGGTCAAGGATTTTCTTATCTCTTGCATATGGATGAGAAAACCTAAAATTCGGTGACCAAACTAGAGATGTTCATAATTATATGTACAGGGGTTTTACTTTCTAGCTTTCTCAGGGTAATTTTACAAGTGATTTTTATAATTTGGGGTTCAAACCAAATTTGAGAACTTTTTGGTAGGAAGACTGGAATTTGTTATATCGTGAAGTAGTATTTTTGGAAGATAAGATAATTATCTTATAAACAATTTCATTTGTATTATGCATAGGAATAGGGGTCGGAAATGAACCATAACGGAGCTATGACCACTTTTAGTTAGTACTAAAAACTCGAAAAAATTCTTTATAATTGAACTATCCCCCGATTCATTAATTTTTTTGTGCGAAGGCTTACATTGTATTGATGTTTTTTGGTATGAATTGTCAACTCTATAACAAAAGGTGCGATAATTCGAATACTGGCTGAAATTCTGGCTGAAAACATGCACGTTGCATTAGTTTCACAATGAAGGCACGATTTTTTTGTCGGCTCTGGGGATCGGGCCCGAGACTTTCCGCATGGCAAGCAAGTATATTAAAACTGAGCTATTCGTGGTATGATAAAATAAAGTTATCATATTTGTGTTAATTACAATCGTGATAGCACAACTATTCAATTTCAATCAGCAATTTTTCTGTTCTCTACTTGGATGTTCGGGCTCTACTAATATCTCGTGAGGAAAAATGAGTAGCTGCCCAGATGTGAGCAGCGACCAGTGGCGCAATTATAGGCGAACAAGATTTTGTATAGTAAAATGGTAAAGAGTCCTATGATTGTGCGCTACCCACTAAAAATTACATAATGGCACAGAGGAAAAACAGTATTAATTTATTATTATTACAGTTACGTAATTAATGGTAATAATAGGCGATGTCAATGGAATCTCAAAATCCTCCTAAAGTAATTGAAAATAAGATTCCTATACATTCCGCTGGGATTCGAACCCAGGTCACTGTGCGTGCAAGCCTAGTGCGCTATAGTCACAACACAATTGGGCCATGGTGACTAGATGCGGTGGAAAAATGTAAAACGTTAGAATTCATAGACGCTTTGTAAGCTCTGTCTAACAAGATTTTCAAACGGGAATAGATCCGATCTGACTTCTGAATTTTGTTTGCAATTGTGCCCTTAATTTCAGGACATTGAAATACAAGAAATGCTCTCATGGAGAAAAGACCTCCCACTTCCAGTACAGAGTAATATTCTTCAACCAAGTAAGGAAGAGGCTGATAGAAACATATGCCACTTCTTTCATTCAGTTGATCAGTAGATCATGTTCGAGTTAAAAAGTTCTTAAAAATAAATAATAAATAAAATTAATAATATTTTAAAATATAATCTGTATAAATGAATTAATATAATGAATGTATTTTTACTTTTAATTTTATGTAAGTATTTCCTTTCTTTTATTTCTTATGAGAAACATTTTTTGTGTCTGAATATTAAACATTAACAGATCTCAGTAGCTTGATCGATAAGGCAACGGACATGTGACCTGGAGGTCGGTGGTTCAAGTCCTGGATTTAGAGTAGATTTTGTAATGCGAGTTTGAATAGTTGTGATATCACGAAAGTGATCAACACAAATATGATAACTTTTTTAAAACTTTTTACTAACCATTTTTTTAAATTAACTTTTAATTACTGTCGTTAGATTTTTATTTTATCTAATGATATTTATTTGCTTATATGAAAACGGGTTATTTTTATCTCAAGTGCGTGAATATTAATTTTGATTTAAGATTAGATTTGTAAGTATGTAGGTACTTAAAGATGAAAATACTGATTATTTCTAGCTTGTTCGCTCACAGTGGTGCGAGTATCTTTTTATTTTAAGTGAGTGATGATTAGTGATACGCCGGAAATATGAAAGTTTAGGGAACAAAATCATAAAAGTAGAAGTTATAAATATAATATCTAATAATAAGATGATGAACAATATGGGCATGGTTCTCTACCGCCACTGGTCGTTATTCATACAAGTAACTACTGATTTTTCCTCACGAGGTATGAGGGGACCCTGGAGATCCAAGTACAGAGCAGAAAAAATCCTTCTCGGCTGGGGATCGAACATTTGAACCCAGGAGACATAATTTAGCTACGCGGAGACAAAATTTTCCCACCTCTGTGATTTCTTCCTTTGGGGAGTCATTCCATCACAAGTCCATAGATCAGGCAACTAGGCTAGCAGAGGAGATCATAATTATGCCCGCCCGATATTGTTTTTTATCCATAAAACGGAAAGTCTCCTGAAGACAATAATGGGCTATTTGTGCACTTTATCAAAAAAAAAAAAAAAAAAACAAAGTTAACTTTTGGCAAATTTAATCTGGCGTTATTAATGGAGCACATTTTATAGAAGAAATAATACAGTATTTTTAAAAATGTGTTGTCAAAATAATGGAACAACAATGCAGAAACCTACTTCAAAATGGTTTCATTAAAGCATTTTTCAGATAAGAGTAAGAAACATGATGGAGACTTGGGCCACACGACAGGCACTGGTATTGCCTGGGCTGTAGCCTGGGTTAGGTTAGAGTTTGGGTGTAGTGCTTATAGTCGAGGCGTCTATTAGTCTTCCAAAACAAGCTAGTCTTCTTTCTTTCTTTTTCAAGTATCGTGCACACCGTACCAGATCAACTAGAATCTAGATTCTGGACCAAAATCGAAAGCAGAATATGAAAATATTGTATACATACGAGTATTCATCATTCATGCATATAAATAGGCCATTGAATAAAACTCACTTTTTTAGAATCAGGAGAGTCTAATTCGCCCAGATATGTTATCAGCTGAGTTTCGAAAAAGTGACCGAGAACAATACTTTCTATAACTTTCACGTAAAAAAAAAGTAAAAATAAAGATGGGCTTTTTTTGTTAGTTTGTGTGTCGTAGAGTTTAGACAAAGTGTTAAAAGATAGCAAAATGATGTTATGATGTTGGCTTGGACGCAAGTGACACGTGTTTGTCTCGAAGTTTTTTCAGCTCTGTATGAGGACGTTACGAGGTCCATTCATATCTAGTGAGGAAAAATAAATTGTATGGAGTGACCAGTGGCGCATTATGAGGAAGCAACGAGTTAGGTAACTGAAAAAAAGAAACCACATAAAAACTTGATGTAAATAATTAATGGATTGAGTGAGTGATTTGCACATATGTAAGTTTATACAGGGCTTCCATAAAGTCTCCTAGGGGCTTCTCAGAAACGATTCAAAATATTAAAATCGCAAAAATCCATATTCCTTCATTCATTAGGGAATTAAGTTTTAGCAACAACAAAAAAATTGCCTACACGGCCTCAGTCAGGCTGGGCATGGACCAACTTCTTAAATAAAATGGTACGTCATGTGGCTTATTGGTTTAAAGGTCTGACTGGGGCCATGAAGGTAATTTTTGTTTTTGTTGATATTTTCAGTCGTTTCCGAGAAACCCAGGCCTGGGTGAGACTTGTATTAGTATTAGCAGAGTATTCTTATTAGATTTCTTTGAACCACGAGTTTGACTGTATTGACTAAGCATTAGTTTCTCTTGAGTAGAATTTAAGCTGAGTTCTATGACTCAGACTAGAGTAGGTCTAGTGATAGTCAGCGTTATACGGAGTCCACCAAAAAAAAAGAAGTCACTCGAAATATCTAGAGAACGGATATAAATTTTGAGAAATGCTGAAACACGTTGTCCATAAATGCAATCAGTCTTGTTGTGAAATCTTAGTTTAAGATATCTTTTTATTTAAAAAAAAAACTTAAACTTGTCTTAAAATACTTTCAATGACAACTTCTTTTCAGAAATGTATCACTAACAGGGTGGTTCCATTTAAGATTCCAAATTTGACCTCCTGGGCCGCCTTGCAGGTAATGATAAAAAATCGAAACCCAGTATAAAATGTTTCCCCTTGATATAATTGGACACTTGTTTCAGAATTTCTCAAATTTTATCCGTTCTCTAATATTTCGAGTGTCTCATTTTTTTTTTGCCGGACCCTGTATGTGCTGAAATGCATTACGATAGCTCACAATACATAGATTGTTGAATGGGTTTTGTCTCTATTCTAATAGCTATTTTGAGAATGTTCCTAATATTGTACCAATGTCCATCAATAAATATCATAAATGTTAAACACCATTCACGTAGATACGTCGTCACGATTTAACAGATAAAAGACCAGAACATTATTTAGTGAAGCGTGAGAATTATTTTTTTTTGCGATTATATCATGGATGTGGATCATAGATTACCAATAAAGATGTTGTCAGTTCTCAGTAAAATAAGCAATGCTTGGAACACTTTTTGAACTGCGGCGACCTTCCTTCTAATAAATTACGAGTAGAAGAACTTAGCTTTTATGTATGGACGTAAATAAAGATTTAATATGTGTGTATATTCACTAGCCTAGCCACTACAACTTTCTCTATAATTCCCTGCCAAAATTTGATTGCATTGGTCTAGGTGGTCGTTAGTTTGTTAACTCAGCTAGCACAGGGAAGTATAATAATACAAGACAACATAATCATGATCAAATAATAAATTTCATTTTTTTAAACAAAAACGTTGAGATATTTCATGAATTCATATCGCCATTTAATTTATAAATCCATAAGCCTTTAGTAGATGTAGGGCTACAATATGAAACAGGCTTAGATTTAATCTTAGTGGACACTAGCCTTAACACGTCCTCGTCCCTAAGATTGAATTGAAGCCTGTTTCATAATTCGGCCGTAGTGTTCGAATAGGGGTCGGCATATTGGTTAGATAAGGTACGTATGTTAGTGTGCAATGAAGTGAAAGATATTTCTAAGGAAGTCTAGAAATAAATTTTAAATTGGACGATCAATGAAGTGAATTGAACTTTAAAAGCTTAAGATCTAATGCGGCCAACATGCAACATTAAGATATATGCAGAGTTAACTCTTGTGATCCAAAATTTAATATATAAATGTCAAAGTCACTGACTGATGATCATCGCTCTAAGCCAAACCGTAAGTCCTAGAAGCTGAATTTGGTAGGTAGCTTTGTCTTATAGTCTAGATGTGCAATAAGCGATTTTTCGAATTCCCATACACACCTGCCATTGGCGAAAAGATTTTTTGCTTCACGGCATGCCTCGGCCGCAAAGCGGACGACAGCCCGTAGTTAAGTAGCCAGCGTCGATGGCATGTTGAATACACCGGTTCCTTCAGAACACGAAGTTAAGCGCATCCAGCGAGGTTAAGACTTGGATGGGTGACCATTCAAATTCTAATTCTCGTGACGCTGGCTTTCCGGCCCATCAGGCTGGGTGGGGTTTCAATGTGAGTAGCAGGTTTGTGAGTTTCCTCGAATGGAGGGTAAAACCCCGTCGTGATATGACCATGCAGTTGAAAGCGACGTTAACCCCACTTAAAAAAAATTAAAGATGAATAAGCATAAAATAATAGATGCAGAATATTGCCATCTTAACAAATTTAAATCTAATTATTTGGTAAACATTGCGTAAAATATGAAGAAGGAAAAAGAGCCATTTACGAGAACCGCAAGTGATTTGGAGTTTACCACGCAAAAAGATTTAACAAAATAATGATCGAAATCAATTAACTTTTAAAAATGATTTTGGATCATTTTTAGAGATTTATCCAATAAACTTCAAAAAAAGATCTGTGAGCCTTCAAGAAGTTCTCATTTCATCATCAGTTATTCTCATGCAATCATCAAGTTATTCTCATACCATCATCACGTTATTCTCATACCATAAAGTTATTCTTATTTGATTGCTTTTCGAGTGATAAGGAAAGTCGTGTGGTGTCATACCAGATTATTACTCTTTCGAAGGGAACAGCCGCGAAAAAATTGGCCATCCCTGGTATAGGTGACAGAAATTAGAAAGGCTAAACTAAATCATCACTCACTCAATATTCAGATAGTAAAAGTGAGAGAGAAAAGATTGGATAAGTTAGATTTACGTAGTTAGGTATTTATGTATGTAGTTGTTCATAGAATTCATTTGAAAATCAACAGTAAGAAAAGGGATCATGGAAAATAAAACGGACATGCTATTTCAATGAAGCCTGACGTCATTTTTGTTTTATCCAACAGAAACCAATCTAGCCTTAATAAATTAGTTCAAAGACCGTGTAAAGTGCGTGAGAGGCAATGCAGCCAATTCCTTCGGATATTAGTTCAGGAGGCTGAAATTAGTAAACATATTTAAAGTCCAGAAGTCTAGGATGGGAAAGAAACGGAGTTAGAGGGAGTAAAAGTGTTTCAGGGGAGTTGAAAAGAGGTCTCATTTTCGGATTTTCACAAATCCAAATATGAGACCTCTTTTCACCTCCTCTCAAACACTTTTAACCCCCCCAAACTCCGTTTCCTCCCATCCTAGACTTGAGTTTTAGTATGATTACTATCTCATCCTCCTGAACGAAGTGGTTCATTGGCCTAATCGTTGTTAATCCAATAAGTTCACAAACGAGATGCAAGTCTTATCATGAAATGTAGATTATCATGAACTTTATATTATTCTAGAACTTTCTGCTCATAGCTACAACACCTAACTTTTTTTTTACAATTAATTCACGGACAACAATGTCAACAATAAAAAAAAATACACGAACTACAATAGATACGTGTCTTACCCAAAATCTCACCAATGAACCGGTTTCGAACCACCGCCACCGGCTTGAGATTTAAAAATCACCACTCTCAACCACTACCGTTAAATTATTCTATAAAATACGCTAGCGATGAGATTATTTTACGTTTTCACTTTATTTGGGACCCATTGACAACCACTTGTTTAAAAAATCATTTCAAAAGCACAACTTGGTTACTCTGGCTCTCGCAAGCGATAGAATTGATAGAAACTTGCCATTTGTTTTCTAGTTACAGTAGAAGCATTAATACTTATCCCGGCTGAGTGGGCCCAACTAATTGGATTTTCGACATCTCGTAAACAAAAAGGTACTACTTCTTTCCGAATGTCACAGCCAAACTCAAACCCAATGTAATAACGACTATATTTGATCTAGTGCACTTAATCAAGGAAACATTAATAGGATAAATTATAAATAACATGCTACCAGTTTATTGCAGGATAAAATCCATTTTCAATACATATAACAGAACTACTTTTCAATATAAATAAACCTCAAGATATTTCTACACATTTCATAATTCAATTTCGTTTTTCTTATAAAAAAAGATCCTGTTCTGTGTGATTCATAGATACAAAATATGCTTCTTTTGAAAGTGCACTAAATCTGTAAGCACAGAAATACGTTAATGAGGACAAGACTATATTTTAGACTCATTGCATTGCAGAAGTTTAAGTTAATCAAATATAGAATGTAATTTATAAATTGTAATTTGGTAATCCAGGTAGCGTAGTGATCTGTTGGTTCGAATCCCAATCATTGTATGAATTTTTCCTCATTAATTTGAGTTTGTGACTACATAATAATAAGACTCTGAGGGTTAGGTGGTAGAAAATGCTTTGAGCATTAACGTCGCCTTATGGTTACCTTCCACTAAAGATTGTTATTATTATATTATAAATGGAATTTCACATAGATGATTAACTTGGTTACTAGAAAATCTTTGATTCAGGAACCCGAATTTTTAACTATGTAATAAGTATTACAAAAATGTATGTACATATTTTTATTTTTGTATGTACAATTGACATTCCTATACCTGCAATAATTATGCAAAACACTTCAAGTAATAGAGAATGTTTCTGATCTATGCATTTCCAATAACATGAAGAAATTTTAAAACCAGCTCTCTCCTATGATTAAAAACAACAATATTGAATTAACTTCCTTGACATGCATAAAATAATTGCAATATATAAGAGAAATACAACGTTTACGTGGGAAATATTTTCAACTTAAATTGAAAATAAGCTGCAAAACCGGAGATTCGTGTACAGCACAAATCCCCAAAGGTTATTATACTTGCTGTAAAATACTTCATTTCGAGTTATTCTATTTCTATTAAAGAACCAATTAACTTATTTCTGTGCTCTCAAAAACTGTACTAACTCCATTATACATATATTATCTATTCTTTTACTAACGTTTACCTATGTCCAATGTTTTTCTGTTAGTTACAGTACGTAGTGTACGATCTATTATACTCATCCCAGAAGAAGTTCCGTCGCTTTTATCCATAGTCTATTCAAATATACCACCTGTTTTAAAAGGTAACCACCAATGAAAACCACTTCAACATTTTGTAAGCACTTACTTAGCAATTTATCGCACTCGTACATAGAAATTGCTCGAATGTAGAAGCATCCATCATACGTATTATAATTTTTTAGATTCTTCAAGCCAGATTTAAATAAATCTCAAGCCAATATTCCGTTCCAGTTTAGAGTGTAATCAAGCTGGCCGGGAGGCGAGCGCTTGTCAAGTAGCGCCAGCCAACCGGCCTATATTAACACGAAACAGAGTTTATATGTATTTTGTTTCATTGTTTTCGCCCACTTCCCGCTAACTTTTATCAATTTTTATTTCAAATTCTTAATATCTCTGGCACATATTAAATCAAACTTATCAAAAGCTCGTTTTTTTTTCCGTTTTTTTATGTTCAATTGGCTTGAGTTTTTTTTGTATGGTTAAACACGGTACACTGTTAAATAAAAATGGAAAATGGGATTAGATTATGTATACAGGTTGAATTATTTTAAGTAAGGCAGTCGATTTTCTCAGCCGCTGATGGAAATACAAAAAATCAAGTTATTTTCATAGCTCAAAAGGGGCATGTTTTAAAGTAACCTTGAGTTATTTCAATGTCAACTTCATTTATTTGAATGTCAAGATTCTCCATAAAGAATAAGAGGACAATTTTGATTTTATTTAACTACATATTTACATCATATTTTCACTTTTCTTTTTCCCCCAATTTTTTAAGGTCAACTTACACATGTGACATAAAAATTAAATAAATCTCTAGTCATACTGAATGCGAAATTAATAATGACAACTGTTGCTTTATCACATTTTGTGGAATTGTTTCACTTATTTAAAAATAAAAAAAATAACTCCAAGGATATATGAAGTTCAACTTCATTTTCTTAAATATATTATGTACCCATCAATCTGAGTTTTAATTTGAGCTATGAAAATTATCTCAGAATAGGATTTTTGTATTTCCTATAGGGACCGAGAAAATCGACTGCGTCACTTAAAATAACTCACCCTGTATACTGTCGTATAGTCAGCAAAATTCTTGTAAGTAAGTACTGCCCCCATCTCCCATGATTATTTATTGAATTCTAACAATATCTCTTTTAAATATGTATAATTTAAAATTATCTTGTATTTTTACCGTATTTGAATGCTAATAAATCTTTAAAAATACCCATTCTAGAGATACAACATTTAACAGCTTCAACCGAACACAGTGAGGTTCTGTTTTAACTTGCATACTCGACGATTTGGCTTTCGTTTGTCTGTCTGTATGTATGTAAGTATGTATAATTATGTATGTCTGTCTGTTCCGCGATAATTCCGGACCGTATTCTTCAAAATTGATGAAATTTTGTATACATGTTTATTGGGGTCCTGGAATTTCATCTACAGCTTTTGGGCCAAATTAGGCCAGTAGGGGCCAAGTGGGGCCGTTTTGGTGAAAATTGAAAAAGATTTTTCTATTTTTATTTAATAAAGCAGTGTGTGTGTATGTGTGAAATTTGGTTTGTAGACCTCATTTATGGAGAGCACGCGACTTTTTAAGAACAAGTTTTTCTTACATCAAAAAAGTAAAAAGTCTCTACTCTAATCATATTTTGATAGCTTGATTTTTTTGATACCCGGCCCCATTATACCGGCATTTTGGGGGGACCCGCTTTGTCTAACTTTTTTTTGGAACCCGGCCCCAATTTACCGATATTTTGGGGGACCTGCTTTGACTAACTTTTTTATTAGCGATGCTAGATGCGGGTTGTGACATATCAAACCCAACGCTTCGGAGGTGCTGATTACCACTTTGACATTAATTGTTTTGCTATCTGTTACCGTTGAGTCACCAGTGGTGGAATTTGACTTCTTTTCATGCATATTTTTATACATAAATATTTTTCACTAATGGTTTCACTATACTTTGCCACGGGACTCTTAATCCTCTTCAAATTGTCCTGAGCACGCCCTATTTTCTTGTTTAAGAATAGACAAGTATTTAATTATAACACCAAGCATTACACATGTGTTAAATATACCCAAGACCATGCAGTAAATCTCATCATCAAACCATTTTATCATTGCGTAACCGAAACCACTAAGAACAGCAGGTACTACTTACTCTCCCTACAATCATTGTATTACATACATTTAATACTCTCGACAGGTTCTTACTCAAGGAAATTGCTGAAGCAGTTAGTTTTCAAATTGTTATAATCAGGCATGATACTATGAATATCGTAATACAAAGTTTGAAAGTCGAATATTCAAATCAAATTTCCAGTACAACTCGCGTATTTTTGTGACCAACAGCACCAATTTAACTCATCTCAATGTCTTCACTTTTTTAATTTTCTTATTCTAAACTTAAAGAAAGAAAATAATGTCATTAGCTAAAATTTTGATGGCCGTTTTCATTGCAAAACTGCGTGTGTGTGTGTGGTGTGTGTGTGTGTGTGTGTGTGTGTGGTGGTGTGTGTGCGTGTGTGGTGTGTGTTGCGTGTGTGCGTGTGTGCGTGTGTGCGTGTGTTGCGTGCGTGTGTGCGTGTGTGCTTAGACAAGATACTCGAGAACGGTATGATGAGTAAAACTTGAAGTGATGAGAAGAACGACTTAAAATTTTCGTTGGACACCCACAAAAATCAAATGATCATCATATGCGACACTATTTGATATTTCAGAAGACCATGAGTGTAATTATATTAGCATGACCTAATAACTCGTAAAGATTGACTCATAAAAAAAATCTTTCCAATTATATGAGCATAACTTGTGATCGTTTCGGTAGGTATGCTAAAATTTCATAAATTTTAATTTTACATATTCTAAATAATTTATTTTTCAGTTTCCATTTTTTCTAATAAATATATATTAGTATTAACTCTAATAAAAGTCGTGTGATGTTCAAACCACAGTTTCAGTCCTGATCATTAGTCCGTTGATCACCTTCTTATTCATTGTATTACAGAAATAAACGTTCATACTTAGGGCATAGGGCACCTACTAAACTCATTACAATAATGTTTTATTACATTGATATGTTGAACAGAAAATAAATGTGACCTTTTCATTGAACTATGACTGCAAATGGTAATTCTGTTTTGTTGAATATAACATCATGTCTTCACTGTAGATATCAAAAGATCACAACAATTATTCCTCTATTTCTTTCCACATTCTTGAATACCACCTTGATTTTTACTGAAATTAACAATCAGCTACTCAATTGACTCAATAAATTTTGAATATTTCTCATACACCAGATCTTCGCTATTCTTTTGCCAGGCCAGGGCTTGAACCCAAGACCGTGTACAACACTTATTATTCGTTACACTACAAGCAACCACACTCTTACAGCATGAGTCAAAGTTACGACGAGACAATATTTAAAATGTCAATGTCACATTTCTTCTTCTTCAAGTTATTCGGCTAGGAGTGACTATGTCACAATTTAATTATTGCATCGCCACTTATTGGTCAATGAATTGAGGTCAATATCCATACAAACCAATATTTGTATTACACTGTCAAATTGTTTTATCCATCAATGTTAACAGCGATTCTTCTATTATTATTATTTTACACTTTATTAATAAGGACATACTGATTAAATGGGTAATTACAAATTAATATACAAAATTGGAAACAATGTAAGAAAAACAAAAACCTGAAAAAATGGAGATAAAAAATATACAGGGTGTCCACAATGTCCCACCCCACCCCCCGTATCTATAATTCCTTAATTTTTTAGGGAATTAAGTTTTTGCAAAAAAAAAAAAAAAAAAAAAAAAAAAATGCTACACTGCACCAGTCAGGCTGGCACGGACCAACTTTAAAATCTTAAATAGAATGGTATATCTTGTGGCATATCGTTTTAAAGTCTTACTGAGAGAAGTTCATTGCAACAAATTTCAGTATGCTACGACATACCATCTTGACATACAGGGTTGGCCGTCCTGGCTAATATCACTATATTCTGACCTGTCATAAACCATTATTATTATAATTATTAAAACCGTATAGCTTGGAGTACATGGACACAGGAGGACACAAAATACATAGTAAATAAATAAGGAGGTGCTAAGAACTCTGAATGTTATAGACCTCTTTTTTAAAAAAAAAACATTAAAAAAAGAGTGTTATATTAAACTGTTAGTGTAATGGGACTTCATGTCTCGAGTCGACAGTCTAAACAACCTTAGACAGTATACTACAATGCCTACATAATAAACATAAAGTTTCCTAAAATTACTATTACCTACAACATTATTCAAGTTTTTAATTTTACCGAGTACTTACCCGACAATGCAGAAATTGGTAATACACAACAGCATACCTATTCTGCAAAACATTATTGTAAAAGTGACATTGACAATATTTACGCTTTTTCTTTGCAGTTACCATTAGACCTGCCGCTTGCATGCTTATTGACCTATTTTTCAAGTAGTTAAACGATTTGCTTTTGCTTTATATTGTTTGTTTGGTTCTCATTTTATATATCATTTTGCATTAGAGAGAATTTCACCCTATTTACAAGTTCAATATTATTACATGTACCTGGACTGATGATCCAAAATAACCCTGAGACTTTTTTTTACTATGAGGACTCCATTACAGCCTCCGTGGCGTAACGGTTGTACCTACTGCCCGTAGTGCAGAGATCCCGAGTTCGATCCCCGGTTGTAGCAGACTTTTCGAAGAAAATTCTGTTCCGTCAAAACACGTGAGGCTGGCATTTCCGGCCCTACCCAGGCTGGGTGAGGTTAATGTGGGAAGCTGGTGCGATTCCCACCAGTTGGTAGGAAGGGCATCCAGCCATAAAAAACGTGCTCCCCCCTACCAACCTCAACCATGAGGTTGAACAATGCCGACCCCAAAAGCAACATAAGATAAAATGGGATAATGGCAAGGGAGATATATATATTTTTTGTTTGGTTCTCATTTTATATTTCATTTTGCATTGGAGAGAATCATGTATGATAAAGACTTTGGTGTTCTGAAGAAAAAGTCAAATTCATCCTTTTTACAAGTTCAATATTATTACATGTAGCTGGACTGATGATCCAAAATAACCTGAAACTTTTTTTATTAACACTTTGAGGACTCCATTACATATTGCATTATAATATACAGTCTGTCCCAGAAGTCCCGACCATACAACTCTTGAAGGACCATATAAATTTTTCAATTCTGATTGTTTCTAAGGATAGGAAAGCGCCTATGGCCGACTAGCTGGTGTTAGTAAAAAATCAGAATAAAACTTGGAATATTTTGAACAAAAGTGCTCCTCATTTCTTCATAATTTTATCAAATGTGACGTCAATTTTAATTTCTGGCCTTTTATTTTTTTATTTGGCTGAATATTAGATCAATAAACAGTAAATTAGTTTTGTTACTAAAAATACCTGTATCTCTGCCATTGTTTAGTGTAAAGTCAAAATTCAAAGAGGATATTGTCCAGCTTATCCTAAACATTTAGGTGGTAAGATAAAAAAATACCATTCCGCATAAAATTACCAAGAAATGAGCACTTTTGTTCAAAATAAGGTACTTCCTGAAGTTGTACCTGAATTTTATTAAACCAGCTAATCTGCCATTGGCGCTTTTCTATCCTTGGAAACAAAAATAGAAAAATTCCAACTCCTTCTGGGACAGACTGTACATGCATTTGAAATGTGTTATGAAAAACAAAAGGATGAGATGCTTTGAGGCTACACAGTAAATTATTAGTATTAAATATTACAAATTCATACAAAGAAAAATGTGTGTTTCTCATTTCAGGAACCGACTCTAGACTTGGGATTGGGTTTCGTCTTGGACCTAATGCAGACTTTCAATATCAAATTGAACTGGGGCCCCAAACTAGAACTCAAGCAATAGGACCTGATGCTCCTGCGCCTGAAGCAAGTAAGAAACGTCACGTCGCTCAGCACAATCATCTAGGCAGTGCACAGCCGGGCACAGATAAACCTCACTGGATCTATACGTGGAACAACATCAACACAGGAACTAAAGACAAAGATACCCTACCACTAGATCTCGACTCAACACAAGAAGATATGACCAAACGGTTTCAACAAGACCAGGTGTCATCCCATCTATCCAAATTATATCAACAATCAATGATGAATAAACAAAAAACTACCTCTATTTCTGAACTCAAGGATAGTAGGACTGATTCTAAAAATGATAAAGTTACTGGTCATAGATTAGCTCCACCAAAACAAACAAAAGATAAATTAAGTCAGGCTGATTCACCCAAGAGACAAAATGAATCACAGAAGGACACCAAGACTCAACCACTTTCAGTTAAAAGCCAATCTATAGATTCAAGTAAAATTGATTCTCTTGTAAATAGAAACAATAGTCATGTAAATAGTGAGACATTAAAACTAGAAACGCACAAACAGGTGTCAAGTGATAAAGTTGTAGAAAACAGTAAGGAGAGCATATCTGAGGAGGAGGCGGAGGAGGAGGAAGAGGAGATCAGAGAAACAGAGGATCATGACACAATTAGTCAGAGTGAAACAGAAGATCGCATTAATCAAATACATTCTCTGACTCACAGCCAATTCATTCAGAAACTATCAGCAACTCAAGCTCCTTCTGCTGCTTAAGCCTACAATTTTGGGGAGTTTAGACAGTAATTGGAGGTTCAATAACAAAACACTAAACAATAAGAGGAAATCCAATTTCCTCTTATTGCTGTAACAATAAAAGATGTAGAAAAGAAAAGCCAGCTAGTAAATAATATTTGGTGGTTTTGACTGAATTCAAGGTTCAGAGAAGCAACTGGTCACTTTCTTATCAAACAGAACTGGTATATTGTTTTTTTTTAATGTTACTTAGATACCCAACCCGCGAATGAATTGACTTATTCAGGGCTCCCATAGAGGCTCGCCTGAGTTTCTCTGAAACGACTCAAAACATAAACAAAAAAAACGAAACAAAACAAAAAACCCGTATCCCTCCCTCCTTCAGTTTTTTAGGGATTAATTTTTTTGCGAAAAAAAATATTGAGATACAGGGTCGACCGTCCTGACTAATATTCATATGTTTTGACCTATGATCTCGTTTTGTATGTCGTAGCTCACTGAAATTTATTGCAATGAACTTCTCTCAATGAGGCCTTTCAAACAATATGACCACAAGACACCATTTCATTTAAGATTTTAAAGTTGACCCGAGAAACTCAGGCTTGGGTGAGACTTTATGGAAGTCCTGTATGTATTTAATATGTATTATAAAAAATGAGTAAGACAAGCTTTGAAAAAGAATATTGACTGAGTGTCATAATGGAATCAAAAACTTACCGTGAAGATATCTGATGGAATGTTACATCTAAATGGCATTTGAATTGAGCCTATAGCAGCTTTCAATAGATTTAAGTTCAAGTGGAAACTACTAGAATAGTCATTAGGTGTTTGATCTGAAGAGCTTTGTTTTATTTCTTCTAACCATTTTTTTTCGTGCTTAAACTGGAAAAAATTCCCTGAAAATAAAATGAAATCAATAAACTGTAGTCTGTCCATTACAAAATTTCTACTAAAAGTTAATTATTTTTCTTTCTTGGTATACAGGATGTCCCAGGAACTGATCCAAATATTTTAATGGTAGGTGCTGCACCTCATGGACTATGATACAAGACCAAGTCACAGGGGGGGGGCTTAGATTTGTAAAAAAATATGGCTAAATCCCTGTTTTTCCCAAGGGTCAAGAGATCGCTTGGGTTGTTGCATGTTTTTTGAAGAAATCGTGGCCAGTAGGTAATTTTTAGGTGCATATTTGGCATACGTCACAACTAAGGCCAATAAAACAACTGTTGCCATATCAAAAATAATGCCTAATATTGGAGGAATGAGCCAGAAGAAAAGATCAGTCCTGGCGGGTGTGAGTGAATCCATAATCCTATACGCATCACCAGTATGGACCTCCGCACTGAGATTCCAAAAATATAGAAATGTTTTGATCAAAGAACAGAGGAAAATCCTCATTAAAATCTGTAGAGCCTACCGGACTGTCTCTAACGAAGCTCTATCGGTTGTGGCGGGTATAATACCGATAGATTTGAAGGCCGAAGAAAGAGAAAAATCATTTGGAAGAACAGAGGAAGAGAAAAGAGAACTTAGAGAAGAGACAGTGAGAAAGTGGCAACAAAGATGGGATGAAACTGAGAAGGCAGAGTGGACAAGAAAGCTAATTCGGAATGTTAAAGAGTGGACTGAAAGAGGACATGGTGAGGTGGACTTTCACTTAACACAAGTTCTAACAGGACACGGATGTTTCGGCTCCTACCTCTTCAGAATTAAGAAAAGGGACACGCCCATGTGTACATTCTGTGACGGTGTTGAAGAAGACACACCCAGCCACACCCTCTTCAGGTGTGAAAGACTGAGAGAAAGAAGAGAGAGATTTATGAGAGAAATGAGAGAGGAGATCACAGAGGAAAATATTGTGGGAAAAATGATAGGGAACGAAGAAAAGTGGGAGAAGACCAAAAAGTATGTAGAGGATATTATGAGAGAAAAGGAAGAAGATGAGAGAAGAGTACAACGCAATGCCACTGCAAGAGATAGGAGAGACTTGCCACCATGAAACATTATGCATTATTAAAATTTACATAAATACAATATAAGTGCAAATAACTATTCAATTGAGCTTGCTGTAACTTACCTGTAAATCGTGTTTTATACATACATACACTGTACCTACTTATTTTGTGTCATGATGAGAATATCTTACTTTCAGAGATGGAAGAAAGAATGCAGCGGAACCATCAACCAAAAATAATACCAAATATGCTGATTGTACTAAAATATCCTATGCTACAATTGTAAATTTATAATGTTCTATACGTGTACTAAATGTCTTTATGTTAATAAATATTTATGTCTTTATGTAATGAGCTGGAAGTAAGGGAGGTTTAGTGGGTCGCTGTCCTCAGCCTAGAGGGGTGCCAGTGTTTGGGAGAAAAAGTGAGTGGGGTGGTCCCCCCACTACACCACTGATCTCCCGGGATGCTGTCTCCTTGTAGGGCTGGGGAGGGTAAACCCCACACTCCCCATCGGCGGCTACGCGGGCGAGTGCTACGGGTCTGAGCTTCAGGCGAGGCCCCTTATTACTCGACGGCGTGGCTTCTGGTGGGCGTCTTAGGCCGTGCGACACTTAGGGTATAGGAGTAGGCGTAGTGTGTCGCATTGCTCAGAAGATTTCCCTCGCTTACTCTAAGTTCACATGCAGTGGCAGGAGAAGAAAAAGAAATTTGATGCAATAATGAATGAAAAAAAAAATAAAGAAAAATTAAATGAGAAAAACAGAAGAAAATAAATGTAAAAGAAAAGTCTATAGCAAAATACCCTGAAGTAATATATATATAGTTCCAGGGTATATTTTTGCTGCTGCTGCATGATAAAAAAAAAAAAAAAAAAAAAAAAAAAAAAAAAAGGTGCATATTTGGCAATTTAAGAATACTTCCTTTCAAATACAGTGGGTTATATCTAAAAATATTGAAAAAACCTAAGAAATATTCAATCAAAAGTTCAACATGTTTCGAAAAATCGACTTTTCTCTTTTTTCCCATCCTTCAAATGTGAGTAAGTCTCCTATATTTTATTTAATGTATCACAATTGTAAAAAATACCCTTAAAGTAGTTTACAAAAGTCGAAGCAAAGTTAGATTTGAGAGTTCATGGAAAGATGAGTACAAAAAGCTCATAAAACACTCCTGAATTTTGACGCGAAATTCAAATTTAGTTAAATTTGAACAGAATCAGGGCGTAAAATGTGGGATAAATACAATGGTCTGGGAAAAATTAAATATGAAAATTAGTCATGCCCAAGAGTCTGTTGAACTTAACTGCTCTTCATATTAATATCTAATGCTATTACGAGTATTACTGACCAGGTCTAATAAAGTATTTTTACTTTCTATTACCTACTCGTATAATTTTATGTCACTTTCAACTATATGGTCATATCACGACGGGGGTTTTACCCTCCACTTGCTGAATATTTACAAACCAGCTACTCAAATCAACCGCACCCAGCCTCAGTGGGGCCAGGAAATTTGAATGGTCACCTATCCAAGTCCTAATCTCACTTGAGGTTGCATTACTTTAGTGACAGAACGACAACTGGTGTATTTATTGTGGCATGGATGCGACGCGACGCTGGCTTAATAAAGTTCGAAGGATACAGCTTTCTAGACTGAAGTTGTTTTCATTGAGTTTCTGCACTAATTTTGACCTTCTCTTTATTTGACACCAATTGCTTCAGACATCTAGGGCGAAATTAATAGACAAAATTGATGACTTAAGTCATTGCTTAGCATCGGTTTTTCCCTATCTTAGGCAGTACACAATCTGAGACTAAGTGCCACAGAGGTATTACAAAAACGTCTATAATTTTATCAGTTGAAAGTTATGTTATAAACATGATGAGAGAAAGGACCCAGTGTGTTTTATTTTAACAAAACTTGACAGTTGAGAGGGAGATTTGAAGATTTTCAGAGAGCTATCTATTTACATTTTCAAGTGCCAACCATAAAAGTATTCTTCCTCTATCATACATCCACCCCCCCCCCCCCCTTAAGAGTTTAATGTTAAAGGAACATTAAGTAAAAAAAAAAATGAAAAACATGGACATACCAAACTAAAAACTTGAGTTTTTTAAAACAGTAAAACAGGATTAAAGTTGAGATAAGCCAGACTGAAAGTAAGATGAAAGTTATCATATTTGTGTTAATCACTTTTGTGATGTCACAACTTCTGAAACTCACTTTACTAAATATTTGCTGAACTTGGGACTTGAACTACCAACCTCCAAGTTACAAATCCGCGACCTTATCGATCAAACTACACTTTTTTTTAATTACTGCATGCAGTGGCAGCAAAATATACCCTGGAAGTATTTACATTACCTCGGGGTACTTTGCTATATTTTTTTCCCTTTCACACTTCTCTTCTTTTTTTTCTCTTACTTCTTCTATTCTCATATTATTTTCTCTTTTTTCTGCCACTGCATGTGAGGCCAGAGTAAGCAAGGAAATCTTCCAAGTTATGCAACACTTACGCCTATCCCTAATACCCTGTTGTAAAAGGTGACTAACAAGAACATCTGTCAGAAGCTGTTGAAAAGCAAAACAAAGAGATCTTCATAAATCTCTCAGGAGCTGCTAGGAAATGGTTGAAATATATGCTCAAACAAGGCTTTAATCCACATCCACTTCCCAGTAAAGAAAGCACCAAAAAGAAGACTCATTCAGAAAAAAAACCACTCCAAAGCATCAGGTTGAGAAGCTAATGGAGCAGAAGATGCCAACAACCTCAACTATACTCTCTTGTAGAGCAGAGAGTACAGAGATGGCAACCAAAACCCTAAGTGCTTCTCAAAGCTTTGTAAACGCCGCGAAGTTTGTGAAAAAATGAGTATTTCTGAAGAACTTTCCAAATGAGACCCAACCACGGGCAGCCAAAAATGTTCATCACTCACTCGCCCAAAAGAAATGCTCTGTAGGACAAAGAGAAATAACAAAATCTTACTGGCTTACTAACAGACCACTGTAGCCTCAACCCATCTAGACAAGATGGACATTGCTCAAGACCCACAATGCAGTCTCTGTAAATAGGCCGCAGAGACAACAAAACATATTCTCTGTGAATTTGGATTGAAACACTTTCCATGGCTGATTCTAACAACTAAAGAAGTTACTGAAATCAGTCCTAAAAGAATCTTATGCTACATTCATAGCTTTGATCTCTTTTAGAGTTACAGGGGCATGTCACAAAAGATCTATTTTAGGTTGTAGTGACAAAGGCTTTTGAAGCCAACAGCCCTGCTTATACCAATACCAATAGGAGCATTCAGCCATTTAGATCTGGCCCAACACAGCCTGAATTGGGCCACAAATACCAACCTCACTTTTTTATACTTTGGTTAAAAACTTACTTTCATTCATATTACTGGACAATGTTTTAAAATTGGTTGCATCCATTTGAATGTCTTCATGTTCTTCAATTTTTTCTTCATATCTATCCCAATTATTTGGAACTCGAGATTTTTCTTCTTCTGCAGCTGCTTTATTATCAGCTTTCTTTTTGTCAAGTTCAATAGATGGCTTCTTTTTTTGTACTTGTCTCTAATTCTTTTTTGATTTCTGAAGTGAAAATCAAATAGATTTTAAAGAATAAAATAGTATGTAATCTCTACTTTACAGTTTAATTTAGTTGAACTATGCCAGTTTTTCTACCTGGCTGGGGTGTGTTAAACTTTAAACTTGGCTTATTGCAATGAAAGCTGCAAATCTATATCTATAAAAGAAAGCTGTCTGTATGTATGTGTGTGTGTGTGTATGTATGTATGTTCTTTATACAAATCCACACCGTTTGACCGAGAAACCTGAAATTTTGCACATAGGTCCGCTTGGATCAGGAAATTCTTCTAGGCTAGATTATATCTCCCTGAGGTTAAGCTACAATGAGTAAGGATAAAAAATAGATGGGTGACGCAAAAAAAATGCACGTTTTTTGACATAAATGACATTTTTTCTCGAAATTTGTCGCGACGACCTATCAACTCAAAGCGAGAAAGTTTTAGGCAAGGGCTTGAGTTTTCAATTGACATATCGATCGCGAATTTCTGATGAGCCGTTCTTGAGCTACGCCGGGTAAGGTAAAAAAATGGATGGGTAACATGTAAAATATTCACGTTTTTTGACCTAAATGACATTTTTTCTCGAAATTTGAAGTGACGACCTATCAACTCAGAGCGAGAAAGTTTTAGGCAAGGGTTTAGGCTTTCATTTGACATATTGATCGCGAAATTCTGATGAGCCATTCTTGAGCTACGCCGGGGAAGGCCAGAAAATAGATGGGCGACAAAAAATATTCAGGTTTTTTTTCAAACCTAAATGACATTTTGTGTGTGTGTGTGTGGTGTGTGTGTGTGTGGTGTGTGTGGTGTGTGGTGTGTGTGGTGTGTGTGTGTGTGTGATGGTGTGTGTGTGGTGTGTGTGTGTGGTGTGTGTGGTGTGTGTGTGGTGTGTGTGTGGTGTGTGTGTGTGTGTGGTGTGTGTGTGTGGTGTGTGTGTGTGTGGTGTGTGTGTGTGGTGTGTGTGTGTGTGTGTGTGTGTGTGTGTGTGTGTGTGGTGTGTGTGTGTGGTGTGGTATGTGTGTGTGTGTGGGTGTGTGCGTGTGTGCGTGTGTGTGCGTGTGTGTGGGTGTGTGTGGATGTGTGTATGTGGATGTGTGTGTGTGGGTGGGTGTGTGTGTGCGTTGTGTGTGTTTGATGGGCTGGCGAAGCGGCGGGTGTAACCCGCTAGTTACATATATAACTTACCTTAAACTAAAAAATTAAAAAGGGGCCAGTTGATATTTTTTAAATTAAAACCCAATGAAGGAGTACTGAATGAAAGGACTCAATGTCCTCATGCTGTATATATCATTTATATTTTGATAATAGAATCTGTGTGAGGTTTACAGCTCACAGAACTGCTAGTTATCATTTACAAGGAAATTACTCATACTTTAAAAGTGCCACAGGTGATTTTTTTTTTATTATGAAAGGTCTCAGTGTAATGTGTTTCAAAAACTTTACCCAAATTATTCTATGAAGACCCTTTGAAAGAGTCAAAGGAAATTTACTTCAATATTTGCTCCTGGAACTATCCTAGTGAAGTAAAAGTCTGTATTATTATTAGCAGTGTGACCTTGTAATTTCACTAATAAATATGGCTTTTATTGGCCTCAAAACCTATTGACTTATGACACTTCAATAAACTACAGAAACCAAAAACTTCATAATGTTAATAAATTACTATGTAAGATTTCTTTAATTTCAGAAAATCAGGAGAATTGTGAAAATTTACAAAAGTTTCACTGTGGTTAGGTAAAGTTAACAGGGAGGAATTTCACATTAGATCACTGAAAAATGTTTGTTGGGTAGAATAATTGGGTGGCAGCCTTAGCACAGGTAGTTAGACTGGGTTGCACAATGACTTGGTATAACCTTGTTTTTTACATTCTGGCAAACCTAAGCTCTTTGCACACTAATGAAACTTCTTCCATATGGATCACTTAGAGTACACCTGAATCCTGAATATATCTGTATTGCAAATCTGCTTCTTTATTTTAAAATACATCAAGATTTTTCTTCAGACAGCTCTTATATGTTTCAAATGAGCTGTTTTGTTTAGATTTTCTTTTAAATTACAAATATGAGAATAAAACTTCAATTATTGGGTTTCTGAAATTTGTGGAAGAGTGATAAGTACATATTAAGTGTTTTAAAGGCATAGAAGGTATATTTCTTAGTGAAATCACAAAGTCACACTTCCAAATGATTACCAAAGTCTGAATTGTTCTTTCCTCATCATCTACATACCTGTCTTTTTTATTTTGAATATTACTGTCATTCATTCTGATTATTCTTCTTTCAGGATCTTATCTTGATGAATTCTTCTGTTTCCTCTGTTATCTGGTCTAGTGTATGGTACTAGAACATAGGTCAACATGAACTTATCAAGAAACTATTTCTTTTTAAGTCTTGGCTTTTGAGTTTGGTATCAAACATTTGAAAATTGACGCGCTTTTTTTTTGTCAAAAATAAATCTGGCAACAGAGGTTTCCACACGGAACGTACGGAGTTTACGGATTATTCAATTTAAATTTCTGATCATTTAAAAAATTATACCTATTCTTTGGCATTTTCTAGATTCATTAAAAAATAGAAATTCATTTTAGTAATGAAATTTTGTGATCGCCAAATCTAAGGGGACTGTGTTAAAAAAAAAAAAATCGAAAAAGGGCCAAAGGTTAACATGAACATTCTACTATTTGAACTATTTGTTTCTTGGGTTTTGAGTTTGGTACCTATCAAACATTTGAAAAAAGATGACTTTCGTTTCGGAAAAACGCGCTTTTTCTCCGCAAAAATAAAACTGGCAACAGAGGTTTCCACACGTTATGTACGGAGTTTACGGATTATCCAATTTTGTTTGTTTACCAATTTTCAAAAGTGAGTAGCGGGAATAATTAATTTTAATTTCTGGTTTGAATTTATTTTAAAAAAAATACACTTTGGCAATTCGGCATTGCCCAATGCCCAGCCTCGATGGCACGTTCAATGCACCGGTTCTCGTAGGATCACCGAAGTTAGGCAACGTCCAGCGAGGTGAAGATTTCGTGATGCTGGCACTCTGGCCCAACCCAGACTGGGTGAGTTCCATCTGGGTAGCAGGTTTGTGAGATTCCTGTGAATGGAGGGTAACACCCCTATCTCAAGATGAGCTAGCTGTTGCATGAGATGTGAAACCCCAGTTAATAATAATAATATCAGCACTTATGTCCTATACTGAAAAAAATAGAAAGAAGAACTTAAATCCTGATCAATAATTTCTAGGAGGATTTACTACCTAATTCCTATAATAATTTATTCAATATCATTTTTTTACTATCCAATTTCAGACAGTAGCTGTCACTTCAGTTCAGTTTTCTTTTAAATATAATATTTATAAAATGTATGCTATTTGGCAGTTTCAAACTTTAGAAACTCAGACATTACCAAATTAATTGAAATTATGCAGAAAAGTGTTTCACTGTTGGGTTCACAACATTCGGATATTAAATTTATTACCTCCTGAGATATCAAGAATACCATCAACCAATGCAAAGTCTTTTAGAATCCTCATTTATTCTGAAGAAAGTTCTTGAATCCCCAGAAGATGAGGGATGCAATTGTCTTCTTACTAATGATATTGTTAACCAATATCAGTTGCTCATTATGTTACAAACCTAAAGATAGCTTTCATGAGGAACTCTTCATAAAACCCTTGGCATCAGGTCATGTGTATTCCTATTTCCAATTTACAACACTATGGGAAGTGGACAAAAATTTCAATGATGAATGTAAGTACAAAATTTTCATTGATTTTGTGTTGAAACTTTAAGAACAGAAAAACCGCAACAATCCAAGTTATGAAGCTCACAGAATGACAAAAAAATTGGAATAGGTACAGGTTTGAAATATTAAGAAATATAAGAATTTTTTTTTGTTATTCAATCCTTAGGAGGAAAGATTGGAGGAGCTAAATAAACAATAGGTAAATGTCTTGTTTAGACATTAAGCTTACTACTATTGCATTTTTGTTGTTGAAAAGATGAGGTATAAATCACCTTCAAATGTGTTCTTAAAGACTGATTCAGCTGTCTAAAATGTATACAGGGTGTCCGGAAATGTATGGATATTTTTACCATTGATTCAGGAGGTGAAAATAAGACTGAAAAGTCCCCAGAGCAAATTATATATTCGCAAATACTTCCTCACCGAGATATTGAGCAACAAGGGCAAAAGGTCTATTTTCTCTACTTTTTCTACTAATGGTACTGACCTTTGATGTAGGATGTTGGAATAAAAATAAAATAATCAGAGATCATAAATAAAAACTGCAGTTAAAAGAACTTATAGTAAATTATGAAATGATGTTGAGAATTCTCATATCTTGTTAACAAATAATTGATATAATAAGGTATTGTTGAATGCTCGAGGCTGATAACACCTTGTAATAAAGTTAGTGAATGTGTCAAAGCACTGAATCTAAGTGCTTTGATGCATGTGACTTCAATAGCAACATTTGTTTACAAGAGAAGGTTCTTGAGGAATAAAGTGCCTACCATTCTCTTGTAAACAAACAGTTGCTCAGTCTTGTGTATTCAACAACAAACAAAAAAATTAATGTTTGTAAATCAATTATGGGTGTGGCAACTGTGGCATACACTAATTCTTTGAGTGAGCCCCAAAGAAAAAATCCAATGGTATGAAGTCAGGACTTCTCGGTGGCCATGCCACTGGACCTCCATGTCATATCCCAAAAGGCACATTTTTATGATCTTTAAATAGAGACCGGCATATGCTCAGTATCTTGGTTATAAAGCATTTGCAGGTATATTTTCTGGGGACTTTTTAGTCTTATTTTCACCTCCTAAATTGATGGTAAAAATATCTATGGGTAAATTCTGGATACCCTGTATAAATACACAAAAGTTCTATTTTCAAGTAGGTATCTTGTTTTCTTAGGAACGTTAATGTCAATTATCTGGCAAATCATAAATGATAGCAGACATGAAAAAACTTCTCAGAGTTGACCTACCATAAACATGGTGTAATTAACTAAAGTTTTTTTTAGGTAGGTACCTATTTTGTTTTCTCAGAACCTTCAATGTCAATTATTGATAAATCATAACAGACATGAAAAAGAATCCTACAATAATTCCATCAGTTTGCATGAAAGAAGCATGAGGAAATTCATAGCACAAATAATCTTTTATGTCACACCCAACATTGCAGATTTCACCAACAGCCATTTGTTTCCAAGAACTTTGGGAGAGTTCATTAAAAGCTATGGTATCAAAGAATTGCACATTAGTCTGACTGAAGGTGTATGGCGTCATAAGTCCTGGGGATACCCAATAGTGGAGGCTGGTCCTGGTGCAGAGCTTTGGGTGTGGTTCAAAAATGGAACAGAAAAGTAAGTATATCAGTTGAAAATGATGATTTCACCTGATATTGCCACAGGCAATAACACCACCCTTAGGTAGGACATAACTTTTTTTCATCTTTCTTTAAATTTAATTTATTTACTTTTGGTCTTTATCAGGTGTAACCGGTGGGAAAACAATTAGGAGTGATGTCACCACTTTCTGTTAATGTATATGTAATAATAGGTAAAAGGTACCTTTATTTCTTCAATAGAAATAATTATTTTGATATGAGGAAGAAGAACTTTTAAGACTGGCTTCTACATAATATATTGCAATGGTGGTTTTAAACTCCATTTGCTAAAAACTCACAAACCAACTACTCACATTAACCTCATCCACCCTGTGTGGGACCGAGATTATGAGGGATGGGACTTGAATAGTCACCCATCCAAGTCTTAACCTCACTGAACCTTTTGCTTAACTTTAAAGTCTTATTATTTTGTGGTCACAAACTCAAAATAATGAGAAAAAAATTAATGCACTGGATGGGATTCGATCCAACATATTCCTACTCTACCTGGATTACCAGACTAGCGCGTTAACCACTTGACTACAAGTGCACTACCAAAAAAACCGACACTCCAGTTTTCAAGAAACACAATATTGAAGACTAAATACTAAAGAAGATCTGTCTGTCTGTCGGTTAAAAACATTCCTTGTTACGCGCAAATCTCAGAAACTACTGAACGGATTTCGACGAAACTTTGTGAACATATAGTAGACATTCTGTTGATGGTCCTATTTTAAATTAATCAACTTCGCACTAGCGGTTCTTGGTGATAGAGACCATGCGCCTGACCAATAACTTTTTACTTAAACGCTTATATCTCGTGAACGGTACACCCGGTTTTGATGAAATTTAGTATGCGTATTAGCGTTTTACATAGTGCATTTATTATTATTTGATAATATATTTCGATTTAGCTCTTATATTTAGGGAAGTCCAAAATTTTGGACAAAAAATGTTTGTAGAATCTAGAAAAAACGATATTCTACCATATATCTAAAACAAATTTGAAGAAAATCGGTCAAGCAGTTTTGTAGATACAGGTGATTAATTTAAAATCTCAAAATTGCCACGTGTGTACAATGTGGACCAATCATGAGGAAGTATTGTGTCCATAATTGGCAGTGTTTTTTTCTTATAGGACTACTTTGAAATACTACTACTTTGAAAAATTCCTACCTCTTTTTGAGATATACGCTCCAACGCTCCAAGAAAAGCAACTATTTTTTAAGAAAATATGTCACTTTTTAATTTTGTTCTAGGGAGCTCTAACAATGACTTTTTAAACTTATTATTATTGATTATGATGTTATACGTATACATTAGGGTGGGTCGATTCCCATATTTTTTATTTTTTTTGATTCTCTTGGATTTGGAGGTTTTATGTATTATTTAGGGGGGGCGGGGTCAACTCACGTACAATTTTTGATATATTTAACCGCTAAGCCAAAAACCCTAAAATCGACCAAACATAAACGATATAAAAGAAAATCCGAAAATGGGACCTTTTTTCACCATCTTTGAACAACCTTTACCCCCGTCAGGGCTTTTATTATGTTTCCTATCTCATCCTCCTGAACTTATATCCGAAGGAATTGGCTGTGTCGCAACTCACGCACTGTACATGGTCTTTTAAGACATTTATTTATCAGACTACATTACCATCGCATTATCACCATCAACCATAAACGTCTTTCTCAGAAAATATATGAAGTAACCAAAGATTTCCATCTTACAAATTTCTTAAAGTGCACTCTACAAAACAGACGTTTTTATGTAACCTGTCAAAATGAAAAAAGCCGCTGGCGGAATCAAAAGAATGGTTTAGCCCAAGGAAGTGTTCTGGCCCCAATGTTGTACAACATCTACACAAATGATCAACCCACAATTAACACCAAGACCAGAAAATTTGCCTATGCAGATGACACGGCTGTTGCCGCTCAGTATTCAACATTGAGGAAGTTGAACAAAATCTCACCAAATCTCTAGACGAACTGTCTGACTATTATGACCAAAACTTTCTCAAACCTAATCCCAGTAAAACCAAAGTCACTGCTTTCCACCTCAAAAACAGTCAGGCGCACAGAACCCTCCGGGTATCTTGGAAACATGAAGTCCTGGAAAATTCAAACAAGCCTACCTATCTGGGTGTCACATTAGACAGAACACTTACCTTTAAAGATCATTGTCAAAAAACAAAATTCAAAGTCATGGCAAGGAACAATATTATTAGGAAGCTGACAGGCTCATCGTGGGGCGCAAACCCACATGTGTTGAGAACATCTACCATGGCGTTGAGTCTGTCAGCCGCGGAATATGCTGCCCCAGTTTGGAATAATTCTGCCCATACAAAGCAGGTTGATGTTGCAGTAAATGAAGCAATACGCATTGTCACAGGATGCCTCAAACCTACAGCAGTCCAAAAGATGTATCCATTAGTTGGAATAGCACCCCCTTCAGTAAGACGACAGGTTGCAACAGAAAACGAAAAGCAAAAACAAAGTACTGATAGTCGACATCCGCTATACCAACATCAGATGCCACCGTCACGATTAAAATCAAGATCAAGTTTCCTGAGACGCACAAATGAGGCCAACATGTCACCACCTACACGCAGATTAGAACTTTGGAATCAGCAAGTCACTGACCCAATCATAGAATTGAAAGAAGAGCCCCCACCTGGTTTCCATCTTCGTTATCCGATTTGGAAAGCTCTGAATCGCCTCAGAACAGGGACCACAAGATGTCGCGTTAACCTTGTGAAATGGGGACTTGCTGAGGACCAGAATGACATCTGTGACTGTGGGCAGATACAAACTTATGACCATCTTTTAGTTTGCCCTGACATGCCCTCACAATGTACACTTCACGATCTTTTAGAGGCAAATGATATTGGCATTAAGTGTGCTGAATACTGGAAATCTGTAGTTTGAATTGTAAATACATGTTACATACAATTAACTAGGATAGGTTTTATTAACCATTATAATTTTAAGTAGTACCTAAATAAGATTAATAGTGCAATCGTTTATAATAAGCACATTGTCCCTAGATAATATTTTGCCCATGTGAGTGATCTCTTTTATTCTATTTTGTTATTTTATTTTATCTCAGGTGCCTAAAATGTTTTTATTTTACTCAATTTCAATTTCAATTTCTTTCTCCTGTGCAGGACATATAAAGCTAGTCAGTTTATTTTATTTCTTACCTCCTCTCTTCTTTTCTAACTTCTTGTCTCACTTCTTAGTTTTGTTCGTAATTTTAGTTGGTTTGTTGTTAATGTTGATTGATCAGTTTTTGGACACGTAAATATATATTTGTGTTCTCAGTGTTGATCAGAATTGGAAAGATCTAGTGAATTCTCTGTCTGGACTACTCTGTGCAACATTGAATTTCATGGAAAAATCCAACACTCTAAGCCCTCAACTGTCATTGAGACCAATGGGTGCTTTCAACGTAAAGGAGGAGTTGGACAACCAGTATATCAAGTATGCTACTTTGCCTCGGGAGATAGTGTGTACAGGTAGGAATTTAAAAGTTGTATTTTCAGAATAACGGAACTTTTTCAATTGAATCGATCCTACCTACGTGATGTGATGGTTGTGACTACTGCTCGTGGGTTAGGGAGCGTGAGTTCCAACTCTCCTATGAAGCAAATTTGTAATAAAAAAAATCGGTTCCTCCCAAGTAAAGAGGACGTAAGGTTGGTATTTCCAGTCGACGTAGGCTGGTTGAGGTTTGGTAGCGTTACACGCGGCTGATTTTTGCTGTTGAGAACATTTAAATATTGCTCGTTAATTTATTAGGAAGAAACTTGAGCTTTGACAAGAATCAACAGGGTGAACCAAAGAACGTTTATACCCGTAAATGGTAGATTACTGACGATATTTCCAGCCCACATCTGTAATCTGTTTTTTGGCTTCGGTTTTGTAATCGCACAAAGCGAGATTTTGTAACTTTTCGAAAAAGTCCGACTTTATCCTATTCTTCAGGTCAGTGCTTTCTTCCTGTTTAAGATAAGTCAATTGTGTACAATTCTTCAGAAAGTCAACAAAATTTCGATGAGTCTAGATATGCCACTTTGTTTTTTACGTTTTGGTTGTGCATCTTTTTTTACACCTGAAATAATTTAACACATGATGCAAGTTTTTTTACACGATGAAGCACTCATCGTTTAAAAATACAATATGCCACACGACATATCATTCCATTTTAGATTTTAAAGTTGGTCCATGCCTGACTGGGGCCGGGGGTAGGCTAAAAAAAAGGTTGAAAATTAAAAAAACCCCTTAAAATAAATTAACAAGGATTTTTGAGTTTATTGATGTTTCGAGTCATTTGCGAGAAATCCAGGTCCGGGTGAGACTTTATGGAAGCCCTATATTATTATAAGTGAAACTGAAACTCGTATTGCAATAGCCATTGAGAAAATTTTTCATATATGAAAGTACTTTATTGCTAAATAAAAGTTAAATTTAGAAAAAAATTACAATTTAGAAAGCCACGTCCCTTTTGCCTGAGAGATAGTGAGTTATTATTCCGAGATGAGGTCAATCTTAAACGATGTGGGTCATTTGAACTGTCTATTTGATTATTTCCAATACGAAAGATTTTCTATAGTCAAATTTTATCATACATTTTTGAACGGAACGAACAGATAAACTGCACTATTTATCGACTGTTACACTTGATTATTTTTGGATGAACGGAATGTTCTGACTTGTGATTGTTTCTCATTCTGCGTCCTTTTGAAAAATGGTATTTAAATGAAAGCCTCAATTTTTGAATCTGTATTTTAAATTTATTTTTGTTTTGAGTTTTATTTTTGAGTAAGAACCAATCAGAGAAGACCAACACAATACAGTTTATAATAGAAATTTCACTCATGTGTTCTTTGAAATAACCTTGTTATATTTTCTTTATTTTCAACCAATCGAATACCATAAACATATAAAAAAAATTCGTGCTGTTCCGGTTAAAATTTTAAAATAAAATTAAACTTTTTTTTACAGAAAACCTAACACCGTGGATCAAACTTCTTCCTTGTGACAAGAAAAGGGGTCTGTCAACTCTGCTGAATTCAAAGAACATTCACAACACTAACTATCATTCCCTGGGCATTGACTTTAGGCACATTTGCCTGGATAAAACTTGTACTCAAATTGGACTAGAGCTAAAACAGACAGTCTCCTTAGTTCATGATCTCATAATAGTTGGTAAGTTGTCAATCATGAATTCCGTGGTATTCTCTTGATAATATGAGCTAGAGTTGTGTACTTGATTCTACCACTCTTTAAATGCATAAGTCATACCAAGACCTCTTGTTCATTTTATTTACAGGAGCTTATGACTTTAATTGGTCAATTCGAAAACTATTTGGAAATGGTGTGGCCTCCAGTTGTTCTCAAGCTGAGACTAGTGATGTGTATGTAGATATAACATCCAACCTGACTGGACCAACATTTGATATATTTCCTGAACCTACTAAGGTAAGTTGAAATTTGTGTGTTAAGAGTGTGTTTCAAAACATCGGAGCAAAATATTATTATTATCTATTACAAAAACGAACACGATATTTCCTATTTCTAATATTAGAAATTTTAGGAAGTATAGTGTGATTTTTTTTAACTTAGGCATCCTGCTGACGCGACGGGTCGGTCTTAGTGATATATTTTTATTCATAAATCCAGTAAAATTTCATCTAAATAATTACAGGTTGTAACATCTTTGTACGGAGGACAGAAACATCTCATTGCCCAGTATGATCTGAAAGAGATAACTAAACAGAGGATATTCAACGTGTATATTATTCATGACAAACCACGGGTAGTACCAGTATCTAGTCAACCTATTTTATATACTCACCGCTACATTACAGGATACGGCCAAGAGAGAGGTAAAATATTTCAATGAAGCATTATTATTATTGTTTCCATATTATATTAGACAAACCCAATTGAAACAGAAACAAAGGTTTTATGATTTAATATTAATAAAATTAAAAGCAATTAAATACAAACAAGGGGTGATAAAAAAAACACATTAAAAGACAAACAATTGAATTATTTGCTTGAAGAGCAAAAATAAGAAGAGCAAATCGGGTACACCCGATTTTGATGCAATTTTTGCAAAAAGTGTTAAAATAAAGTCTTCCACTTCCACGATACAGAATTTTTTGTGGAATCTATATTGTAGAAAAACGGTATTCTATCATATAAAACAATTTTGAAAAAAATCGGTTAAGGAGGTTGGGTACCCCCCAAAAAAAATCTGATTTTTTTATTTTTATTTTCTTTATCAAAGTAGACTTGTCAACGAACATTTTAAAACCACCCTTAAAACCAGAATCAGGACCAAAGCGGCAGAAATGTTTTAACGTCGCGTCGGGGAACGAGTAGAAAACTTCAAACGCTTCTTCTGAACATTTACTTTTTCAACTATGTTTGACCCGTTTTCTCTGGTTCTATCTGACGGAATTTTTTTTGCATTGATAATTTTCTATTTTCTTGTTAGTTTTACAAAGATTTTGACATCTGTAAATTAGTTAATTAAATCCGTTTACCAGGCCATTTATTATGTTTTTATTTCAGGTGGAATTGTAACCAAGATTCACAATAAACACAGAACCTCTCTCAAGATAATATATCTAGAAAACATACCTTGGTTTACACCTATTTACTACCACAGTCTCAAGATTTCTGCAAGTGAGTAATTGCTACCCTTCCTCAATATAATAGAGAAGAAAATTTTCTATACCAGCCAATAAACTATTTTTTTTACTATCTAAATCTTTGTTGAAAATTTCTCTTCATGGAGGAATTTTCACAGCAGCATGTGTCCTTATGCTTTTGGTTTGGAAAGTGTAATTAGTAAGGTTAATGGAATATCATTGATCTTTTATTCTTATATAACAGTATTAGATTTAATCTAAGGGGACACTATTCCTTAAGATTTATAACTCTTTCTTACCCATCTCACCCTGAAAGTCTAAAGATTTTATAGTCCTGTATATGAAGACATTAATTATTATCATTTCCCCACAGACAACAAAGATATTGTGCCTCTAGTAAAAAAATACATCCCGGGTAAGGCAAGAGTGTGTCCCTACTATTTAGAGGTGGCTTTCGAAATTCCTGGACGTTCTGTCACAACCATTAGCATTGATTTCGACTACATGTTCCTCAAGTGGCAAGAGTATCCACCCGATGCAAACCATGGCTTCTACCTAGGCTCTGCCATCATAACAGCCTTGCTGCCAACAGCACGCAACTATACAGCCATTCCTCAGACAGAGTCCTTGATTAAGAACAGGTGAAAATTATTTTAAAATTGGTCGCTAGCTACGAAATAATATTAGTAAGTTCTAAAATTCGAGTACTTTATACATTACTAGCTTAAATTTCAATACGTTTTCGCTGTTATGGTTTTTACCCGTAGCTAAGATCCTATTTGGATTTTTTTTTTTTTTCACTCTCAAAACAGTCACTATGGTCGTGTAGTGAAAATGACCTGGTCATCCTTGAAGGCAATCTGACTGATGGTCAAATCAATAGTTCGATAAATGAACTTCACATATTTATCTTATCATTTTTTTTAAGCTTTATTAGGTAGAACAAAAATATATACATATAGTAAAATAGAATGAAATTATAAAGAAAAACAATAAGATTAAGCAAAGATACAGGAACAAAAAAAAAAGAAAAAAGAAGAGAATGAAGTTAATGTCCTACCTAAAGGCCGGGGTTATTGCTGTATAAGTAATTAAACCATTCAGATTTAATTACCTAAACTTAACACAACAGTTATAATCAGGAAGGGTCAGAAGTTTACAATTTAATATCTCGGTTACCGTCGACTAAACATCTTCGAGACGGAACTCTCTAGGCTCGCGGCACAGAATAGACTCTCGATTATGACATGCGCAGTAGTTTCATTCACTTTATGATGTTTGAAAGACCCCATAGTTCTGCAGATTGCCTAACACCAGAAAACCAGTAGATAGCGTACCCTCTTGCATACCACAGGATGTGTGAAAAATAAACTCAGCACATTTTTTGTAATTGAATGACATGGTTAGAGCCGTATAGGTGTAGTGGGTCAAGAACAAGTTCACAAAGGAACAGTGAAAAGGACACTGGTTGACCCTGGTTCGAATCCCAACTTGGTGGAAATCTTTCTACTCTCTTCTTTAGATGTTGGGTGTCCCTGTCCACTCATACCTCGTGAGAAAAAGTGATTAGTTATAAGAGTAAAAACAAAAATAATGTGAAGCATTAAGAAAAGTGATGGAAATCTTATGATGTTGTGCAACCCACAGATATTGTGAACAGGTTTTTGTCTGTTGAACTTCATTTCTTTAATATTAATTAATCACTTTTTCCCCATGTCTTTAGTTTCAATGTATCAAGGGAAGGCTATCTAGTCCAGCTAAGGACTGAGGCTCTCATAGTGGCTCTGCCCACTCCTGACTTCAGTATGCCTTACAATGTGATCTGCTTGGCATGCACTGTGGTAGCTCTAGCATTTGGACCTTTGCACAACATTGCTTCCAAGAGGTAAGTACATTTATTTCGAAGAGTTACGAAGTGAGTCTACCTTGGAGGAAATAAATACAACTTCCCCTTCTTTCCTCTAAGGAGTCTACCTTTAACTCAAGCGGCATTTATTACCATTTTTTTTACCTATTTTATTATCCAAGCGCTGAGCTAGACCATAAGAAATACAAACAAAAGAGTATAGTAAACGATCTCTGGCGATGCGCAGGGCACGATTTCATCAAAATGCGGCTTGAGGTTATAATATGAATAGTGTTCATTAGACCTTTGTACGTTATGATTGTTTTGTAAACCCAGCGCCACCACATCTTCCCCTTCATTTGTATCCTAATTCAGCGCGAGAGGAGATTTTCATACGCCAAGTTAAAGCTCGTGTACTGTACATAGTTTCAAAATGAGAATACCGGTAAATTGGGCCGGGTTCCGAAAAGTTCAAGATAATATGAAGAATTGATCAGAATAGACCCCTCTTATTTTTTATTACAAAAAAAACTTGTTCCAATAAATAATTCATATCTCTTATTGTTTAGCCAGATTTGCCAAATGGCGGTCGAAAGGTCGCCACGGGCGGTATCGATTTTTTTCAAAAGTTTCGTGCTGCGTCCTCTATACATATATTTGTGACTTCTGTTTTTTCAACGGTAGTTTTTTTTTTGTGAGATATTGACTTTTTCACCAAGCTTACAATCCTAACTGGCCTGTCATCGATGACTATGCAAAATTCAGCTCAATTCGACTTGTTGTTCTCGAGTTAAAGAAGGACAAACATAATACGAGTATAAGAAATATAAAAACACCTTCTTATTTCCAGACTGCGCCTGACCGTCATTAAAAAGCGTGGTTTATTGCAACGTCTCAAAAGAGGACTCATCTTTATCAAGGGAAAATTTGGTGCCAATGCAGAGACTGATGATGAGGACGAACAAACCAAAGATAAAATGGAGTACCACCAAAAAGGAGATGAAAGTTGTACAACTAAAGAGACTAAAAAAGACAAATGAGATTTAATTGTGCATAGGATCCAACCTAATGTTTGATTTTTCCCTTATTTTAACCGAGATTTGTGCTTTATTTGTACATAAAAGTTTCACAATGTTTCTAACAGAAACTTTTCTAAAAGAAATTCCTATGTGCTGCGTCCATTATTTAGAACTATTGCACCCCATTCAGTTCACTCTCAACTTTCAAACACGTTTGCTGTACAGAAAAGTTTAGCACGTGTTTTATTAGTTCAGAGTGTTAGTTTCCAGCTCTTGTCCTGAGTATACAAGAGTTTAAATTCCACATTTCGACACTCAATGGTGTCATTGTATACCCCTATGTTGTTTCTCAGGAAACAGTGACCTGCTAGTAGACCGCCTATTTCTCTGGTGTTTGTTTAACCCAGTCGACCTTAGGTTTCTGAGTTATTTTATTTTTTTATGATCAGTCTCTGAATTTTTTTCCAACCAGTCTACAAATATACTGAGTTACTGTTTATTCTTTGATGTTTGATCAACCCAGTCTACAAAATTTTCTGAGTTGTTTTTTTTATGTCATTTTCTGATATTGGTTCAACACAGCCTACAAAAGTTTCTGAGTTGTTGATATCATCAATGATCATTTTTCTTTTATAATTTTCTTATGTGTTGCTTTAAAAAATGATAAAAGTGTTTGGTAGGATATACCGCTTACCTGGTCCTTTATAGAACTTAGCCATGTCATTTGCTTACATTCCAAGATGCGCAATGCAATGTTACCAGCCCCCGGGGACGTGCAGAAGGAAGTGCACGTGGACCCGTCTATTAAGAGTTATCTAGGTGCACACAGTTCCGCATTACACCCCCTGTGTACTGTGTACCCTAGACTGAGGGCCTGGTCTTTTTTTTATGACTAGTATATGCAATAGAAAACAACAAATCGATTATCAACTTTTCTTATTTTTTTGGACTTTTACCATTTTCAAAGCTTTTGTGCAACCGGAAGACGTGTTCAAAAAAAAAAAAAAAAAAAAAAATGCTCAAAAGTCTTATCTCGACCAGCCACAACTTTTCCGGGGTATAGAGCGTCAATTAATAATAAAAAAAAATTCGACCCACCCTAATTATGTACCTATACAAGTATACACACTTGGCAATTTGAGATTTCACACTTAACTAGCCGCGTTGCGTCTAGGCCTGTGGCGCGTTGCGTTCACCGAGGCATGATATTTAAATCATAGATCTAGGATTTAGTGTAATTTTTCATGTTGGAGCACGTGCTAAAATTGGTTTTTTTTTTTTTTTTTTTTTTAAATATTACACGTCCGGTCGTACAGCTAGTGTTCGAGCGAGATTCTCGGAGGACAACACTTTGATTACGCGCTGTATAAACAGACGTTTAAAATATGGAAAAACCAAGTCTACAAAGTGATTTAGCATGAAAAATTACACTGATTTGATATATCATACTTTGGGTTTCAACACTTTTATCTCCAAGAAATGTCCATGATTCCGCGGGGTCGATCAAAGTATCAAGTTAGGGTTCAATAATGTGTAGAATTTAACGTAGACTTCGAATATTAAATAAAAAATAGGGGGTTCCATTTAAAAATCGAAATATGATGCATATTTTACTACTTTTAGGACACCCTGTAGAAATTTCAATTCCGCCAAAAATGCGCTAAAACTTCATTAAAAATTCAAGTCTCTATCTTGAGACGTTAGAAACATGAAAATCCGTTCCGGGACTTTTCCGGTGTACTTGTGTTGACTCAGCACCTAAATGGGAAGTATTCTGTCACTTCTGACCCATCAGAGGGGAGCTGCTATATACGGAACAGCAGGGTACAACATAGACCACAAGCGTCTACAGTAGCTCCTGTTTCATTTCCACGAAATAAAAAAAAGGTTCTGAAACCCTCAGCTTTGAAAAAAAAGAGTAATTTATCAAAAAGTTATAACCAATTTCCTTTTAGTTATTCCTCTCGTGGCCGCCCCTGACAGTGCAATGGGTATGCTTTTCACGTCAAAAGAAAGCTGACATCTCGTATTGAGAGTGAATTTTTTATCCAGTCTTAATAGCTCAGACAGGTAAGGCATAACTAAAAATAGTTGATGTATTTTTTCAACTTGAGGTGTCACTCTGTTAGAAAGCATTTTCGAACCTTTTGTTATAGGATTTACCATCAACCAGGAGCGGAAGGAGAAAACATTGAGATAGCAAAATTTGTTCAATTTGAACCATGTTATAACACAAAACCTTCATTTAACAAAAACCTTCTTATAATGTAAAAAATGCGTTTCTCTTCAGTTTTGTTAGGTATATGAAAGTTCCACTGTATTTGAAAGAGTCATAGGGTCACAAATAAACCATCTATGAGAAATGATCCATTAGAGAACTGAATAAAAAATTAATATTGAGTAATTCAAACCTCTTAAATTAAGCTTTAGTCCTAAACTAATAAATTACAAGTGATTTAAATATCAGTTTTTATTTATTTCTCAAATTATTTTATCTTTTGTACAAGTATACAAAAAAAAAAAAAATACTCCTTATTTCAAGAAAAAATCGTGTGATGTTCACACTCTTTAATAAAGTTTTGATATCAGGGCCTCATTCCAGAAAGCACTCTCACTCTCAAAAACTCCCTTTCAAATGTCAAACTCTGTTCAAATAACTCTGTCAGAGTGCCCTTGAAAGGGAGATTAGGCAATTATGAGAGTGAGAAAGCTTAGTGGAACAAGGCCAAGGCAGTGTAAAAAAAAAATATTCATGATAAAAAATATATAAGGTAGACATGAATTGAAGTCGACTGATAAAATAATTACCCAGGAAATGTAATGGACACTATGAGTACAATTTTGCCAATTAAATAATTACAACCTGAAAATTTATAAGGTCACTTACTAACTCTCTGACTATAGCGTTTTAACTTGGCTTCAAAAGGTGGATTCAAACTATACTGGCTAAGATCATGTACAAGAGATTTAAAGAAATGATTTTTAAGTGACTGCCAACTCCTATCAGGAACCACCCCAGATGCCTCCATTTCCTTCCAGAATAGATTTCCTTTAATGGTATCCAAAAATGCACTCTTTGATTGCAAGTAATCCAAGATTTTTTGCTTTTCATGGTGCATGTAAATAGTTCTAGATTGTGTATACTTCAATTTTAAAATTGGTGTGGAAGGAGATGGGGTAGCTAAAAAATGGTCTGCAGTACCTGAACAAGACAGTGTACCTGATTTTATTTTCAATTTTGATTGACTCTGGTTAGCTGGAACAATAACAGGACTCAATGGACCATCACTATCTGAACTTAATGAATTTTCTATATTGAATTTTGTGTCACCTTTTGGTTTGATTTGCAAATGTGAAGTTTCAGCAACATGGTTTTTAGATTGTGTCCGTTGGAAATTTCTCTCAGAATGTTTTGCTTTTGGTTTCATACTTTCACTAAGTGTTGGTTTATTTCCTAGTAGAGACAACTTAGCACATTTTTTAAAAGGATTGCAGTCATCAGTACTTCCATCAGACTCTTCACTTGATTCAGAGAACATCAATTGGGAAGCCATTTTTCTTCTCTTCTTGTCATGTTTGTTCTGATTTTCAAATTGAGATCTGTTAGTACTATTTTTTGACAAGTATGAACCAATTTTTTTACTTTTCATTTCAGAACTATTACTAAATTTGGTTTTACAGCTACAAGACAAAGGTTCTGTACTAATATCTTCATCATGAATTACTGAATGCTCATCTGATTCATTTTTTCTTGTTGTCTGTTTACTCCTAGGATAACAACTGGTTTTATTTGAACTCAGTGAAATAGTTGTGCCTTTCATTGACTTGTTGGGAGAAAAAGATTTATCATCATTGTAATTTTTGTTTAAATAACTTGAAAAATAAGATGGTATGTGATAACTATCAGCACATTTAATAATATGATTAAAGAATCTCTGTTTATAAAATTGACAGGATTCTTTATTGAAGTTTTTATTCAAGCCTAGCTGGTACCATATTTCATCATTTTTAAAATCTAGCAGTTCAAAACTGTGGTAGCACAAGTATTGAAGAAGCTCTTCATCAGAAAAGTTATTTGCAATGGTAGATTCTTGTTGCTTGGTAATGTGGAAAGTTCCTTCATTTTCTGGGGCATTTCTATTTCTCTCTTGTAATGTACTTTCATTGTCTTTTTCTATAGAAGTTTCTTGTTGAGATCTTTCTTCATTTGATGTTTGATTACTATTGAACTTTTGAAACATATCTTCCCAAACCATTTGTGTATCTTTCTCAGGGCTCACATCACTATGATGAGTGGTAGAAATTTCTTGTGACTGAGAAATTTTGTCTGCACTAATAATAATTTCTGCTGTATCACATTTGTCTGGTGTATTAATTGGATAAGTGTTTCCCCATTGGAGTTGGGTATCATTTAGGTTTTCCTTTTTAGGGCTATTCATTATTTTACTATTGGATAACTCAGGGTTTTCATCCGATGAATCTAAATCCATGATGAGATCATCTAAACTGGTACTACTTTTTCTACTATTTTCACTTATTCTTGAATGAGCATTTATATCATAGTCTTCTGCTCCACTACTTTCAAACAAATTTGTCAGTACAACTTCTACTGATTGCATTTCATCCAGGGATTGAAGATCTGAAGTAGACAGAGAAGAATATTTTGAGTGACCATTTTTTTTAGGAAGTGAATGATGAAGTGGTTCTGACAGTGAATGATGAGATCTTGTCTTAATATATTCTTTTGTATCATTCAATCTTTGAGACATTTTAGATATTAAAGAGGTTCTGGGAATGAGATCAAAATATTGTTCTAAGAATTCTCTTTTTTTCATTTTCCTCATCTGAAAAATAAATAAATGAAAATCACATTTTAATTAATCCCAATGCACAAATTATGCTCAATACAGATTATCACTTCACAGTATATCATCAATTCCAAGGCAAGACATAATTTTCTTTTATGAAAAAGCTATAAATTAAAACCTGGCCTTTCCACAAATGTGCTTGGATTTTTTATGGTTAAATATATAAATAATTGTACTACAATGGTACTTGTATTTACAGGAAATCATATATTAAGTATACATACCAAGAACATAATTAAGTATGATTACAAACTGTCAATGGTGAAAGTACAAAAAATTAAACAATATGACTAGAAAAGAAAATAACAATGAAATAATAAATCAATGACCAGAGAACAGCCATAGGTTAAACCTGCAAGTGCTTTTTTGAGACCAGGTTGCTGCGCAATGCAGCCTAACCCTTCGCTAATTTCTACCTAACCTAAGCCCCTCACCCAAGCTATCCTAGCCAGCTAACAAAACACAACATTTAGTCTGACAACTGTTTGTCTGACAAGAAGTCTCCCCTCCTTGTCCCGCTACCGTATCAAATGTAAACATAAACATAAATATATCAAAACATAAATAAACCAAAAGAAATATTCTACTCCTTAGCAATATAGTTGTGTGTCGTGCTATGTGGCATTTCCATGCAACTGGGGTTTGTTTACACTAAATATATTTGTGGTTGTCTAGCCTGCAGTCTTTGTGCACTGGTAGTCAAGTGGTTAACACGCTAGTCTGGTAATCCAGGTAGCGTAGGGATCCATTGGTTTGAATCCCACCCAGTGCACAAATTTTTCCTCATTAATTTTAGTTTGTGACCACATAATAATAAGACTCTGAGTGTTAGGTGGTAGAAAATGCTTTGAGCATAAACCTCGCCTGGTTTGAGCATAAACCTCGCCTTCCACTAAAGGGTATTATTATTATTATTTGTTTTTGTGTAAAAGTATTGAAAAATGGTGCGGAAGTTGATTTTAGAATTTACGATAAAGCTTCATATGGTTCATATTTAAATCAAAATTAAAGTAATTTAAAGTATAATTTTTTTGTTTTTCTGGTGTGAAATCATTGTCTTATGAGATTATAAGTATTCTATGAAAGTTTCATAAAAATCCATCAAGAAACAGCTGTTTGACAAGATCTTGATGGACCCGAAGCATAGTACCAAGAAAGCTTTTTCCTGGGGGAAATCAAATATATTGCTTAAATGGTTTTACAAATATTAATTGCTTAATGTTACTGGAACTAGAAAAATGAGTGAAACCTCAGTGAAATAGTTGCTAATTAACACTTTCCGTGCCAGTGTTACCGTTTGGTAACACCTGTTCAGAAAAAATGGTGTTACCATTTGGTAACACCAAAGACATCTACTTCTCGACCCCGGTGTTACTTTGTGGTAACACCTAACATGGAATAGTGTTACCAAATGGTAACACCGGCACAGAACAAAAAAAACTTCAAAAAATTTCAAGCCTGTGCCGGTGTTACCATTTGGTAACACCGGCCAAAAATCGCTACGGCACTGGGCAATAATTTCAAAATGAGTCTCTGGCACGGAAAGTGTTAACAAAACATTAGACTGAAGTGTAGGATACCTTCTTTTTAATAAAAACATTATTTTAATAAAATTAATGAAGAATGCTCACCTAACACATCTTAAGCTTGATGATCTCAGGAGTGCCTTTATCTTTTACAGTTGACTTGACAGTTAGTAACAGACTATAAATATATGGTTACAGAATCCTCCTAGGGCACTTGCATTGCCGTTATACAAGGACCAGTTTTGTCATACTAGTATAATTAATACTAGATCTAGTATTAATTTGCTGGTCTATTATAATTTCTAGTATAAATTGAAGATTTTTTGGTATAATTTATAAAATACTACAAGAGGATCAAGAAAAGATCTAACAGACAGATTCAAATTCTCAAACATTTTTTCTTTTAACATCAACAGCACCGTCTTTCAACGCGCACCCACAGAATACAGATATCTGTGTGCGCACCATGCACGCCACAAGCGCTTACATGAGCCACATTTTTCTTTTGGATTAAAAAAATTCCAGGTTCGGTTTTTCCATTTTTTCCAAGTTTAGCTTCCGCACCATTCGTGAAAGAAAAACACGTTTCTTCCAGTTCACTGAGATCATATAACATAGAGGGAACCTTACCTATCTCGAATGGATCAAATTTCTGCGTCCAACTTTGAACAGGTCCCTCTTTCAACAAATCCCGGCCTCTGATTGGTCCAATTAATTTGAATTTTTCGTTTACCTCATTCAGTGGCGAATAACGAAACATCCTTAATTTTCACGTCAGATAACAAATTTTATATTACATAATGTTACTACATAATAAGTAGAAAATAGGGAAAGTAAAAGAGGAAGCAAAGACAAAAATAACTATTAGGTAAGTATGAAAAAAGTATTATAATTTAGAAGAATTAGGTAGTTTAAGTAACCACTACTTCGCGAGAGAAAAATTACTACAACTCCGGCACCGATTTTGAAATCAACTGATGGACCCTACTGGACGCAAATCTTGAAACACCGGGTTCCCTCTATGTTATATGATCTCAGTGTTCCAGTTCTTAATACCAAATGCGAATAACACGTTATTTTATAGCAAAAGCAGTTATTAAATAACTAAACATGAAAGGTTTACTGGGTGATGGAAATTTCAAATTTACCGGTACTTTTGAAAATAAACTATGAAAAATAAAAACTTAACCAGAAAAATGGAAGCAAGAATTTTTAAAATCCATATTGGTTAACTAAACTGGAAGAAGATTTCTCCTCCTTGAGTTTTTTCCAAAAGAAAAATGACTTTCTTCCAATTCGTCCATCTTATTCCATTTGAATCCACTTTGGTTAGAAAGAAAAATACGGCTATGGTGAGGTGTTGGGCGGTGTGCGTTCGTTCAACACAAGTTCATACAGCATAATAATCGAAATCGATAATGCTGTGCGACCGTTGAATTTGTGTTGAAAGAACATTATGTCCTGCGAAATTGTGTTGTACGAACGTTTGAAATGGTTAAAATCCATGAAACTCTTTCCATTTCCCCACCCAGAGCTCAAAAGTTTCCCTTCAGAAGAGAATAGAGAAATTTTATCTATGAAATAGGGAATTTTGCAGGGTGGAATAATGGAATAACCTTAACTCAATTTTTATTTTTTACTTTTCTAGTTTTCTTTTTTTGTAGTTAAGAGTAGTGTATTATTAAAATACAGTGAACTAACAATCAAAGGATTGGAAATTTATTTTAAAAAAATAATATCAATGTAATAAGAAAAGTTTTATTTGAACAACAACAAGCATCGACAGCTGTACTCACATTACTGAAGTCCACAAGGTTGAACTATGGAAACTAGAGTGCCACCAGCCTTTGATTGAATCTATTGTAATCTATAGAAATAGGGATATGAAGAGAATAATGACTGCTGCCACTGTGGACAGGTGCAGACAAATGAACATCTCCTTTTCTGTAATCAATTGGATGAACCCTGTACCCAACAAGATCTAACCCTGGTTACCCTGGCCAATCTAAGATATGAAAGATATGTTGTTCCGGACATGAAAAGTAAAGTAAGTAATGTTATAAGCATGAATGGTTTTGTGATCATCACTATTGTGAGACAGCAAGCCTGTCTAGTTAAAAGCTTGTTTATCCCAAAAAAATTCAGTTCCCTTCTTTGCCACTACCATATCAATGTGCTATTTGTGCCTGTATCACTAAATCCCAATGAAAAAACAAGGCTTGTGTCATCTGACCCTCATCTTTTCTCTGGAGAGCCTCCAGATATCTGGGACTTGGGACTTAACACTATTTCCATATTCCCAAATCCACTGCAATACATGTTGCATTGATTTTTTTCAATTTTGTTTCTTCTTTCATCATCAATAAGGAATTCAAGAATCTGGAATTATAAATCTAAAACCTTTGTAAAAATATCTATTTTTTTTAAACATCAAGTCTATTAATCAATAATGGACTAGTTGACAAAACTTGAGGATGGCTGAGGCCAACCCAGGTATCCTGTTTCTGGTGTGTCAGATCATAACATGCTGAAGTGTTATATCATCCCCCCACTAACTATCAAAACACCAGCAAAGCTACATTACCATGAGTCCTAAATTATGTAGACCAAAGCAACAAGTTTCTGTTTTCCCTACCAGTCAAATTCTATCTACAAAGTATAATGCAATACAAAAACTGTATTATGTCCTCTCATGTTTAAAATTAATAAACTATGTACCTGATTTTTACAAGTGAAACCATTCCCTTATAATCAAAACTAAACTTTGCTTCTTTTCTTTTCATTTAATTTTCTCTACATAACTATTTTTTTTTAGTATAAGAAAGATTCTCTGTCCCTGCCCTTATTTTTTGTGTTATATTGTACTTCAATTGAATTATAGATTTTACTTTGGGTTTCTCAGTCCCATCTATCGTTTTCAATTCTGAGCCTATTCCTTTGTCTTCTTGTGTGAAAAATCTTGGAATACTTTTAGATCTAGATCTTCAATGGAACTCTCAGGTTGTTCAAATTGGTAAGGAAGTGTATCAAAAGTTTCATTCCCTGAAACATTTGCAAAGGTTTTAGCCCTACAAGACAAAACAGCTCCTATGTACTTCTCTTATATTTCCTTTGATTGAATACTGGAGCTGCTATGTCAAACATCAAAGGGAATTTACTTCAAACATTTCAGAATGCTTGTGTTGTGTTTCAGTCATTTGATCATGTTTCAGCTAAATGAAAAAATCTTCAATGTTTACAAATTGATAAGAGATTAGAACATCTGAGATTGGGCTTACTGTGGAGAGTTTTGAATGAGACTTCACCTCCATATCTTCACTCATCATTTCATACACACTTCATTCCACAGTCATAATACTTGCTTCACTTATCTCTCTATTCCACCTCACAATACAGTAGAACCTTCATTATCTGGATTAATGTCTACTAGGGGTATGCCCGTATGCTGGATAAAAGTCTGGATAATTGAGAGGACCCTAAAAAACCACTCTATTGTATACATTATTTTTTCCTTTCCATTATTGTTTCCATTATTTAATTCTTATAATAATTATGTGTACTGTACATAATTATGTCTATGTATATCTAATAAAGTGTTTAATAATAATAATTATCTATCTTTTTGCTTTCAGAGACTTGCCGTGCAAATCTTTAAGTGACTCCCGCTGCCTCTGGACATCTGGCTTTTCTGCTGCCTCTGGCCATCCGGCTCTTCTGTTGCCTCCGGCTATCTGGCTCTTCAGCTGCCTCCGGCTTTTCTGCTGCCTGCCTGTATTATTATTCATTTATTCATTTACACCCTGATTAAGATTGTCTAGGCAACCATGTTTCATGTCAACCCACTTCTAAACAATGTAAACTTAATTATTACAATAAAAGAAAAAAAATTGAAATTCTGATGTTCTCTATTTCCCAGACAAAACAAATAGCCACCACCTATAGCTTGTAAAAATACAGTTGCATTTTTGTATTCAACATTTCATAGGTGGAGAAAATAACCTGGTTCCCAATTAATTACAGACTGTAAAATTGACATTAGCCAGCGTCGATGGCATGTTGAATACACCGGTTCCCTTCAGAACACCGAAGTTAAGCGACATCCAGCGAGGTTAAGACTTGGATGGGTGACCATTCAAATTCTAATTCTCGTGACGCTGGCTTTTCCCGGCCCCACTCAGGCTGGGTGAGGTCAATGTGAGTAGCAGGTTTGTGAGTTTCCTGCGAATGGAGGGTAAAACCCCCGTCGTGATATGACCATGGCAGTTGAAAGCGACGTTAAACCCCACTTAAAAAAAAAAAAAAAAAAAAAAAATTGACATTAGCCAGCGTCGATGGCATGTTGAATACACCGGTTCCCTCCAGAACACCGAAGTTAAGCGACATCCAGCGAGGTTAAGACTTGGATGGGTGACCATTCAAATTCTAATTCTCGTGACGCTGGCTTTTCCCGGCCCCACTCAGGCTGGGTGAGGTCAATGTGAGTAGCAGGTTTGTGAGTTTCCTGCGAATGGAGGGTAAAACCCCCGTCGTGATATGACCATGGCAGTTGAAAGCGACGTTAAACCCCACTTTAAAAAAAAAAAAATTGACATTATCAGTGACACTTCATTCGTCTGTCACTGTTAATGTCAATTTTACAGTTACCAAGATAAAATGGCCAAGCAGTGGTTCTTAACATTTTTAGCATCGCGGCACACTTGGCATGAATAAATCAAAGATATTGGACTTAGCCGCAGACAAAATTTTGAAGATGTTTATAAAAAGAAAGAGATTTTGTACTGAACCCAACTAATAATGTGGGCTTTTTTTATCTTCAGAAATTTTATAGCACATCAGAATTATAGGATGGGAATCACTGTGCTTAATACTTTATTAAGTAGTCACTGTGGCCAAGTGAAGTAGGCTAGCAAGCAGGGTGACCTGGGTTCGATTCCCGGCAGCGCAGAAATTTTCTGCTTGGATGTCCGGGGTCCACTCATACCTCATGAGGAATAAGCGACCTCACTAGAGACGAGGTTCTGTTTTAACTTGGGTACTGGACGATTTGGCTTTCGTTTGTCTGTCTGTTAAGCGATAGCACCCGACCGGATTCTTCAAAATTGTTATTAGTATGTATACATGTTCATTGGGGTCTTAGAATTTTACCTATTGTTTCTAGGCCGGCTAGGAAAGAACACTCGACCGCAGCGCAGGCTCCTACCTAGTAGAGGCAGACCTCATCTCAACCAGGAAAAGTCTATCCTGCTTGGTAGAATACCGGAATACCTCGATACTAGGCAAGCTAAAGACGACTCTAGACGGGAACCTCAATTATCCATCACTATACTTCCATTCGTCACACCAGAAAGCCTTAAGTCTGGACGACAGTCCACAACTTCGGCTATGCCTTTGATGACTTTTTGAAATAGTGTGATCGGTTGAGGGGGAGGGGGGTCGACAAGAGTCAGATTTTGCCCATCTGTTACCGTTTCGTCTGTAGAAACATTTTACGGCTGAACCTTCGACTCTCACCCGAAATACGGGCAAATGTCACTTGAGTTGACATTACTTGAAAATTAAGGACAGGTTCTAAAAAGCTCGAGATATACAGAGTGTCCCACCAAAGTTGGACACCTCAAATTACCCGGCCCACAGTGGGGTATTTGCCTTCAAAAGTTGCGCAAAACCCTCGAAAAAAAGAGGCTTAATCTAAATATTTTTTTAAGTAATGTATTTCAGAAGAGAATATCTGATAAAACCCAAAAAGGAATATTTTGATACCTCATCTTGGGTAAGTACAGTAGATGCTTGAAGTCACGTGACTTGTCAAGCTTACGTCACAACCTACAGCTGCTTTCATGTCTGATTTGAAATGAATGAAATTTTAGGTCTATCAATTATTTATTGATAATAGTGATGGTTTATATTTAATGAGGAGGACATTGTCATAACGTTTGTGTAATTTGTTTTTCTAATTTATTATTTTCAGTGTGTTTCTCGGGACGTTCAACTTGACCCTCTTCTGTCTTAAATGAACGATTTTTTTTTCGAAACAATGGAAAAAAAGTTAGAGAATATACCTTGATCAAGCAGTTTTGGTAACTTTTTCTAATACTTTGAAGTGTTTGCTATTATATCTAAAAAGAAAATCTTGCAGTTTTATTGCACTTGTGGGAGTTTTTCGAACTTGAACTTGAAAATTCGAGGATTTTTTATAGTGAGCCAATATAATTATTACACTATAAATTTCGTTAGGAACAATTTTTCACCCATTTATTGTATTCAAAAATAAATAAATGTATTTCTTTGTATTATTATGTCAAAATTTCAGTGGGTAGCGCAGAATTCTATGACTTTTCCGTATAATTAATGTCCTAGTATCTATTTTGCCCATAACTCCGCCACTGGTCACAGCTGACATTACAGCAGCTCATTTCTCCTCACAACTCACGAGGTATAAGTAGACCCTGGTCATTCAAATAAAGAGCAAGGAAATTCCCGCCCTTTTAAGAATCGATCTCAGGTGAAAGCCTAGTGCGCCACACCACTCGGCAACAATAACTTCTTTAGCATTGATGTTTTCTTCAAATTAAATACATTAAATAATACATATAAATGGATGAGATAATATAATATTTTATTATAATATAATTATTCCTTTTATTACTAGGAATCGTGCTCGAATGGTGGAACGCATTAGCATTGCACGCATGATAACCTAGGTTCGAATCTCAGTGGAGATTAAGTTTTTGGTTGTGTTTTTTTTTCGGAAATTTTCGGTATTTGTACCTCGTAAGGAAAAATTAGTAGCTTTTTTAGTTTGAGAAGCGACCATTGGCAGTATTATCGGAAAATAGGATATAAGCACAAAAAACGATAAGTTAAAAAGCGTTGTAACTCCGCGCTACCCACAAAAAATTACGTGATATATCATAAAAAATACTTCAGTACAAATTAAAAGGCTTTCCTATTACAATTACAAGTTTTTTAATCCAAAAAATAGTTTTGCGCAACTTTTGAAGGCAAATACCCCACTGTGCGGCCCATGAAAGAGTTCTTGAAAAATAAAAAATTCAAGGGTACATAATTATGTTTTAATCATGCGATTTCAGTCATGAATTTTTTTACTTTCCTTATCCTATAATAAGGAAAGTATTGTATTCGTCGAAAATTTGACCTACCCAGCTTTTCACATTTCTGGACGAATCATAGCCTCAGGATACCAAAAAAGTGGTTTTCAGCCATTGGTCCGTGCGTCTGTCTGTGTGTGAACAGGATATCTCAAGAACGGTAAGAGCTAGAGACTTGAAATTTGGTATGGTAATTAATTTTATACACCAGACGAACCATGAAACTTTTAGTTGAAATCGGCCGCATTCTGCGGCCGCAGGGCCGCAAATATTGGCCGCAAGCACCGCTTCTTTGAATTAGTTAAAGATACAAAAAGTTAGAGAACAACATTTTCTCAGATTAAAAAAATAATAGGGGTTCACTCTGATCATTTTTTTTGATATCTTTAACTTTTTGGAAACCGGCCCCAATTTACCGGTATTGTAGGGGGACCCGATTGGACTAACTTTTTTATTATTCATCCTAGATGGGGGTTGTGACATATCAAATTAAATGATTTTGAAGTGCTGATCACGAATTTGGCATTGATTTTTAGTTATCTGTTACCGTTCAGTCACCAGTGGCGGAATTCGACTCCTTTTTGGGAGATAAGGAAAGTCGTGTGATGTTTACACCAGATTTTTTATATACAGGGTGGTTCGAAAGTCAAAAATTGAGGTGTCAACTTTCGATTTTTAAATGAATCGACCTGAATTTTATTTGATAATTTAAAAATATTACATACAGGGTAGGTTTTTTGACCATTTTACTTCCGAGAAATTTCTAATATTAGAAATCGGAAGTATTGTGTTACTTTTTGTAAAAAAAAAAAAAAAATTATTGCTCCGATTTCAATTTTTTTCATATTTCTGGACGTTTCTTAACCCCCTGAGCAACTTTGGTTTTGTGTCCGTCTGTCGATCCGTCGGTCTGTTAAAAATATTCCTTGTAACGCGCAAATCTCAGAAACTACTGAACGGATTTTGATGAAATTTTGCACACATATAGGAGACGTTCTGTAGATGGTCCCATTTTAAATTAATCAAATTCGTACTAGCGGTTCTGGGTGAAAGAGACCATGCGCCTGACCACTAACTTTTTACTTAAACGCTTATATCTCGTGAACGGTACACCCGATTTTGATAAAATTTTGTATGTATAGGTATGCATAATTATTATTATTTTACATAGACTATTTATATTTATTTTTTAATTAACTCTGATATTTAAGAAAATCCGAAATTTTGGACAAAAAGTCAAAAAATAAGGACCACGACTTGCCGATACAGAATTTTTTGTGGAATCTAGAATGTAGAAAAAACGGTATTATACCATTAACACAAATTTGAAGAAAATCGGTTAAGCGGTTTGGAGATACAAGTGATTTAGTATAAAATCTCAAAATTGGCACGTGGTCGTGTATACAATGTGAAACAATCACGAGGAAGTATTGTGTCCATAATTACCAGTGTTTTTTTTTCTAAATCTCGAATAACGATTTCGTTTAATTTTTTCGATAACAAGAATAGAAAGTGTTTGTGTAATGAAAACACGCATTTTCAAGAGGCAGCAAAAATTTTCATACAGGGTGTAAAATAATTTTACATGTTTTTTTTTTTTTTTAACCGAGTTTATTTTACAAAAACTACAAAAAAACCGAGTAATTTGTGGTGTCCATCTTTGGTGGGACACCCTGTATATACATATATCTATTTATAAAATGCTTGAAGGTAACCTCTGTCATTTTTTTTACTTTCCTTATCTTATAATAATGATTTAAATAAATAAGTATAAGTAGTGCTTTATTTAGACTGTCAGCGCAAGACAGGTAGTCCCATTATGCCAACAGTAAATGTGTAATAAAAGACAAGACCCCTTAAACAAAAAGGTGTCTCTGATCTACCAACTCCGATATAGTAGTCTCGGAGATTGATACGAGAGAGTAAAAACAGCGTGCTCGGAAACATCTTTCTCTGGGAGTACTGCGGGAATGGATTGGAACTCTCCCGGAGAATGTTTAACCAACTTACTCGGAACCTATCCCGCATCTATGCCCGAGCTAACTCGGGACAAGATCCGAGCTAACTCGTCCCGAGTACATGTTCTCCGAACCGTCTCGGAACGAGATCCAATACCCTGTGGCAACACCGGAAATTGAAAGTAAAATTTGCAAAACATTTTCAAAATCGAGTGAATTCCGAAATTTGAATAGATTAATTAGTTTTCCTGAGATAATTAGTAAAACTCAAATACATAAAAGGTAAAGATATTTTATACAGTATTTTGAGAAACTACCGTCAATATGTGTAATCTCATTCCTAAGATAAAGTAACTTCATAAGTAATTTCACATCAGTGACTTCTGCTCATCCAAATAAGTGATTTAATAAAACGTGTTTTAAGTAATTTAAGTAATGGTCAATATGTCTGCAAACATAATATCTTTTTAAACTGGACCTAGCATTTAAAATAATTATGATCTATGGAGGAAATCCACATGATATTTTCCACCTGTTTACATCCCCTTAAACAAAAAACAGTCTCGGAACCATCTCCGAGATCTAGGAACGAGATTGTATCGTCCTGTCTCGGATCCCAAAAAATGATATCGGAGACACCTAGGAGACCGTTCGGAGACTGCTACGGGACAGTCTACGTCCGCACCGTAGCGTCGATTGCTGGTGCTCGAGATTGCTCCAAGATCGGTCTCGGGAACTGTCTCCGAGATCATTCTCGGGGACCGTCTCCGAGCCTTCTCGGAACCGTCTCCGAGAACATTCTCGGGGACTGTCTCCGAGCCTTCTCGGAACCGTCTCCGAGAACATTCTCGGGGACTGTCTCTTCTAGACCAGAGACCGTTTTAAATACCCTGGGAATTTTAGCTGTAAAACCACCTAAAAATAATACGACACATTTTTATAATAGAACATATTTTTTATTGTGAAATTTAAAATAAAATAATTAAGAAAAAAACAAAAAAAAAAAGAAGAATAAACCTTAAAGAATGAAAAATCCCAATAAGAGACTAGAAACAATTGAAATAAAGAGATTGCCATAGGCAATAACCAATAACCCCGCCCTTTAGTTAGGACATATGTATAGGACATTGGATACGAATTCAATTTTTAATATTAATTTTTCGAGTTTAAGTCAGTTCTAACTCAGTTAGGGTCCATTTCTGACCCCTAGTTGATAGAGATAATCCATGCTTATTTGACCCAAGGAATCTAAGGTATCAATATATTTATGCAATCAATTTAGAAACATTAGAAAAAAAATTGACATGAAAATAAAAGTATCACATAAGTTCACATCTTAAAAGTATCTCTATCTTTAGTCACAGCAGACTACCCAGACGGCACAGAAAGTGTTTAAAAAGATTTTAAAAACACTTATTTTGACAAGATTCAAACATTTTATAAAGCTTATTTTGACAAGGCTTAACATTTTAGAAACACTTTTATAAGCTTACTATTTCCTCCCCCTGAGCATTTTATTAAGCTTATTTTTACAAGGTTTTGGAAATTGAATACCTAATTAATAATTAAGGGGCTCCATATTGAATTTCATACCACCGCCATTGCCCGGAAAAATTTGAAAATTGTGATTTCACAGGAAATTTTTAAAATTAATTTGGATTTGATGAAAAATATACTATTTCAAGGCAATTTGGTTCTACAATGATGAAAAGCTGTTGATGAAATGCTAACATTAATAAATAAGAAGACAATTTGTGTTTTTCAGTTTTATATTTTTCCATTTTCATGGTAAAAGAATTAAAAGCAAAAATATGTAACAAACAAAAACATGAAACAAACAAAAACATGAAACAAACAGAATATAATACATAGAATCAGCAGATAAATTAAGCCAAGTGGACTTAATTAATCTAAATCTATTATACATATAGGTAATTAAGAGAGAGATGTGCTGAAATGCCATCTTCCTGCCCAGCAGCAGGCTGCCTGAAGACAAAGAATACCAGAACAGAAGTTGAGATTATTAAAGATGAAATTAGGAAATAGAACCCAGAGAGAATTTTGACTATAATATGGCATTCATAAAAAAAGAACAGTCTTCCAGATTTTTTTTTGTTTGATTAAAGTGGGTTTAACCTCAATTGCATAGTCATATCATGACCAAGGTTTTACCCTCATTTGCAGGAAACTCACAAACCTGTTACCCACATTAAGCTCACTGAGCCTGGGTTGGGCCATTTTATTCTGAATTTACTGGGAATAGTACCAGGTAGCCACATTAACCTCACCCAGCCTGATAAAGGCTGTGTATACACATGTCAGCCTCATATTTTCTAAAGAAGGAGAATTATCTGTTTCACAACAACAAAAATGAACCAAAATCTTTAGATTACGGGGAGTAGTCAAATCCTGAATAATGCAAGCTACTGTTTTAAAAATTAAAATTAATGAACACATTATAGTAAAAAATGTACTTATTACAAGTAAAAAAAATGTCTAAATTTGCAACATTTAATACTTCTTCTAAACTTACAATATTTTTTTTTTTTATGTTATAGCTGGTTCATGAAAAACCCCTGTCCTGATTTGAGATAGTGAGGATGGGAATTTCATTCTGAATTTAATGGGAACAGTACCAGATACCCACATTCACCTCACTCAGCCTGAGTAGGGCTAGATATACCAGCCTCACATCTTCGGAGAACAGATTTATTTAAAATAAAAATGGGGGTTGTATACTGAATTTACTGGGAATAGTCCCAGCTACCCACATTAACCTCACTTAGCCTGATAAGGGCTAGAAATGCCTCATTTTTAAAGGGAACAGAATTGCTGTTTGAAAGGAAAAAAAAACTGTGAATTGAACACAGGATCTATTGATTATGGAACAGTATAGTCAAATCTTCAATAATGTGAACCTATTAAAAAGCCTTTAGCTAGTCAGTTCTCTGTTCATAGTTGTCTAGCAAAACACTGGTCTTTTCCCTGTTTAAAATCCCCCAGTCAGACACCTGTCAAGAGTGTGATTCTGATTAAGTGGAATATCTGGAACAGGTTAATCTCCAGCATTTCCACATACATATCCTGGTTTGACTATAAAACAATGTAAAATGTTAGATATTGTTTAGATATTGCTTACCCCACTAATTGGAGTGTAAAACTCACTTATGATTAATGCATGGAAATTGGTACACTTTAGAACAGTAAACTTTTTAAAGTAGAGAAAAATTTCTTTTTAGTTATACCCTAAAACTATGATGTAGGAACTTTAGAAGAATCAACTTGTTGGACTTTTATCAGAAATTGTTAGATATAATTATTTTGTGTAAATCATCAATTTGTAGTCACTTTTACTTATCCCATGTCAGGTTCAATATGTTTGAGGAGGGAGGCAGCTTGAATAGGTATCTTCAGGTTGAAGCTATGTTGGATTGGATGCACAATACATGTAAACAGGTGGAAAATATCATGTGGATTTCCTCCATAGATCATAATTATTTTAAATGCTAGGTCCAGTTTAAAAAGATATTATGTTTGCAGACATATTGACCATTACTTAAATTACTTAAAACACGTTTTATTAAATCACTTATTTGGATGAGCAGAAGTCACTGATGTGAAATTACTTATGAAGTTACTTTATCTTAGGAATGAGATTACACATATTGACGGTAGTTTCTCAAAATACTGTATAAAATATCTTTACCTTTTATGTATTTGAGTTTTACTAATTATCTCAGGAAAACTAATTAATCTATTCAAATTTCGGAATTCACTCGATTTTGAAAATGTTTTGCAAATTTTACTTTCAATTTCCGGTGTTGCCACAGGGTATTGGATCTCGTTCCGAGACGGTTCGGAGAACATGTACTCGGGACGAGTTAGCTCGGATCTTGTCCCGAGTTAGCTCGGGCATAGATCCGGGATAGGTTCCGAGTAAGTTGGTTAAACATTCTCCGGGAGAGTTCCAATCCATTCCCGCAGCACTCCCAGAGAAAGATGTTTCCGAGCACGCTGTTTTTTACTCTCTCGTATCAATCTCCGAGACTACTATATCGGAGTTAGTAGATCAGAGACACCTTTTTGTTTAAGGGGATGTATTGTGCATCCAATCCAACATAGCTTCAACCTGAAGAAACCTATTTAAGCTGCCTCCCTCCTCAAACATATTGAACCTGACATGGGATTTAAGTGAAAGTGACTACACATTGATGATTTAACAATATAATTATATCTAACAATTTCTGATAAAAGTCCAACAAGTTGATTCTTCTAAAGTTCCTACATCATAGTTTTAGGGTATAACTAAAAAGAAATTTTTCTCTACTTTAAAAAGTTTACTGTTCTAAAGTGTACCAATTTCCATGCATTAATCATAAGTGAGTTTTACACTCCAATTAGTGGGGTAAGCAATATCTAAACAATATCTTACATTTTACATTGTTTTATAGTCAAACCAGGATATGTATGTGGAAATGCTGGAGATTAACCTGTTCCAGATATTCCACTTAATCAGAATCACACTCTTGACAGGTGTCTGACTGGGGGATTTTAAACAGGGAAAAGACCAGTGTTTTGCTAGACAACTATGAACAGAGAACTGACTAGCTAAAGGCTTTTTAATAGGTTCACATTATTGAAGATTTGACTATACTGTTCCATAATCAATAGATCCTGTGTTCAATTCACAGTTTTTTTTTCTTTCAAACAGCAATTCTGTTCCCTTTAAAAATGAGACATTTCTAGCCCTTATCAGGCTAAGTGAGGTTAATGTGGGTAGCTGGGACTATTCCCAGTAAATTCAGTATACAACCCCCATTTTTATTTTAAATAAATAAATCTGTTCTCCGAAGATGTGAGGCTGGTATATCTAGCCCTACTCAGGCTGAGTGAGGTGAATGTGGGTATCTGGTACTGTTCCCATTAAATTCAGAATGAAATTCCCATCCTCACTATCTCAAATCAGGACAGGGGTTTTTCATGAACCAGCTATAACATAAAAAAAAAAAAAATATTGTAAGTTTAGAAGAAGTATTAAATGTTGCAAATTTAGACATTTTTTTTACTTGTAATAAGTACATTTTTTACTATAATGTGTTCATTAATTTTAATTTTTAAAACAGTAGCTTGCATTATTCAGGATTTGACTACTCCCCGTAATCTAAAGATTTTGGTTCATTTTTGTTGTTGTGAAACAGATAATTCTCCTTCTTTAGAAAATATGAGGCTGACATGTGTATACACAGCCTTTATCAGGCTGGGTGAGGTTAATGTGGCTACCTGGTACTATTCCCAGTAAATTCAGAATAAAATGGCCCAACCCAGGCTCAGTGAGCTTAATGTGGGTAACAGGTTTGTGAGTTTCCTGCAAATGAGGGTAAAACCTTGGTCATGATATGACTATGCAATTGAGGTTAAACCCACTTTAATCAAACAAAAAAAAATCTGGAAGACTGTTCTTTTTTTATGAATGCCATATTATAGTCAAAATTCTCTCTGGGTTCTATTTCCTAATTTCATCTTTAATAATCTCAACTTCTGTTCTGGTATTCTTTGTCTTCAGGCAGCCTGCTGCTGGGCAGGAAGATGGCATTTCAGCACATCTCTCTCTTAATTACCTATATGTATAATAGATTTAGATTAATTAAGTCCACTTGGCTTAATTTATCTGCTGATTCTATGTATTATATTCTGTTTGTTTCATGTTTTTGTTTGTTACATATTTTTGCTTTTAATTCTTTTACCATGAAAATGGAAAAATATAAAACTGAAAAACACAAATTGTCTTCTTATTTATTAATGTTAGCATTTCATCAACAGCTTTTCATCATTGTAGAACCAAATTGCCTTGAAATAGTATATTTTTCATCAAATCCAAATTAATTTTAAAAATTTCCTGTGAAATCACAATTTTCAAATTTTTCCGGATCACAATTTTCAAATTTTTCCGGGCAATGGCGGTGGTATGAAATTCAATATGGAGCCCCTTAATTATTAATTAGGTATTCAATTTCCAAAACCTTGTAAAAATAAGCTTAATAAAATGCTCAGGGGGAGGAAATAGTAAGCTTATAAAAGTGTTTCTAAAATGTTAAGCCTTGTCAAAATAAGCTTTATAAAATGTTTGAATCTTGTCAAAATAAGTGTTTTTAAAATCTTTTTAAACACTTTCTGTGCCGTCTGGGTAGTCTGCTGTGACTAAAGATAGAGATACTTTTAAGATGTGAACTTATGTGATACTTTTATTTTAATGTCAATTTTTTTTCTAATGTTTCTAAATTGATTGCATAAATATATTGATACCTTAGATTCCTTGGGTCAAATAAGCATGGATTATCTCTATCAACTAGGGGTCAGAAATGGACCCTAACTGAGTTAGAACTGACTTAAACTCGAAAAATTATTATTAAAAATTGAATTCGTATCCAATGTCCTATACATATGTCCTAACTAAAGGGCGGGGTTATTGGTTATTGCCTATGGCAATCTCTTTATTCCAATTGTTTCTAGTCTCTTATTGGGATTTTTCATTCTTTAAGGTTTATTCTTCTTTTTTTTTTGTTTTGTTCTTAATTATTTTATTTTAAATTTCACAATAAAAAATATGTTCTATTATAAAAATGTGTCGTATTATTTTTAGGTGGTTTTACAGCTAAAATTCCCAGGGTATTTAAAACGGTCTGTGGTCTAGAAGAGACAGTCCCCGAGAATGTTCTCGGAGACGGTTCCGAGAAGGCTCGGAGACAGTCCCCGAGAATGTTCTCGGAGACGGTTCCGAGAAGGCTCGGAGACGGTCCCCGAGAATGATCTCGGAGACAGTTCCCGAGACCGATCTTGGAGCAATCTCGAGCACCAGCAATCGACGCTACGGTGCGGACGTAGACTGTCCCGTAGCAGTCTCCGAACGGTCTCCTAGGTGTCTCCGATATCATTTTTTGGGATCCGAGACAGGACGATACAATCTCGTTCCTAGATCTCGGAGATGGTTCCGAGACTGTTTTTTGTTTAAGGGGGAATTATAGGACTTTTTCGTATCCGGTATAATCCTTATCTTATTTCTGCTTATAATTTCGCCTCTCTACGCTGCTCATATTAAAGCAGCTACTCATGTTTCCTCACGAGGTATGAGAGAACCCCGGACATGCAAGTACAGACCCGAAAAAATCCTGCCCTGCTGGAGATCGAACCCAGGTCACCGTGCACGCAAGCCAAGAGCGGTAACCCACTGGACAACCGTGACCACCCTTATCTTACAGAAAGGACAATTTTTGCATATTTTTAGACTTCTTTTAGGAAGAGGATGTAAAGAAAAGACCCAATAAAGGAAAGAAAAGACCCAATTTACCCGTCTTTCAAAAATTATTCCACGAAATCAATTCAAAACCAAAACCACTTTAATATGCTCTAAATTTCTAATGGGTTATTCAATTATTCTTTCTCCTTATCACTCTCTCTTTCGCTCACTTACTCTCTGTCAGGTCGTCTTTTTAATTTTCTCTCTCTTGCACACACATAAAATTTAAAAACTCAAATTTTCTCTCATTCTCTTTCTCAGGGTCGGACTTAAGTCCTGTAGCCCTAGCGTCAAGGGTACGTTGAATAAACCAGTACTCGTTTTGTCTCTAAAGTTAAGCAACGTGCAGCGAGGTTAGGACATGGGTGAGTGACCATTCAATTTAGAACCCTCCTGATATTGGCTATTCCCGACCTCACTGAAGCTGGGTGAAGTTAATTTGCATTGCTGGTTTGTGAGTTTCAAGCGAATGGAGGGTGAACCCCCGTGTGATATGACCATGCAGTTGAAAGCCATATTAAACTCAAATTTAAAAAAAAGATCCTGAAATTAAGCAATGAAGTTAAAAAAAAGTCCAAGACTTGGATAAGTCACCATTCGAATTCAAATGCTCGTGTTGCTGACTATTCCCGCCCCACAGTAGTCACCGTGGCCGAGTGAGTTAGCGCGCTAGGCATTGCACGCACGGTGATCTGGGTTCAATCCCCAGCGGAGCAGGATTTTAGCTGCTTTAATGTTAGCAGCGACCAGTGGCAGGATTATAGGCAAAAATAAGATATTGGGTTATTAAAGATATGGAAAAGTCCTATATTTCTGCGCTACCCACTAAAATTGTGATTTAATAACATAAAGAAACACATTATTATTATTCCCGCCCACTCAGACTGTGTGAGGTTTATTTGAATAGCTGTTTTGTGAATACCCCTTTATAAGTGCCGCACGCTACAGAAATGAATAATATTAATTTTATTTATTTTAACTGGGGTTTAATATCTATAATTTTGGGGTTCCATATCTTTAAGGTCGTTGCTCACAGTAAAGAAGCTACTTATTTTGCCTTACGAGGTACGAGTGAAAAAAATCCTGTCCTGCGGTGATCGAACTCAAGTCACCGTGCGTGCAAGTCTAGTGCGTTACCCACTCGGCCACGGTGACAAATGTATCCATCTCGATTTTAAACCCTTAAAATTAGTTAAATAATTAATAAAATAAACATGTTCCAGGTCTTATTAAGCTTTTGCGATATTTACTTTTAAAGGATTTTTTAAAAATATCGTGGGATATTTTACTAGAGATTTGGGAAAAATCCCGTATGTCTACTTCCCCTACATCCATAGTCTATACAATGAAGTTTTTTTCGATTAATCGGTTATGCTGTGCGTTCATTGTGCTGTACGAACTTATGCTGTGTAACCGTTGTGTTGGATGTGATTGTGTTGTACGAACACGATTTTTAAAATATGAATTCGATTATCGATATTTTATGCTGAAAGACCATTATGCTGTGCGAACTTGTGTTGTGTGACGCCGCACCGTTGGGCGCTCTGTACTGTATGGTTTGTGTACAATTTTTAGGGTTTTTTTTTCATACGAATTTGGCATTGATTATAGTCGTCTCTCACAAGCAATGACTCTTGAACGGTTTAAACTATCAAGCTGAAAGTTTGTTATGTTGTCAGGACCATCCAAACAACGGTGCGAAAAATCTGACCCTTGAGCTCAACCCAGAAAAATCTGGGTACCCTTGAGCTCGATCTGACCTGAAGAAGAAGGTTTTAAGAAGACGTAATATCTTCGGACTGAAAAGACATAGAAACATGAAATTTTGCATAGACATGCATTTTAATTAAACAAATTTACAAATTGAAATTAACCCCCACGAACAGATAATCCACGTACCATAACTCGCGCGTCGTACTATTCACCTAAATTTCCGAGTCGACTTACTTAGTCAGCGTAGCCAAGTGGGTTAAGGCGCTTGCTAACTGAACATTTAAATTTCATTCATCCCGAGCTCAAATTTCACCGCGAGCAATTTTTTAACATTTCTTTTTACCATAAAAGCTGCAATTTTCGTCGAATGGAACTGCAATTTTTAGAGTATGTTCGATTGGACAAAAATTGCAGCTTTTACTGTGAAATGAATTTTGTATCCAAATCCTTCACCAATGCATATGACGCCCATAGGCGTTATCTCAAGATGTTCTCCTGTGCGTATCAACAGTTTTGGGTTCTTCCCCTGTGCGGAGAACAAAATTTTGGTAGTTTTAAGTTGAAAATTTGAAATAATGTTAATTATATTTAAAAAATAACAGATTTTCGAGTTTTCCGCCTCAAATTAGATATGACGTACTTTGGCGCCCGACACATATTTATAATTATACCAACGTGTAGCCAAGGTCATTCTCTATAAGATGGTCGTTTTATTTTATTTTTATTAAAAAATAAAATAATGTACAAAGTGCTCTCAATTATGAACATCTCTTTGGGCGTATACGTGGCGTCCAACGCACACAGAAACGATCGAGAAAACGTCGATTGGCGTCCAACACACAGGTGAAACCTTCAAAAATTAATACGCACAGGTGAGCAATCAAATAGGACGCCGATGTGCGTTATACGCATGGAATGTGTTAACATGACGCGTGTTTTTTTATGTAACCAGACTTAACCAGAATTTACATTTTGGAAGATTTCTGTTTTTTTATTGGATTAGGAAATTTCCCCTCCTTTTGAGTAAACTCTGGTAAAAATTATTCCAGTATTCGGGGAAGAGAAAAAATCTCTCTTCCATAGATTTTTACCAGAGTTTACTAGGAAATCGCCATTTTATTAATTTGTTTTTGTTTGTGTTGTGATTTGTAATTTGTTGTTGTCGCGTTATTTTTCAGTTCTATTATTTTATGTTTTAAAATTGTTGATCTTTTTATTACTTTAAGTTATTCTGTATTATTTCCCGATTTACTTATAAATATTGTGTATAATAATTTACTTATAAATATTGTGTATGCAATAATAATAAATATATAATAAATAAATTATTCATTTGTTTTATTTTTCTTTTCTTTTTTACAGAGGACCCATCCTAAGCCATTTTTAATTATACATATTAGATATTAGGACAAAATCATTCAGAATTTTATTTTATATAATGTTTTGAAGAAAATCAGAAATTTAAATCAGAAAACCTACTCTTACTGTGTGCTTTATTAAAACGGGTTTCAGAATTGGTCAACCCTCTGGTTTTTTTGTATGGGGTCATTAACCATGACTTCAAAGGGTAGGCTGAATCACCTAAAATGTGAAAGTCATTGTTGCAGAAGAGAGATTGTGTTCCTTCTATTTCAATTTTTTGTTGTAACTGAGAATTATTCAACACACGAGAGTCATGCATTCTTCCTGGGCAACCAATTGAAATGTTGGTGAATATCTTCTTAGCTGTACAGGTGCCCTGGAGAATCATGGTGTATCTAGATTTCCTATTACAGTAACTTCTTTGCACATCCTTTGGAAATAGTCCCTCTATATGGGTGCCATCAATGGCACCTATTATCCCTGAAAGAAGAAAACAGTTCCATTTAAATGTTCTGTAATAATACACTTATAATGCCTGATATTCCTTGGACAAAATATCCAATTGCTAAAGATCAAAGATAAAAAATAAATAAGGTGGCATGGATCACTAAAGTTAAGCAACATCCAGCAAGTTTAGGACTTGCATGGGTCACAATTTTAATTTGAACCCTTGTTGCTCTCATTTTCCTTTGTCCTGCTCTGGCTAGGTGAGGTTTACGTGAGTGGGTTGTTTGTAAGTTTCTAGTGAATGTAGAGTAAAACACCTGTCATAATATAACCATGAGGATAAATTTCAAAAAAGAAATTATTCTGTTGAACACTCAAATGGTTAGGTAAGTTATAGGTGTTACCTTTAAAATTGGCTAAGGACTCAAATTGTTGAGAAACAATACATTGCTCTTCCTCTGTAATAGGCCACTTAATAAGTTTGTTTCTTAGTGTACTGATACTTTTCAGAAAGTCGTTCCTAGATTTTATTACAGAGCTATCAGCAATGTTGAATTTGTCACCTATTTGTCTCACTATTTGTTGTGATAATAAATAAAATAATGTCACCAGTGCCTTTTGGGCTGGTGAAATTGGCTGTATACCATTTGACCAAGCTGTGGTGAAGCTTGGATTCTGCTTGAGGAGAGATAGTAGAATATTGAACGTATTTTTACACATTCGAAACATACGGAAAAAATCCTCCTCTTAATAGCTGAAATGATTATAAAACAAAGTGCAATTAGTTTATTTGTAAGGTACAATTATTAATGATTACACTTGGCTGCTTTGGTCATTTCAGACACAGAATTGTTGTTGTCATTGCACTTGACCATAAAATTGATTGTTAATTTCATATTTAGTATTGGTTTTAGGAAACTTAATTTCAAGCTGCTCATATTAAGGATATACCTAAGAAGTTCATTGGAGTGAATTTAACCAAAAGGATTGTGGTTTAAGTGGTATATAAAATCATACCCAATTTCAAGTCTTGTGCTAATGGTTCTTGAAATACCTATTATATTGATAGAAAAACCAAATTTCTTTTCTGGTATCCTAAATCATAGTATTAATACTATGATTCTGCCAGAAATGTGAAAATAGGTAGGTCTAACTTTTCATTATACTAAACTTTCTTAATTATAGGAGAAAGTAAAATATTAATTTGTATAATTGGAACAAAATATTTTCTTGTCATAGGACACATACTTATCAACTAATTTGTCATAATTCTGGGGTCTATTGTGTTTCTCACTTTCAACCATTAGAGTCATTAGTGAATCACAATGTGAATGAAAATCTGTGAGGATCATGCATGTGTTATTGTTCTCATCTACAGTATTGGTTTCAGTAAACATAATTTCATGTAGCTCGTATAGAAATGATAACCTCTTTGAAATGTTCATTGCGTTAACAAATCAATAATCAACTTATCTAAGTAAAAAAGAAACCAGATCAGTAAATTCCTGGAAATTTACTTCTAATAATAGATTTATTTACACTATTTTATTCATATTTCATCTCATCTCAAAAATCCCTCCATACAACTTGTAGTATTCTAACCTCACTTCAAGCATGCCGCTCTTGGGTTAGCATTCGAAGCGCACTCTCGTTTGACTTGAGTAAGTTATAAAAAATTGTGGTGGGGGTAACTAGAATTTACCAGAATGGATTAGGATTTGGATTCAAGTAAACTTTAGTTACATAAAAAAAAACACTGCCAATTATGGACTCTATACTTCCTCGTGATTGTTTCACATTGTTAACACGTGCCAATTTTGAGATTTTATACTAAATTACTTGTATCTCCAAAACGACTGCACTGATTTTCTTCAAATTTGTTTTATATGGTAGAAAATCGTTTTTTCTACATTCTAGATTCCACAAAAATTTCTGTATCGGCAAGTCGTGGTCCTTATTTTTTGACTTTTTTGTCCAAAATTTCGGATTTTCTTAAATATCAGAGTCTAATTATAATTAATTAAAAAATATATATAAATAGCCTATGTAAAACAATTATATGCATACACACACAAAATTTCATTAAAATCGGGTGTACCGTTCACGAGATATAAGCGTTTAAGTAAAAAGTTAGTGGTCAGGCGCATGGGCTCTTTCACCAAGAACCGCTAGTACGAATTCGATGAATTTAAAATGGGACCATCTACAGAATGTCTCCTAGATGTGTGCAAAATTTCATCAAAATCGGTTCAGTAGTTTCCGAGATTTGCGCGTTACAAGGAATCGTTTTAACAGACCGACAGAACGACAGACCGACAGACCGACGGACCGACAGACAGACACAAAACCAAATTTGCTCAGGAGGTTATGAAACGTCCAGAAATCTGAAAAAAATTGAAATCGGAGCAAAAAAATATTTTTTTTTACAAAAACGAACACAATACTTCCGATTTCTAATATTAGAAATTTCTCGGAAGTAACACGACTATGGTGTCATTTAAAAATTGTAGGGTTAGGGTTTGGATCAAAATTTCTTTTCTTCGTAAAACTGCAATTTTTGTCCAGTTTAGCTGAAAGGCATCTGGCAACACTGATAAGAAACGACCGTTTTGCTCTCAGTGGTTTCGCTTGATACTTCTTGCTCTCTTATCACTAATCACTTATGAGTCATTGCCAGTTGCCAGTTGCCTTCATGCCTTTGATTTTGATTGGTTGGGCCGTCTTCAACCTTGGCCTTGCGTGAGAAATTTGAATTTTTTGGCAGAATTTTCAGTTTCTAGTGTATGTTTTATTCTGTATTAGAGAAATACATGAATTTGGAGTTATTTTTAATTTTCAAGTTTTACATCCAGTGTTCTGAGGGAAGAATGTCTCAAGTTGCATGTAGTTTACAGTATGGCAGACCTTATTTTGTTACCTATTCACTTCCACAAGGAATACATGAATGAAACTTGCCGCCTTATCAATAGAGAATGGCAGAAATCTTTTACAGCAAGGTAATGTTATATTCTGTTTCCTTCATAATCTATTATAAACCAGATCTGTATGGTTTGCCAATGTTTTAGATGTCACTCTATAAACAGCAAATTAATATTGTAAAAAAAAAAAAAAATGCACAAAATGGCTTGCTTTCACAATGAGTAAAACTTCCAAACCCAAGAGATTTTTTTAAAATTAATTATGTAGGTGTGTAGCCAAAGTAAGTGGGGAGCCATAAGTGGCAAAATTGAACTGTCAAACTAACGTTAAGAAATAGATTTGAATTGATTCCCCAATCCCAATTTTAACAGTTTCAGTAAACAAATGGGAGTTTATTTTCTTTGTGTACCTATCTGTACAACTGTACAGAAAGAAAAAAATGCACAGAGTGTTGAATATTCACTAATTTAATTTAATGTATTTTAAAAATGTATAATGTATCCTTAATTCCAGATTTATCAACCTCTCTACATCTTCAGATAAATTTCCAACATCATTTGTTTTGGTCAACCAGAAAACAAATAGAGTTGTTGGACATGCAAAAGTTTCTGCTGTCAAAACTATTCCCTCTTCAGTTTATATTGAAACAGGTATTTAACAATAAATTGACATTATTTAAATTACCAAGATAAGTTTTGTTCCTAAATGGACAAGTGCATGATTACCATGCATTGATAGAAACATTGCTACACTCTAGTTAAAATACAAATATGTATGCTAGTGTCCAAAAAATTTGATTTAGTTATAAAGGCATGGCTGAGGCATAGCCATATGTCATTAAGAGGCATTTTAGGGAGTGAAATATGAAGAAAACTGATCTTAAATTGAGCTGTACTAATAACATCAAGCACAACATTATGCTATTCTAAATCAATCTTCAAATAAGTTCATTTGTTTCAAAGAAGTATAATGTTAGTTTAAGATAAGAAGTGGTAAATGGCAATAAAGCCAGAAGAAAAGCTCCGCATTTTTAATGGTTTACTTGGTAGATGAACCAATTCATCTACCAAGATGTTTTACGTTAATCATCAGAAAATGGACAAGGTACCAAAATGTGCTTTTTTTTCCAACCCTGTATCTCGAAAAGGGTTAACAATACAATTTTTTTTGTTGCTTATTTAGTTGCCTTTAATTTTTAAAAGAATATTTTTTCCGTAGGGTGTACTCTTATTGAGGAATCTGTGCGAAAGGAAAAAAATGACCAAAAAAGGGACAGTTTTAAGCGCCTCCCTCTGTTAGATCACCTGGGATTTATTGGGACCTTTAGCTGGAAGGTCCCCAGAGTACCCCTAACAAGTTTCTGAAGTTAATTCTTCCTCCCCTTTTCACGCACTCTAGAACCTAAATTTGACAAGATATCTTTGGAGTAATACCCTTACCTCAATTAATTCTAAAATATTATTAAATCTGCCTTCACAAGTGTTTTATTTCTTCTCCTGTTTCAGTTGTTGTTGACCAAATACATCGTGGCAAAGGCTGGGGTTTAGAACTCATGAAACAACTGCACACATATCTTGTCATCAAGTAATTTAAACTTACCTCTTGTCTAAATCTAAAACCAATACACACAGGGTAATACAGGTTAATTCTCTCAGCATGAGTTGTGCCTGGAGATTGTGCCAAAATAGCATGTTTTGTTTGATTTAATAGTCCAGGAAAAGTTTAAAAAAAATCTTGTGAACAATCCAACTTGGTGAAAGTTTTTTTTTTTTTGGTTGAGAAAGAAATAGAGACTACTATGGTCATGTTGTTCATGTATGATCTGACATTACAGGAATTAAAGTAACCAATAATTTTTGGTCAGCTTATTTATGATATTGTCTACAAATGAGATAACCCCCACCCCCATTTCTCCACAGACCCTAAACTATCCTCTGACAACAATTTCAGGAAAAAATAATATTCCTTACAGCAAATGCGCGAAGGGAAAACACACACAGCCAGGAGATAACATGATTGATATGAATTCAGTGTATTTCGGTTTTCCTCAATTTACAGACCTGATTGTTTTCGTTCTCTCAAAATCATTGATTTTATTTAGCCGTGAAAGTGAAAAGGGCTACTTTCACGTTTTCATTCTATTTTTTTTTTTTTTTTTTTTTGGGTATTGCTGATTTACGTTGGTTATTTTTTCTATTACCACCTTCAAGCATGATTCAGTTTACACTGAATATAATTTTAGTTTTCATTTTGTCCTTTTTTTTGCCTTGGTGAAACCAGGGAATCAGGGTTTGTGTCAATGGTGTGCTCTTTGTTCATTCTGCACTTGTGTTCACTTGTGTTTTTAAAGTTTTCTCACAGTAGTGACCCGAAAACTGTTATTTTAGGTCAAGCAAACTTAACCTACCCACATAAAGTCTTGCCAGCATAAATACATGTGGCTTCCCCAACACTGAATTCATAATATATTAACATGTCATCTCCTGGCTGTGTTTGTTTTCCTTCGCGCATGCGCTGTAAGCATTATTATTTTTCCCTGACAGTGTTGTCAGAGGAAAGTTTAGGGTCTGTGGAGAGAGGGGGCGGGGATACTATCACATTCGTTGGTAAAGTTCACTTGACCTAAAAAAAGAGTTCTCAGGTTCTTACAGGGAAAAAACTGTTGAATTATTGAGTTTTTCATCAAATAATTGCAAGCATTGCATGTTCGGTACTTATTATTTTATAATTTACCAGCTGGGTTGTGGCTATGCCTGCGTCACATTGATCATGGCATTGCTGACTGTGAATTTATAGTTGGAATTTCATACAATAAAGAATCACTTGAGGCCTACATGCAATTTTAATTTCTATGTACTAATGACTCAAAGTGTTGGCAAATCTCTCAATTACCAAAAACTTGGATATCTCCTTGAGATGAAAACGTGAACTTTGTACAAACTACAGTGTGGCCCTGGACTCATATCTTTTATTATAAAATGATTCGCTTGTGTGTGTGTGTGATGGACTTGCGGATCGGCGGTTTTAATCCGCTAGTAATAAGATAAATTCACCATGCGAGCTTGTGTCATAATTTATTATTGATAATCACAGAATATCACTGGGTCAAAAAATGTAAAGGTCAGGTCCACTGATCAAAAGATATATGATCTGATTCAATAGTCAAATTAAAAAGAAAAAAATCAATTTAGATTACTGAAGATCATCAAAACGACGTCAGAACAATCAAAAGAGGATTCGATTGGATCAAAATCTAAATTGGAAAAAACCAAGTACCTGTATAACTTTGGGAACAATAAGTGAATGAAATTTCCTAATCATGTTGTAGGTATTTAAAATAAAATTACCACATAGAATTTCTAGTCAACAACGTGTCTAGTACACCAGACTTCTAACTATCATCTTTTGAAGGAAAGAAAACCTATTTAAAGAAGTGACTGATTTTGTTTCAGGCATAATTCAAAGACAGCCTATTTATCAACCAAAGGCCAGGAGAAATTCTACATGAAGCTGGGTTATGAAACATGCGAACCTATTCCTCTGTATGGAGGCTTTCCTCTTCCTGCCAACCAAATAGATCTTACGAGCAAAAGGATCTCATCCTCTCCTCCCAAAGGACCAGTCCCTCCTCCTCTACCTCCTCCCATTGAGATACAGAACAGCATTAAAATAACATCAAAAACATTTATGATGAAAAATCTTCAAGGGGAGAAATAAAGACCAGTGGTTAAGCACTCGTTTGACATGCGGAAGGTCCCGGGTTCGAACACCTGCGCCGACAAAAATTTGTATTCAAAATTTGGTTACAGTTGTTTGTAAGGGATACAATTGTGGTTCCGGTGCACTTGTGTTGACCCAGCAACTAATTGGGAAGTATTGTGTCAGTTCTCGTCCATCAGAGGGGAGGCATAATACGGGATGGGCAGGATTCAACACAGACCACAAGCGTCTACAGTAGCTCCTATTTCATGGCTACAAAATAAAAAAGGCTGTGAAACACTCATTTTTTTAAAGAGACTAACCAAATTGGCCTCCACTCTAGGGAAACGCGCCTATATTCTCCGGTCGATTGCGGGTGAACGGCTCTACCAAATTATATTTTAAGGATATGTTTGAACGCGCAATTTAACTGATTTTCAAACAGTCGGGAATATTTTTTCCTTCCACATGTAAATTTGTATACCAAAATGGCGAAAAACCAAACCCAGTGCCAAAATTTTCGAGCTTTTTCGCCGTTTTTACCAATTTCCTGGGTTATACGGTTTTGGCAAAGTTAAAATTCCTCAGGTTCAGGTTCGACTGTATTATAATAATTTGTTTTTGTATTTTCATAAATTAATTCAAATAACGGTTTATCCATTTATTATTTGAGCGCACGATTAGCTCAGAGGTAAGATACTCGCTTGCCATGTGGAAGTTTCAGAGAGCGCTACGAAATAAAAAAGGACGTGAACTCAACTTATAAAAAAAAATCTATCCTTATGCTTAAAATCAGTTGCATTTCTGATGTACATACCGGGGTGTCAGAAAAAACCCGGACACTTCTGTTTTTTAAACTACTAGAAAACTTTTTAAGATAAAGTGAAAGGGGGGTTTAAGAAGGTAAAATGAGGTGTAATTTTTGTATTTTCGCTCATATCTCAAGAACAATACATTATTTTAAAAACTTTGTATGGAGAAAACGTACAGAAAATAAAATGTTGATGTATTTTTTTGCAACACTACTTTGACAAATTCCCAACAGTTTTCGAGATATACGGTCCAAGATATACGGTAAAAATTTTCAAAAAATTGTCACTTATTAATTTTACCCTACAAGACTCTAGCAAGGACTTTTTGAATATATTTTGATTGATTATGGCGTTTTATCTATTAGTTTAGGCGGGGTCGATTCCCATAAATATCGTCAAAGTCCGCCCGTCGCCAAACGTAATTCCGCCACGGGTGGCTTCAAAATTTTTTTTTTTACAAAATTCTCTTGGATTTGGAGCTTTTGGGTATGATTAAGATGGTCAACTCTCATAAACTTTTTGGTATCTTCAACCGTTTAGCTAAAAACCACAAAAGCGACTGAAAAAAAAACCCCCATTATAAATATTTTTGGTCGATTTTGCGGTTTTTGACTAAACGGTTGAAGATATCAAAAAGTTATGAGAGCTGACCCCCACAAACAACACCCAAAACCCTCAACACCCAAAAGAATTTTGTAATAAAAAGTAATTTGTGAAGCCGTCAGTGGCGCAATTCCGATTTGCGGCGGGCGTACATTGACGTTAGCTTGGAGATATCGAAAAAATCATGAGCCAGCGTCGATGGCATGTTGAATACACCGGTTCCCTTCAGAACACCGAAGTTAAGCGACATCCAGCGAGGTTAAGACTTGGATGGGTGACCATTCAAATTCTAATTCTCGTGACGCTGGCTTTTCCCGGCCCCACTCAGGCTGGGTGAGGTCAATGTGAGTAGCAGGTTTGTGAGTTTCCTGCGAATGGAGGGTAAAACCCCCGTCGTGATATGACCATGGCAGTTGAAAGCGACGTTAAACCCCACTTAAAAAAAAAAAAAAAAAAAAAAAGAAAAAATCATGGGAATCAATCCCCTAAAACTAATCGGTAAAACGCCATAATGAATCAAAATGAATCCATAAAGTTCTTGCTGGAGTCCCGGACCGGAGGGTAAAATTAAAAAGTGACATTTTTTTGGAAATTAATTGTACTTTTTTTGGAGCGTGTATGTTCACACTTTTAAAATTAGGTTGAAACACACGATTAAGTTAGCCAGATTCACTGAATGTTACCAATGTTACCTAGTATATTAGGTTACCTAGTACCTTTATAAGCATGTCACCTAGTACTTACCTAAGCATCTATGACAAAAGTTAAAACAATACTGATAAAAAAAATTAATGTCTAGTTATTCTAAATTAAGAGTCCACAAAAATAACAAAAGGTCCTGAGCGTAACACCTCTCGACTGGGTAGAACATGTGCACTGGTAGTCAAGTGGTTAACGCGCTAGTCTGGTAATCCAGGTAGCGTAGGGATCCGTTGGTTCGAATCCCACCCAGTGCACGAAATTTTTCTCATTAATTTGAGTTTGTGACCACATAATAATAAGACTCTGAGGGTTAGGTGGTAGAAAATGCTTTGAGCATTAACCTTGCCTAGTGGTTACCTTCCACTAAAGAGTGTTATTATTATAGAAAAGTCTACTCTAACATGAAAATGCAAGAACAATTTTTTGTTCTTCAGGAAGAAATGTTTAAAAATAACTATTTTTTAAATGGTTTTTTTTTTATAAACTGTTAATATTTTTTATCAAATTTGGTGTAAGCATCTAAAATATTGTTGAAAACATGCTTATAAAAGGTCTCTATCACAGTTTTTAAGTTATTAAATTTTTTTATAAAAGTGTCTAGTTTTTTTCTGAACACCTGTAATATATTATTTTAATGTATATATGTAAGTAATATATTATTTTATTAGGACAAAGCCGTAAAAGAAGTATAAACTCACAAAAATAAATACAAGGTGTCCAAAGTTTTTTTTATATAGAAAATTTCAGAATCAATTCTAGGGGACATATACTAAAAGAAAATTAATCATTTTTCGAAAAATGCCGTCAAACGGAGATACAAAGAAAATAATAACTCAGTTTTGAATGCAAATAGGTACAAAATGTTAGGTATTTTATTTCCTTGGGAAATTTACTCAATACTCATAATACACAAAAACCATTTCCACTTCTTTTCAACAAGGTAAAGTTTATTTTTCATATGATTTTTTTTTTTCCTTATTCGAAAAATTGTCTAAGATTATATAAATCTTAGAATGGCTCCTGGAGTAGATTCTTAAATTTTAGAAAAATAAAACTTGGACACCCTGTATACAGCCAAATACCTAAATCAAGATTACTTTAAATTCTATAAATAATAATAATATTAAATAATGAACACAATTATTTTTTATTGTTTCTCAGACAAGGTCTAGTATTATTTCAGAATAGTTTATCCATGACACAAAAAAATCGAACACTTCCAAGGAAGATGGAGCTTGTTCTACTAGTATCAACAAAATATTATGTGATATTATATACCCATACTTTACAAAACAATCATTGCTTTAATTTTTTTTCACACATCTGGGAAGAACCGTTCTTCATACTTCCTCTTGAGCTCGTTTTCCGGTCTGAGGGCTTTGGGTATGTACTTAGCTCCCATTTGTACCAATCGCCTCTCCTCCAAAGGATCTTCCCCTCTTTCAAAGAATCGCTTTCGAGCATCCATTGGACGAGTTTCAAATGCCACCTTGTAGATATATTCCCAGTCAAATATTTCAGGCACCTGCAAGTGTCTTCTGCGGTGGGATGTCAAGTGTCTACAAAAAAGAACAGAAAAAACAGCATAAATATGCAAATATATTTATTTACCTTTGAATAGAGTAAACATTTCTGTAAGAAACCTAGATGAGTAGATTGAAATAAGTCAAAAAAAGTAAAAAAAAAACTAACTTGAAAAAAAAAAAACTAAATTCTTTTTTTTGGTATCCCTGAGTTTAGAGCTAGCATAACACAGGAAATCATCTGCCCATTGAATACATACTAGACCATTGTTGGAAAATCACTAACACAAATTAAAAAAAAAAAAACATCATATTGGCAGTTTTAGGGCCGATTTATACAAACAGGATTAAATTTAAGATAAGCTATACAGGCATAACATCGAAATCTCAAACAATTTTAAGAAAAGAAAGATAGAAAATATAAAATGATAGGAGTGATATAAAAAACCGCATTAGTTTGAATTTGAAAAGTTTCCTTGAAAATTCATCCTTGCTATCTAGCATGTCTTACCTGTAAGTATTGTGAAGCCACTCTCTTTTTTTCTCCAATTTGATATGTTGCACAAGGCTTTCCTCTGGGTTGAGGTACGGAGTCATGTTGACTCCTTCTCTTTCCTGGGGAGTGTTCAGATACATGGATATGAGCTGAGTCAGAGCAGCCTCATTCCAACCTGTAAAAATAAATAGGTGCATTAGCCTGTAGTTTGTAATACTTGAGAATTACATGCCCAAATATTGGTATGGTTTCTCATGGTTATCAGTAAAATATCTTCGGCTTTTAATGTAAAAAATCAACTTTTACCTACTTACTATTTACTAACTTTTACCTACTTAATAGTAATTTAGATGAATAGTCCGACGCGCGAGACGTTTAATATATTTAATCATACGTGGATTATCTCTGTTCGTGGGGGTTAATTTCAATTTGTAAATTTGTTTAATTAAAATGCATGTCTATGCAAAATTTCATGTTTCTATGTCTTTTTAGTCCGAAGATATTACGTCTTCTTAAAACCTTCTTCTTCAGGTCAGATCGAGCTCAAGGGTACCCAGATTTTTCTGGGTTGAGCTCAAGGGTCAGATTTTTCGCACCGTTGTTTGGATGGTCCGGACAACATAACAAACTTTCAGCTTGATAGTTTAAACCGTTCAAGAGTCATTGCTTGTGAGAGACGACTATAATCAATGCCAAATTCGTATGAAAAAAAAAACCTAAAAATTGTACACAAACCATACAGTACAGAGCGCCCAACACCTCACCATAGCCGTATTTTTCTTTCTAACCAAAGTTAACCAAACGGGAATAAAATGAACCAAACTGGAAGCAAGTCATTTTTCTTTTGGAAGAGGAAAAATTTCCACTTCCAAAGTTAACCAAAGTGGAAGTAGAAAATTCTTGCTTCCAGTTCTTTTATAGGTTAAGTCCATTGTTTATCTTTAAAAGTAACCAAACGCATTTTTCTTTCACGAATGACCTTGGAATAAAATGGAAATATTTGGAAAAAACCTAACCAGGAAAAAAATTTTAGTTAGAAAGAAAAATACGACTTAAGAGTAAGGTACGTGTTCCATGAAATGAGAAAAAAAAAAAAAAAAAAAAATCGAAGAATCTTTTAAACGGGTTCGTAATTTTAACTCCCTGCAGCTACTGTACGACTTACCGTTCTTGAGATATTTTGTATACACACACAAACACACATACATACGAACAGACCATTTGATAAAAAAAAATCACTTATTTGGAATCAGGAGAGTCCAATTCGTCCAGAAATGTTATCAGCTCAATTTCCAAAAAAACGGACCGAAAACAATACTTTCTATACCTTACAAGTTTAGTACATATTAGAGAGTAAAAAACACTCATTATACATAAAGTTTGGAACATACGAAATTATCTAAGGTATGAAAAAACAATATTATAATTGAACAGAAGTAATATAACAACCTTTGATTTGATCCCCTTCCACTCCCGAGTACAGCTCCAGTGTTCCACTTGTGTAACACTCGTTTCTTTTCCCAGAGTCATTGAATGTGACACAAGTATTCATCTGGTAGGAGTAGAGTGACAGCAACCTTCCATCAGAGACTATCGTTTGTGTGACTAGTGGGTAGGTCAGGTCATTGAATGTCGTAAAACCTTGGTAGGAGGCTTGACCAAGGAGCCATGCAAAGCTTGACAGTATGGCAGATGAGTGAATTGTTTCTTCTATATCATCTGAGTTTTCACTGAGAGGACGAGAGTGGAGTGAGAGCAGGCCAAACTTATGCTCGTCATCAGGCCAGAAACCTGAAAATTCGAAATGAAAAATAGTAGAAAACTTATTTTCTGGATATTCTACCCCCCCCACCCCCCTAAAAAAAATATTCTAAGAAAAATCGCTTTTGGTGCACCATTTCAATATAGGACATGCAATAACTAATGAAAACCCTTTCAGTATAAGACATCAAAATTCTCATGACAGGATTAGCATATAAAAGTAGAAAATTTCTTTTCTTGAACTAAAATAAACTAAATAATATATGTAATGATAATTCTGTGTCCGTGAGACAGGCACAGATACCTATATCACGGTGGTAAGAGCATTACATGGACGCCCAGATCCAATGTCTAGGCTCCTTTCATGTCCATTGATTTTATTTGGTTTTAAAGTCCCGATTTGAGATAGTCAGGACGGGGTTTTTACCCTCCATTCGCTGGGAATCACACCAGCAACCCGAATTAACCTCACCGAGCCTGTGGGTAGGGCAGGAAATGCCTCACGTGTTCGGAGGGAACAGAATTTGTGTAAAAGGTCTGTCCGAACCGGGAATCGAACTCAGAATCTCTGGACTACGGGCAGCAATCACAACCGTTACGTCACGGAGGCTGTCGTAACGGATGTGTAACCAAATTCATGAATTATACAGGATGCGGCGAGGGGACGGACGGTTTTAAAAAATCATAAAATAGTTAATTTTTACTCAAAAACCAATTAATTGATGGAATCAGGTTCACAAGGAAATAGCATTTGAGACAGTCAAGTGTGGAAAATCACATCAGGCATGTGGTGGCCAAAATTGTTGATGCAGTGCTGGAGGCGTTCTTGGGAGTTCGCGTAGACTCTCTCCAACATCGAGTGCGGCAGAGAGGACGGACGTTTTTAGGATGGGTAAAAATAATGCTAGGAACTCACGAGTCAAACGGCACCCTCCCCACCTCTCTCGTAGATGGAGGCGCAGAGTACTATCCACTCCAAAAACGTCCGTCTTCTCTGCCAAGATTTAGAAGAAAAAAAATTGGCCAAAAAAAACCACGCCTGTATGTAATATTTTAGTATTAAATAATACTTGGGAACCATTTAGAAGTAAAATTATCAAATAAAATTCAGGTCGACACATTTAAAAAGCGAAAGGTGAATGTCATTCTCTGACTTTTAATCTCCCTGTATAAAAAAATTTATGACTGAAAGTGTACCCTTGGATTTTTTATTTTTCAAAAACGCCATCAGGGGCCGAGTAATTTGAGGTGTCCGACTTTGGTGGGACACCCTGTATTTAGAACAGATAATAGTCGAAAAGGATAGTTCTTAAATTATTTTAAAAAGTTAACCACTCAATACCTCTCCTTGTAAAGCTAGTGGTATCAAAAAGGCATGAAAATTTAATTATTTCAAATGAAATAAATATGTATTTGATATTTTTTACAAAATACAATTGATTTACTATATAAAAAAAAATTACCAAAACCTCTGAAATAAAATGTACGATATCTCCGGTCCTGCTTTGATTAAAAATATTAAACTTGTTCTAAAATACTTTTAATGTCAACTGCTTTTCAGAAATTACAAACTGGGTGGTTTTATTTACGAGTCCAAAGTTAACCCCTCTGTCACCCCTGGTAGAAAATGTTTCCCCCCTTGAAATATTGGTACACATGTTTTACCAATTTTCAAAAATTAAATCAGTTCTCTAGATATTTCGAGTGACTCCTTTTTTTTGGCGTACCCTATATAAAAAATACATACCAGGGACACTGGCACCATGCAGTCTCTTGGTCTCCAGAGCATATGTAAGCACAGGATCATAGGGAAAATCCTCATACGCCCAAGTTTCACTGGGAGTAATATTCCTTAAAGGACTTAGAGGTAGGTTGCTGCGAAGCTGAATTATTGGATTTCCAAAATACTGGATCCACTTGTTGCTTGGGTCTTCTAGAAGATCATCTGACACTTTCTTCTTCTTACGCTTTTCTCTTTCTTCTTCGGTGAGACCAAAGCCTCCAACATTCCAAAATGCTTCAATTCGGGGTCTGTTATCAACCTACAAGTGAACAAATACAGGGTGCCATTATGTGGCCACAAAAAATATGGTGAATTCTACATATGAAGATGCAACAAATAGTCCAGTACCATTTTTTTGACCCTCCTCGAAGTCACGACAAACGCCTGAAAAAGTACCATATGCATAGGTACCAAAAGATTTGTAAAAAAAGCCTGAAAAATCCTGCATAACAAAGAGTCCAACATAAATGTATGCCATAAGAAAATAACACGTAAAAACGGTTTTAGGGCCCTCAAAAGTCGCCAGTAAGTATTAAAATAGTTCAAAAGGGTGAACCAGGGGTTTTTCGACACGAGAAATCGACTGTCGCTAATTTCAAGAGTATGATTTACAGTTCACGAGATACAAGATCGAAACCAGCTGCAGCATAAATAGTTAAACTAGCTCACTTTTCACGAATGAATATTTTTAACAAACGCGTATTTTTACCTGACAAATCTATTGATGCTGGTTTTAAGAGTCTACAACTTACAATTCATAAGATGTGGGTTCGAAACCTTCTCCCGCATGAATAATTTAACAATGTTATTGTTGAAATAGCTTACTTAACAAATAAAAGTTGTATTTCACGATGACTTGACGAAGTGGGCACAGGCCGCTAGTTGAAATTGAGAACTCAAAGTGAGAAAAAAGTTCATTGCTTACTTATTCAATTGTACACAAGAGTTAGCTTTCTAATAAAACACAACACAGGTTTAGAACTCCAAACTTTTAGTCCATAAGTTCGTGAATGGTACTATTCAATCATACTGACCCTTTTTATTTCATTTATATAATTCAAATCCACTCAATCCCTTGAATAGTTTAGATTTCAGGTTTTATGCTTGGAATGAAACCATCAACTCTTTGGTTTTAACTTCAATCACTCTGAAATTAGTTTAGCACTCAGTCGAAAGTAAGTGAAATACAACTTTTTTTTGTTAAGTTTGTTATTTTAACAATAACATTGTCAAATTATTCATGCGGGAGAAGGTTTCGAACTCATATCTCATGAATAGTAAGTTGTATACTCTTAAAACCAGTATCAAAAGATTTTTCAGCCAAAAATATTTGTTTTTTAAAAATATTCTTCTGATAAAAAGTGACCTAGCTAGTTCAACATTTCATGCTGGAGCTGGTTTCGATCTTGTATCACGTGAACTGAAAATCAGACTCTCGAAACTAGCGGCAAACATTGATTTATAGAGTTTGAACACCTGTGATTACCCTTGTGTACTGGCGACTTTTACTGGCCCAAACACTGTTTTTATGTGTTATTTTCCCATGGAACACATTAAAGGTGAACTCACTGTATATCATCACAATCCTGAATCCTGTTCCTGTTCCTGTACACTTTTTTACTATCTCAGTACATGTAAAATTGGTAATATCTTCTAATGTTGATTTTCAACATTAAAAAATATTACCATGATACAGTAATTTTATTGTATTTTGTGGCACAATTTTTTAGCATTTTGCGAGCATACAGTAATGTAATTATTTTATTTTCTAGTGACATCTGTTTTGGCTCTATCAAGTTTTGTGAACAGGACAAAATGTATCTCAATGACGTCAATGTTCCAAACCTGTATGCAAAATATGAAAACAAACAAACATGAAGAAAATATACAAAAAACAATTCCACTACCTCTACATTAATTTTTCAGGCACTTGTCTTGGCTTCCAGGAGAAGCAAAAAAAAAAAAAAAAAAAAAAGATGTGTAGAATTCACCATATATTTTTTGTCACTATTTAACATAATATAATCAATGAACATATGTAGGTATGTAATGTAATGATAGCTCAACCTAGAAATATATATAATAAAAAAAAAATCCTAAAAAGAGGAGGTATGTCTTGAAAACCAATCCAAAACACCAAGTAAAGTTAAGTTGACAACACCCCTGACAACTTTTTTGCAAGGTTGTGGGGTAAAATGTCTTGGAAACTGATATTTTTTTTTTTTTAAAGATGAGTGTTTCAGAGCCTTTTTTGTTTCGTAGCCATGAAACAGGAGCTACTGTAGACGCTTGTGGTCTGTGTTGTAGCCTGCCCATCCCGTAGTATGCCTCCCCTCTGATGGGCGAGAAGTGACACAATACTTCCCATTTAGGTGCTGGGTCAACACGAGCGAACCGGAAGGTATCCCTTACAAACAACTGTAACCAAATTTTGAATACAAATTTTTGTCGGCGCGGGGGTTCGAACCCGGGACCTTCCGCATGGCAAGCGAGTGCTTAACCACTGAGCTATTCGTGCGCTCATAAACCTATCTTAAAAAAATTCATTGAAAGTGCTGCAGGCAACTCTATGAAGATGATTTGGTTAAGATATTGAAAAAGCTGAGCATTGATCACTCAGAAGTCTGAGCCAGAAGCTGTCACAATAGGGGTAAAATAAAATCTTAATGATATGGCAATAGGTTGATATCTACCTATCAGTTGTTGTTCATTTTTACTTTCCTTATACTATAGAAGAGAAAGTAATGGAATCACCTTAAAAAAATTTGATAGTCAGTTCTCAGAGCCAAAATACAATATAGGGTCCCCAGAGCCTAAATTTAATGTTTCAGACCATACATGTGTGTGTATATGAGTCTGTCTGTCTGTAAAAAGATATCTTCTCAAGAATGGTAAGAGCTTTATGAAGAAGACTTGACCCAAAAAGTTTTGAATCCTGCTGAATGATAAAAAATACAAAAAAATATTAGAACAAGTTTTTCTCAAAAAAATAAATAAAAATAATAGTACTTCACTCTCAACTGGGCTGCCACAGAACCGACTTCATCAAAAGGTTTTGGCTCACATCCTTTTCATAAATCACCTCTACAATCCAAATTTAAAGTTCCTAGCTAGGCTGTTTCTGTTCTTGAGATATCTTGTTTACAGACACACATTTAGATAGGCTAAAACATTAGATATAGGCTCTGTTTAAAACATGTTTTGGCACTGAAAACTGACTATCAATTTTTTTGGGTTATTCCATTACTTTCTCTTCTATATGCTAAGGAAAGTAAAAATAAACAACAATTGCTAGGTAGATATCAACCTATTGCCCTATCATTACAATTTTATTTTACTTCTATTGTGGTAGCTTCAAGCTCAGACTTCTGAGTGATAAATGATCAGGTTTCTCATCATCTTAACCAATGAACTTCATAAAGTTGCCAGTGGCATTTTCAATGATTTTTTTCAAGATAGGTTTTTATATCAGTTTCCAAGACATTATACCCCATAAAAATGAAATGGTTGCCTATTTTAATTTGTTTTCTTCTCAAATGGTTCAGCATTGCATCTTACCTGTGCACTTAATAGATGAGGGAATTCTCTGGATAAATTAGAAATGATCACTCTATGTATTTGCTCAACAAGATTTTCTGATTTCTTCTTATTTGCCTCAGCTACAGTCACAGGTTTTTCTCTTTTTTCTAGTTCACAGGAAAGTCTGGAAAGTAAAACATACATTTAATAAAATTAATTATTAAATTTAATCTGATAGCTAAGGGAAACTTTTAATATTTAAGCTTAAACCATTTACATATGGGTTGAACACATTAATTTGTATATATATAAATAAATATGTTCTGATTAGGTCAGCAAATCACTGACATTTACCTACATTGAATTTTTTCATAAAACAAGAAAGGTATATATTCTTTAGTTTGGAAGGGGAAAAAAATGCATGATAGTCCTCAGATTTTTTGCTTTTACTTATATGAATTAATTTATGACCAAGAAAAATTCAAATTATCTCTATATATAAAACAGAAAAAAGGACTACCTACCTATGTTTGTTTGTCCGGAGTTGTTTAGCCAAAACGGTAAGAGATAGTGAAAAATGTCTCAGAATTGACCCCCCCAAAACCATTATTGCTTTGTCCAGAAAAAATATAAAAAGTTCAAAAAGGCATTGCTGTCCAGCAGTACGGCCATGCCTTAGTAAATTTGAAATTTAGTTCTGTTGCAAAGCAAGGGTAAACGGCTAGTTATAAATAAAAAGTAAAAGACAAACTATTATATAAATAAACTATGAACTATTATATACATAAAAATTAAGACAAACTATTATAAATCAAACCAATTCAGCTTTTGCTGAGGCTTTTACTTATGTGCATCAGACCTGTTCCAAAATTTAATACCTATTTTGTTGAGTATACTCACCTCTGAGACCTGGAGTGGTACACCAAAATTTTCTCTAGTTGATTCTTAATACCTTCCAATATCTGTTTCAGTTTCTCCTCAGTTAAAGGTGCTGACACACATTCATTTTGAACATGGTGTAACTGTGTTTTTGTTGTAGATTTTACTAATGGCAAGAAATTATAAGGAACCTTGCCTTCATTAAGGACAATTGATTCCCAACCATAGTATCTAGGAACATTCAATGCTATTAACTTTTCTTCCACTGTATGTAGAGCTTGAATTTTCTTGTGCATCTCAAGTGTTTCTCTTTCATGTTTTCCTCGAACTGACACATCTAATATTGGAGGATAAATTTCTTTGGCAACATTTTTCTCATTTGATGTACTTGCATAATTACGCAGAAATTGAAATTTCCTCAAGCTGAGTCTTCTTTTATAATTAAAGAGGGACATTTTATCTAAGAAAGTCAGGTTTTAAGAATTATTTTTTAAAGAGAGAGTAGGGGCAGAATTAATAGACATTTTCATAATACCTCTAAGGTACTAAGTCATGGTTTGTTCACTGTTTAAAGCCTTGTCCCCACCAGTGTTGAACATGTTGTTCAACAATGTTTCCTGCAGTGTGAAATTGTTGATCAACATGTCAGTAGAGATCAAAAGAAGTTATATTGAACAAGAAAAAATCATTAATTTGAGTACCTAATCAGCAGTCTAGATGGAAGTAGATAAACATTTTTCTTTCTTTTTTTAGAAAAAAAAAAAAGAAATTTGTTTTTACTACCTTTTGAAAATGTGTTCATTGCCAAAAAACCAGGTCCTAGCTAACATGATTAAGGATCAACTTACAATAATGAACACCAAGCAAAGATAGCAAAATAATGGATAGGTGACTTGAATAATATACATACAAAGTTGTTCCTAAACAGTAAATGCTAGACTTGAAATTGTGCACACAAGTCTGTCGTGCATCAGAGATGATTATAGAGTATGTTACATGTCACTAATATTCAGTAACACTGAGCTAGAATAGAAAATGGATAGGTGACTTGAATAATATGGTGTATGTGGAATATTTCAGTGAGAATGGTGCAATGTTGATTAACACCGGCTTAAGATAGGGAAAACCGATGGGGACGTGCCAAGATAGGGAAGCAATGACTTAAGTTATCAATTTGTCTATTAATTTTTCCCTGAAGTTCAAAAATCAATTTTTCTTACAAACATTTGCAGTGATATTTATTTCGTCATACTGAATTAAAATGTACTGTGTTGGCTGTGACAACCGTTCAGAGTTGGTCTCAGGGGCCAAAATACTGCCTAAAAAATGGACTTTGGAGTGTTTTTTCACTCTCTATTCTGTAACGAGGTCTTCACAGTTTTCACTCTGTTACAACAAAAAAATAATAATTTAAATTTTCGTACTTCTCGAGATTACAGACATCGATACGGATCTGACACAAGGAAGGATTGAGTGGCTGTGATATTGAGTAGAAAATCCCACAATTTCATTACATCGCTGGATTTTTTCCCGTTTGCTCCGATTTCAATTTTTTGGATTTCGACGAAATTTTGTACACTTATAGGAGACATATTTTAGATGGTCGTATCTTAATTCTACACGCTATGGTCGTATTTTAAGGGCGGAATTAATAGACAACATCAATAACTTAAGTCGTTGGTAAGTGTCGATTTTCCCTATCTTACACAGTACGCAATCCGTGACTTAGCGCCACAGAGGTATTACAAAAACGTCTATTAATTCCGCCCTAAATTCACCAACTTCACAATAGCGGTTCTTGGTGATAGAGGCCCTGCGAATGCGAATGACCACTAACTTTTTAATACGTATTAGTGTATACACTATTATACGCTCATATCTCGTGAACGGTACACCCTATTTTGATGAAAAAATGTATGTTTACGTGTATTAACGTTTTACATCGTGCATTTGTAATTTTTTTAAAATAAAAAATGATCAAGCTCTGATATTTAAGAAAATCCAAAATTTTCGACAAAAAAATGCAAAAACAAAAGTGCTAAGACTTGCCAATACAATTTTTTGTGGAATCTTAAATATGGGATAAAAATTTGAAGAAATTTAGGGCGGAATTAATAGACGTTTTTGTAATAGCTCTGTGGCGCTAAGTCACGGATTGCGTACTGTGTAAGATAGGGAAAACCGACACTTACCAACGACTTAAGTTATTGATATTTGTCTATTAATTCCGCCCTTAGTTAAGTTATTTTTTAGATACAATAAATGATTAAATACAAAATTGCCAAGTGTATACAATGTGAACCAATCACGAGGAACCAAAAATACACTGCCATAATTGGCAGTGTATTTTTGATTTGTTAGAGTTATTGGTAATATTAAATTTGATATTCCGTTTTATACAGAAAATGTCCATAAATTCTTCTCTACAGATTTTGCTCTCAGACGACGAATAGTTTCAAAATTCTGGTTAATCGCAAATAAACGGAAGGGGTCCCAAAATGGGCTCTTCTTCTCGACTCCGTTACTCTGAAAAGGTTAATTAACAACTAGAAAAAAGTGTATTATAAAAAAGTGTAGCTTATTTAATTTTCTGAAATTTTCAATGAATTATTTTTTCTGATGGGCGTACCCCGTTTGATAAATTTGTGAAAATGTAAAAAATGACAAAAAGAGGGACGGATTTAGACACCTTTTAGCTTTTAGCTGGAAGACCACTGACAAATTTCTGAAGTCAATTCTTCCTCCCCTGTTCACGCACTCTAGAATCAAGTTTTCCCTGGAGTAGGTACTACGAGTATTATATCATAGTCTACTTATAATATGTAGATAATAATTCTTATAATTTTTCTAGGTAGGTAGGTACGTAAAGTAGGTCATGAATCAAGAGGGATATTTTTTCCGACACCACCTAGGGGATAGTATGTTTTTTTTGGGGTATGTTAAGTCGTATTTTTCTTTCTAACTAAAAAAAAATTCCTGGTTAGGTTTTTTCCAAATGAGGCGTACAGTTTCAAAACTCTTTATATCCACTTTTTCAAATTTTACAAGAACAGCAAAAAACGATAAAGTCCATTTTTTATTATTTTCCAAAGACAATATCATATTGGTAGATAGTATAAGTCTTAATACACCTTTTTATGACGACAAAAAAACATTTTATTCAGGTGTTCTCGAAATATTTAAGAATTTAATTTGGATATACAGAGTTTTGCTACCTTAGCATGGATATAATAAGTTTTGCAACCGTATCAAAAGGATATAAAGAGTTTTGCAGCAGCACAATCTATTATCATCAGTCAATTATGCCTGATCTTAATATATAAATGTCAAAGTCACTCACTGACCACTGACCACTGACTGATCATCGCTCTACAGCCCAAACCGTAAGTCCTAGGAAGCTGAAATTTGGTAGGTAGCTTTGTCTTATAGTCTAGATGTGCAATAAGACGGGATTTTTCGAAATTCCCACTACAACACCTGCCATTGGCGAAAAAGGATTTTTTGCTTTCACGGCCATGCCTCGGCCCGCAAAGCGGGCGACAGCCTGCTTGTAATATCATAGAATAAAAGAAAACAATTGGTACTTCAATGGTTTTGTTCAATAAAAGTTGTCATGTATTTTTATCAGACAAATATGAGTCAAATAGAAACAGTCAAATCTTCATTCTCTTCTGGGAAACAATCTTCTTCTTCAGTTACATGTGGGGCAGTAGCCTCTTCTTCCAGTATTAATTTGTAGAATTTGAGATCTTCCCTTTTTTTCCAAGACTCACCAAAATGTTTTTATAGTAAACTAGCTGGCTGTCACCCGCTTTGCGGGCCGAGGCATGGCCGTAAAGCAATAAATCCTTTTTCGCCAATGGCAGGTCTTGTAGTAGGAATTTCGAAAAATCCCGTCTTATTGCACATCTAGACTATAAGACAAAGTTACCTACCAAATTTCAGCTTCCTAGGACTTACCAGTTTGGAGAAACAGTGATGAATCAGTGAGTGAGTGAGTCAGTCAGTGAAACTCTCCTTTATAATTATAGATTATAAACATCAATAATCCGACCTCAGTAGCTTGATCAATAAGGCGGCGGACTTGTAACCTGGAGGTCGGTGGTTCAAGTCCCGGTTTCAGCATAGATTTAGTAAAGCGAGTTTGAGTAGTTGTGATAATACGAAAGTGATTAACACATATATGATAACTTTTTTTATTAACATCAATAAGTTTTTCAATAGTTTTTCAATCCGTTGGTTCGAATCCCACCCAGTGCATGAATTTTATTCACTAATTTGAGTTTGTAACCACATAATAATAAGAGTCCGAGGGTTAGGTGGTAGAAAATACTTTAAGCATTAACCTCGCCTGGTGGTTACCTTCCACTAAAGAGTGTTATTATTATTATTAAGTTTTTCAGGTTTGGCAAATTAATCAAACTCTATAATGGTTGGATTGAAATTATTCAAGTTTTTACCTTTCTTCATAACAGACTTGAATTTGCAGACATCTGATCTGTAATGAACTTCACCTTTCACAAGAACAAAGCCTTTCTTTCGATGGACATAACGAGTTTTGTTACCGATCATTTCCCGTACGCCATTATTATACTATAGGATATAAAGAGTTTTGCAACAGTTTTTACGCATGGATATACAGAGTTATGCAGCCAAATCTCCTTTGGAAATACTGAGTTTAGCAACCGACTTGAATCTTTCTCATGATATTACACCGGGTTCTACATAGTTTTGCTACTAAATATTTTCAGATAATGTGTGCTTTGTTCTGAAGATTTCAAAAATGTAAAAATCTGCGTTTTCGATTTTTTGGATATAAAGAGTTTTGAAACTGGACGCCTCAAATATTTCCATTTTATTCCAAGGTCATTCGTGAAAGATAAACAATGGACTTAACCTATAAAAGAACTGGAAGCAAGAATTTTCTACTTCCACTTTGGTTAACTTTGGAAGTGGAAATTATTCCTCTTCCAAAAGAAAAATGACTTGCTTCCAGTTTGGTTCATTTTATTCCCGTTTGGTTAACTTTGGTTAGAAATAAAAATACGGCATTTGGGACATTTTAGTCGTATTTTTCTTTCTAACTAAAAAAAATTTCCTGGTTAGGTTTTTTTCAAATATTTCCATTTTATTCCAAGGTCATTCGTGAAAGAAAAATGAGTTTGGTTACTTTTAAAGATAAATAATGGACTTAACCTATAAAAGAACTGGAAGCAAGAATTTTCTACTTCCACTTTGGTTAACTTTGGAAGTGGAAATTTTTCCTCTTCCAAAAGAAAAATGACTTGCTTCCAGTTTGGTTCATTTTATTCTCGTTTGGTTAACTTTGGTTAGAAAGAAAAATACGGCATTTGTGTCTTTTGTGGGAAAAAGATTATTTAATTACCGCAACTGAATTCTCCCCTGTGCTAAATTATCAATTATCACTTTATCAGTGGATGAGGTAGACAGGTAGTTGTGTGAACAAGCAGTACAGTGGAAGTGAACTCAACAGCTCAGTGAAAAGTGAACTGTGAAGGAAAAAGTCCTGAAGTTTTCCTATAATACTACTTTCCTTATCCTACAATAAGGAAAGTATTGTATTTATTATTCAGGCAATGAAGAATCAAGAATCTCAGTAAATTGAGCTTCTCTGACTTTTGATTTTGGTGATTTGTGTCAATTGTGTGTGATTTTGTAAAAAAAACTTTATCCAATGGATGCAGACACACTTAGTACAAACACTTCTGCAGAAGACAAGACAGAGGACTTCTGTGAGAATCCCACCCAGGACACTATTGCAGAAGGACTTCTTGGCCTAATCAAACCTACTGTTGATTTATTAGATGAAAGATTTGAAGCTACCAGGTAATTGTATCCTTGATATTTTAAGGGTAATGTTCTAGTTTAAATGGCAACCTTAATATAGTTATTTTTGGTCAAGATGGGGACTCTTTACAGAGACTGCATTTTGGGTCTTGAGCAATGTTCATCTTGTTTAGGTGGCAGTTCAGGCTACAACAGTGGCCTGAATGCTGCGTTTTTCTCCAAAACGTCAGGTGGGTGGTCAGGACTCTGTGGTGAATAGGTTAAAAAGCCAGTAAGAATCCATAATTCTTTACTGTTCAATACTCTCTTTACTGGCTCTACAGCTATTGCCAGGGCTCTTGTGGATTAAGCCATTGTTTGAGCAGATATTTGAAGTTTTATAAGAGAGGGTTTGAAGCATTTAAGGTTGATTCAGACACACCAGTGACGTGACAGTGCCGCATCTGTGATGTGATCCCTCTGGCAAGGGAAATCAGATTCTTGTAGGAATTTGAAAGGCCCTATTCCCACTCGCCTAGCAGGTGACCGTGACAGTGCAAACAGTGCTTGTACTGTGATCCGCCACATTACTTACGGACAATATTTTTTCGATTTTCACAGCTGGTAATTTTGATTATACCTGTGTTTCTCCGCAGGCGCGGCCGGTGGAAATTTGGTTTGGGGGTGCTGTCAAAATTTTACGAAAAGAAAAACTATGCAACATTTAATACATGTCTGCAAGGCCTAGTGGTGAAGTGGTTATGTCAGGGAGAGGGAATTCTAACTAGGGGGTCAATAGTTCAAGTCTCACGTATGGTGATTTTCGAGAATTCAGTTAGAGTGGTTAAGTATCATAATAAATTAATTTGTTTTAATTTATAAAAATGATTAGCTGACGCAAATATATTATGATGGAAATTTTGGAATAACGTTTATTTTTCACGACCATTGTAGATTTTTTTTCAACATACATAAGAATAAAAAATGTTCAAAAGAAAGAAATAAGAATTTATAAAGGACTTACTCTTTACTGATTATTTGGAGTAGAATCCATTCGCTGGATTTCGAACAAAACTTGTGAATGGCTTTTTCATTAAAGTCAGAATCAAATATGTACCTATGTTTGAAATCATTTTTTTGTCAAGTAAAAACAAAGAAAACTTATTCTGAATAAGATGTCAACTGAATTAATTTTGTTTTTCCATACCTGCTTTGAAATGTAACTACCTAATTCCTCTGTGATAAAAAAAAAAACAATACTAAAAGTAAAAATATACATTTTTAAGTTTAAAGAGAATGAATCGATAATGCTAATTTAATTTTAATATCCTTTATAAGAAGTTTCAAACCCAACTTAAATTGATTGCACAAATTTAATCTTAAAATGAATTCAAAATTAAGGATAAAATAAATGTTATAATCTTATAGACCGATATTATGTTTACAAAACTTTGGGTAAAATAAACTGTTAGGTAAATTCAATGATTAATAAAATTGTTATTTGTTACACTGTACTTTAAATCATTAAATAAATTGTTATCGATTATTAATTAATTTTCAAAACAAAAACACGTGAAATTATTAACATAAATTTCGCGGAACGAAAGGGCACGGACCGAGTTAGGCGCAAAGGAGACCTTGAACTAATTGTTAGTTCCGGAAGGAACCAGTAAATTAGTTCAGTGGATGAAGGGGAAGCAGGAGGGCTTCCCCTCTTCCTCCTCTGAACGGAAATCTAAAAATAATTCGAATTTTTACCACATCACTCTATTAGCTCTGCAGTCAGTTAGAAATTTTTCAGCGGACATTATTTGCTTCCTTCTCGTCTCCCCCGAGACTAACCCGCTGTGCGGGTAGGTTTGGCTGCTCCATGCCTTCTCTTTCAATAAGGCATGAGCAGAGAAAAGAGAAATGCTCTACGGAGCGCGGCAGCGTTCCGCACGGAGAAGCCAAAAAGTAAGAAGCGCGTTAGATATAGCTCCGTGAAGTTCGCTCGCCCCTAAAGTAAGAAGCGCGTTAGATATAGCTCCGTGAAGTTGGCTCGCCCCTAAAACCAATATGAAAGCTTTATTGGTCAAAAGTTTATATTTATGTTCTCTACAATCTCTACAATCAAGCTTGGCTAAGGTTTATCTAATTATAATTAGATAATTTTTATGAATTTTTGTTCGAAATATGTGTAATGATTTTCATTCACTACAAGCTAGAGAGACATGAAAAAAAATCTTTTCTTTCCTTTTCGTCTGGGGGTGCTGGAGTTCCGCAGCTCCTTAGCACCGGCCGTCCCTGTTTCTCCGCAATTACCAGTGTTTTCACACAAGTGCACTGCCACTGCGCGGTTGGAGCACTGACCAGTGTGAATAGAAATCACTTTGGGTTCACGGCCGGTAGAATCATAGAACTGTCACATCATGGGTGTGTGCAAATCGACCTTAACACGGCTTCTGACAGATGTTCCTGTAAGGATTTATTTCCTCTCATTAATGTCTTGAGTACAAATCTCTGAATGTTGGAGTCAATGTTATGAAGGTACAACAGGAGTGAAGCCACTCTCATCTTGTTCTCCTGAGGTATCTCCATTAATGAGGTCTACATACCAAATTTCAAGTTTCTACCTCTTACCTTTCTTGAGATACCTTGTTCACTATATTGAGTATCAGCCCCCACCAAAGAGTAATATTATTATAATTAAAAAGTGACATGGTTTTAAAAAAAAAAAAAATAAATAATACATAGTTGCTTTTTTGGAGTGTATATCCCACAATACCCCCCTTCTAGACTTTAGGACTTTAGTATGTTTACTACCTCACCCTCCTGTACTAATATCCAAAGGAATTGGCTGCGTTTTCTCTCATGCACACTACATGGTCTTTTAAGTCATTTATTAATCAGACTAAAGAGAAAGTTATTAATTAAAAATATGTTTTTTTTTATACTTTTAGTCAAATTTGGACTTATATTTTGCAGAACCTGTCAGCTTGAACTGAGATTACAAATTGAAGGTCTAGTGACTGAGCTTGATAAAATTTCATCAGAGCAGCAAACTGCTGTTCCATTGGAATCTTATACTAAGAAGTTAGTAGACGCTCAACAAAAGATCTCTATAGTTGGAAATATTTTACAAACAACTCAGGTAAGATTTTCTCTATAAATTTAGTATAACTTTCCCCTTAAATGAGAAATATTTTTCTTACACCAATTATGGTGATGTCTTGGTTAACAACTCACATGCCTAACAACAATTTGCCACCCCTAAAATATAGAGAAATGTTTGAAATTTTAAAAATTGTAAGGACAGGCATTTCTTTATATTTTTAGGGGGACTTTTTTCTAGGGGGTCTCAATTTTTGACATACTAAGTGGCCACCCCAGGGGATCAACTTTAAAATATCAAATAGAACCACACATATTCTGATACATTTTTGAAAAACTCATTAAACTTTACTGAATTATATTAAAAATTAGATTTCCACATTAAATAGGTTATTCAAGTTGATTAATTTTTTTTATTATTTAACTAACTTAATGTTGATGTTTTGGTGAAAAATAAAAACGATTTTTCTATTATTGAAACAAGGAAGACTCTTGAAATTTTGTAGAGTTGTTGAGAAAATATATTTAAATTCAGTAGTGAAATTTGGTGATCGTGAAAGCTAAGGGGGCCACACTGTGGTAAAAAAATCGAAAAAGGGCAAAAAATAAGTGCTGGTTGATATTTTTTAATGAAAACTTATTGAGTGGGGTATTGAATGAAGGTCTCAATGTCCTCATGCTTGACTGAACATTTATAATGTGATAGTTGAATCTGTGTGAGGTTTACAGTTCACAGAACCACTAGAACTTTATACCTATCATGTCAAATTAATAATAAAAAATATACTCTTTATTTGTAAAGTACCTTTTCATCATAATTTTATAGTCTGTTTATAAAGTTAAAAGTCTGTCCCGGTAGCTCAGTTCCAGAGTTTGTGGGTTTGAAACCCAGCCGGGACATGACAAGTTATCCTCCCATTTGGGATTTTTGACACATAATAATAATGGGACTTAATAGTCCTAATCAGGCAGTATAAATGAGGCGATATTATATTATTATTAAATAGTTTTCATTGAACTCACATGTCTGAAATCTTCTTTCAGGAACGTTTGGCAAGATTACAACATAACATTAGCAAGGAAACAAATAGAAGAAAATCCCTTCTTGAATCTGGGTCTTTAACCAGTCATAATGTCCAAACTACCCACTCCTGTAAGTTAATGAGTGGTTTAGTTTTAGAAAAATATCTATGCACAAACATCAGCAATGAGCTAATGGAGCCTTACACATTGTTTGTCTCAGGCTTAAATCTGAGGAGGAGTCAAAGACATTTACATTAGTTACTATTTTATTTATATTTAGATTATTACCTTTTTATTTTATATTGGTTCATAAGTTAAATTACAAATAGGTATAAAAAAATAAAAATCTACAGTAACTCCAATAACAATAAAACTTGAACCATATTACCATCTAAAAGTGTAACTTGGTATCTCTTCTGTCTACCTTGCCAGAGCTACAATATCAATGACATCTGCAGCTCCAATGTGTACGAGCCTAGTGAAGACACCTTCCTCCTTCTTGATGCCTTGGAGTCAGACTTATCCAGTCTTGAAGCCCTCAATCCTACTCTAATAATGGAAGTGGGTCCCGGAAGTGGAATTATAATCACAGCCCTGGCGAAGCTACTGAACGGGAGAGCAAAGTGTTACGCTATTGACATCAGTATAAATGCTTGTGATGTAACAAAGAGGACTTCCATGTCAAACGGAATGCAGGTAGAGACATACGCCAATGCTTCTTGTCAAAATGAGCTTCTCATTGTTTGTTAAGTAAACAGCTTATTTTACTGTTGTCATGTCTTCCAGTATTGAATTTCCTTATCTCATTCTAGTCAGTAAAGAACAATGTTTACTGAATTAAAAACAACCTATCTTGAGTATCTACACTTTCAATGAGATCAACAGTCTATTTTTATTGGATCTATGGAATGAATTTAGAGTATTTTTTAAGTATAAAATCTCAAAATTGCCAAGTGTATACAATGTCAAACGTAAAATTGCCCTAAAAGTGTATACAATGTCAAAGTGTAAAATTGCCAAGTAACAATCACGAAGAAGTATTGTGTCCATAATTGGGAGTGTTTCTTTTTTACTTTCCTTATATTATAAGGAAAGTGTACGCCAGCCCCCGTGGCGTAACGGTTATGACTACTGCCCGTTGTCCAGAGATCCCGAGTTCGATCCCCGGTTAGAGTAGACTTTTCAAACTCCAAACATGTGAGGCTTCCATTTCCGGCCCTTCCCAGGCTGGACGAGGTCAATGTGGGTAACTGGTACGATTCCCAGCGATTGGAGGGTAACTCTCTTTCTCTGTTCACATTGCAAACCTTGCAATGCGGTGTCATCGCTTTCTCGGGTATGTGTTTCATTCATCTGCAATTTCTTTCCAAGGGCTGTATCTATCTTTAGTCCGCTCTCTACTGAAGTACTCTTTTGTTATTTTTTCTAATCGTCTAGCTACTTACGCAATGGTTTATTTGTAAAATGTAAATAACGATAGGTATCACTGGACATGTGACCATGTTCGCGGAACTAACAAATGTATCAATGTGATTTCCCCAGTAATATTACAATATCTTATTCCTTAGGTTAACTTTTCTAGCATCTGAGGTTTTCCGATTGTGGAAAATTAAAAATACAGATGTATTCATTACAAGTCGGCCATGCCTCGATATACTCACACGCGCAGGCCTGGCCTCTACGCGGCTAGATTGTTATATTTTTTAACTTCAAACTTCTGTAACCTATCTCTTCCTCCCTCTTTCTAGATTGAAGTGATACAATCCAACCTGCTGAGTACTTTTAAGAAAAATCATCTCATAGATGTTCTGGTGTTTAATCCTCCCTATGTTGTGACTTCGTCCGAAGAGGTATCAGAAGGGGATGTTATTGTGCGTGCCTATGCTGGCGGACATAAAGGAAGAGAAGTCATGGACAGGTAAATACCTAGTTCTATCTCATTACAATCTAGCTTAGAGGCTGGTTATCAAATGTGATAGGCATTATAGACACTGTGTATCATATGTGATAGACAGTTGAAGTTGATTCAATTGAGCCTGGTCTCCTAGGATTATAAGGTTTAAATAAGATTATAGGCTTGGTACGCAATGGAATAATCGCGAATCAGAAGAAACACCAAGGGGATATTAAAAATGTCTAGAATTCAATGGGAAATCTGAATTTGCAATTAAAAATGGGAGGTCTTATTTTAAAATAGAAAAATAGCATTGAAATATCCTACTTAGGAGACACCGTGTATAATTTTGAAAGTAGAAAATCAAAGAATGACGTATTTTTTCTTTTTCTAAAAAATCTTACTGCTTCCGAGAAAAATCTAGTGATTACAAATTTGTGACCACCCTGTATACAAAAACGCGAGTAAAGACTAAATCTAGATTTCTCCTTACATATTCTAATTTAGGTTTGATTCTTGTGAAACGTAGTCAAGAAAAAGTCGATAATTTTCGTGTAGAAAATCTGGTAGACACCCTGCAGTTATCTTTGGGAGAGAAGTCACAGTCACAATATCATGCAATACACCTATCATCCTGCCAAAATACCATTATTATTATTAATTGACATTATGAACACATTACAACTAAAACTTTTTCTTTCTAGATTGTTTCCTGACCTTTTTGAATATCTGAGTGAGCAATGTATATTCTACCTTCTTGTTCTCAAGGAGAATGATCCACAAGATATCATGCATGTACTCAGAGGGCATGGTTTCTCATGTGAAACTATTCTCACTAGACAGGTCCCCGGTGAAAAATTGTCAGTACTCAAGTTTACAAGAAACTTGCATTGAGTTATTTCTCAAGGAATCACAGTACTTACTCTAAAAGCTCGCTAGATGTAACGAGACATTGGCGATTGGTTTCTTGCAAGCAGGTGAGTACTTAAGCCATTTGCTCGCGCATAAATACTGTGGGAAGTAGGATAATTTTAAATATTTATTTTATAATCACTTTGAAAGAACCACAGGGGCACAATGATAATAAAATTTCATTTTATGTATGTAATATGTATAGTATAGGGTCATAGATAGATATCTATCTATGTGGTCGGTTAAAGAGGGGCCCCTAGCCCCCCAAAGCGCGGGGTTCTTCACATCTGCCAAATCTGCTAAGGGAGTAAATTTCAGTCCTCCGAAACGGTAAGTGAAGAAGTTGTTCTGTTTTGACTTTTCATCTTTTCTAATGGTGTATCACATGATATGATCATCGGTCATTAAAAACAATTATATTTATCTTTGATCGTGGCTAGGCTGGTTTTTCTAAATCTGGCATGGTTATTTTTTATGATGCCGGTAATCATATTATCATGTGATACATTAGAGAAGATGAAAAGTCAAAACAGAGCAATAAACACACAGTATAAAAAATGTATAAAGAAGTCAAGTATTGTGCGAGTCTATAATTTCTTATTATTTTGATGTAAAGACAGATTGAGACATTTTGTAACTTTAAAAATCATGATAATAAATTTTCTTGTGAATTGTAATTTTTATTCCTCTTAATTTTCAAGCGTTTTTATTAAAATTTGAGTCATAAATGTAATTTTTTTTGTAATCAAACTATTGACTGATAGTGAATGTACACACACTCAGATATAGTAGACGAGATGTAGCATGTCATATGAAACTCCCCTTTGGCGCCGAGAAAGGATATCAAAGAAAAGAAATGTGCGGTGGCTCTAGGTTTACAAATCTACCTTAAGTATGCATTTTTTACAAATTGTTAGATATTACCTATTTAATTGGAAATTTTACTTAATTATCATAATACACAAAGAAATGAGAACCATTTTCACTTATCTTCAACAAGTCCAGTTTATTTTCAGGTAAAAACTTTTTTTTGTTTTGAAAATTACTCAATTACTTTAGTCTTACAGTTGAGTGCATAGTCATTGATTTAGCACGGCCATTAGCCATTTGATAGTGTATAAAGTTGAATGATTGTCTATAAAGTTGATTGATTTAATCTGTTCATTAGCAACCTTGCACTTGGGCCATAGAATGTCTTCTGGATTTGATTGTGAAACTAAAATAAAACATCTTGGACACCTTTGTATAACATCCATTACATTCAAGAAGCAATGTCTGTTATTCGCACTGCTATCATAAATAGAATTTACAAAGGTATAGTTAATTAATTATCCTTTGCAAAATAGAACTAACATAAATGACTTTCAAAAACGCTACATTTAAAAACCAACAAATTAATGTCTATGGCACATAACTTGAAATAAAAAATATAGATATATAATTAAGTATGCATGTATAAAAAAAGTCAAGCACATTTTAAGGCACAATAAGTGGAATGTAAAATGGGTATAAAAATTAATTAAAATATAATTATGTATCTAGTATACAAAATGAAAAGAACATGATTTTATGAGATTTTTCTAACATTAAAAAGCTTAAACTAAGAGCCTTTGCAGTGTATAGTAAAACCCCCCTTATTTACACCTCTATCTGGACACTTTAGAGAGAATAGGATCATTTACATTAATTTACTACAGGGAAATCTCAAAAAATATTCTTTTTTTCTACAATGAAAATTAGAATTAGGATTTTTTTAGCATGGCGAATTTTAGTTAGGTGGTTTTGGGAACTGTTACATCACTGTGATCAACATATATTTACTACTTGATCAAACTGATTAGAGGTAACTTAAGAGCTCATTTAAGGGAAGAAATCTTAAGGAACAATCAGATTTTAAATATTTCGGGCCATAATATTTTACCTATTTCTTAGCCTAGCTCAACGTTGTTTAACAGCTTGAGTGGACAAAAATTGCAAATTTTATCGCGAAAGGCCATTTTGACCCAAATCTTAGCCTAACTCGAATTAACAAAGTGTCATTAAAAATTGTACATTGATCGCCAAGTATTTAAGAAACATAAAAATTTCAGTTCGATTGGACAAAAATTTAGCTTTTATCATTTTGATCCAAATCTTAGCCTAGCTTGTTACTTAACAGTATGTGGCTCAAAAACTATACAGCAAATTTTAAGTATAAATAAAACATACCCTTGAAACTTCAGCTCAATTGTACAATAATTACCACTTTTATCACCTTTAACTACCGGCACTTATCCCTTTTTATGTATGTATATTTGCTACATACATAGAAACGTACAAGTGCCGCGGTGGTTAAAGGCTCTCTTCGTTCGCAAATATAAAAAGTGTTGCAGTATGTGTGTGTGACGCTATAACTCGAGAACCACAAGTCGGATTGAGACCAAATTTGCATGGTTACCACTGACGGTCTCATATGGTCAAGCGCTATCTATCTGATTGAGCTGAAATTTAGTATGGTTCCTAATGGTAATGTATATGTGCTTTTAAGCTTTTTGAAAAATCTATTTTTTAAATCTTTTTCACACTCAAATCTTGCCAACATAATAGAACTCTGAAATGAGAATCTTTTGAACTGAACCTTTTTTTTTATCCCCGCGTACTATTTTTGAACAAAAGAAAGGTCTCTATTAAAACAAAGAAAAGGATTTGTTTGACCCTTTCATTGTTGTTAACCTCCAAAAATTGGACCAATGAAAAAAGGATATTATTTTCTCTTATGAATGACATGTTTTTTTTTCAATTTGGGTTTAACGTCGATTTTAACTGTATGGGCATATCACAAACTCACAAACCTGCTACCCACATTAACCTCACTCTGCCTGGGTTTGGCCGGAATACCAGCATCACGAAGTCTTCACCTCGCTGGACGTTGCTTAATTTCCTACAAGAACGGGTGAATTCAATGCGCCATCAAAGCTGACAGGTATTGTGTTTGAGTCTATTCTCAGAAATGTTTTTAACCATTTCATTTTGTGACTATCTTTAGTTCAAAAATTTGTGTTCAATGATAGAGAAGATTACAATCATACAATTACTACATATTTGGGTATTTCATTTTTGATGGCCATAAAATTAACTACCAATACATAACTCCTAAAATAATATTTTTCTTTCACTAGGTACAGCAATGCCCCTGTGTGCTAACTAGTTATACGTATATGACAAACCTACATCAGGAGTGGACGTTCTTGGAGACAGTGTGTTAAAGATACAGAGTTCAAAATGTAAAGACCTTCATTTACCATACATGGTGTACAAAAAACTTTAAAAGTGACTAATATCACAAATAAATTAGCACAATGTATCAGAAACATTGCTGTTGAAACTAAAAAATAGTTACTTGTGATGGCAAAAAATTTGATAGGAACTCACTATTGAAGTTGTGAAAAGGAATGTTCTCTTGTTGGCATTTTATCATATCAATGGCATCCACAACTTTTTACCACCATATTCTTGTATTTTTTAAGTATGACATTTGATTCATCAACATAATAAAGCACAGATATTGGTGACAGCTTAGTGGGTGCACAACATGCTGAAGGAACATTCGCTGGATCCATCAAATGAACAAGAGTTTGAACAATAGCATGATTTGTAGCATTCATGTGAGCATTAAGTGGAAAGCTACATTTGCCACTGCAGTAAAATGCACCATATCCATCAGGTGCAATAATCCAGTCTTGCCACTCAAGGTCTCTGAAGTTCACATACAAAGTTTGTATGGAACAAGAGTGAGAGTTGTAAGCAGCTTCCTTCACTGACTCTGAAAGAGGGAGAAAATAAATTAATAATATAATGAACTGTTTTAAGTATTACAATTTTACAGACACACCCAGCCGCCAGTGGCGGAAATCTGATTTGCGGCTGATAGACTTCGACCTTTAAGATATTGAGAAAAAAAAACAATGGGAATCGAACCACTATAATGTATAAGTAAAACGCAATAATAAAAAAAAATAAATGAGTAACACAATGTAACACATACACACGCGCGCGCGCGCGCAAAACATCATTGCTGTAAATTTCAAATTCCCGAGATAAATCTTGTTTCATAGCGGGTAAATGGCCTATATTTCGGGAAAGGTTTGTTAGATTATGGCAACAGAGGGCTTAAATGAAAGTTTTTACAATAAAAAATATAGGTAATCGCGATATTTCAAGTTCCGTAACTTTCGAGAATAGTACGTCAGTATATGGCGTACAATGAATTAATTGAAAGCTTGTATTGTCTTCTGTGTTATGATAAAAAATCAAAACCTAGTAGTAAAGGTTTCCCCCTCGATATAACGGTACATACATGTATTTTAGCATTTTTTAAAATTTTAATCTGTTCTCTAGATATTTCGAGTGGCTCCTTTTTTGGGGGGGGGGGGGGGGGGGACCTGTATAGTAAAAATATAGGTCATCGCGATAGATTTCAAGTTCTAGCGCAAAGAATGGCTTAAAATCGGACCCTTTCTCAAGGCAATAACTATTTTAGGAAGGTCATAACTCGAGAACGGTTTGGAATGTCGGACAGAAATTTTATTTGGAGTCATCTCTAATATATTTTTGCTATCTATTTTCGTCTAAACAATTTGGACACACAAACAAATATACAAATCCGCCCATATTTCTCTTTTATATATGTATCAAGATTATAAAATGATTCATGGGTTTGTGTGTTTAGAACGCTATAACTCAAGAAATGGAGGCAAGAAATGCACAAACATTAGAAATGTTTAAATCCTGTGTAGTCAAATTCTTAATACCTTTAGAAAAAGACTACACAAAATTTGTGGTTGGATGGAAGAGCTCAAAAATTGAGAACCCTGCCACATTAAAAAAAAAAAGTAATACCTGAAAAGCCTGTATAAGGATTCCGATAGTTTGAAGTTTCAGTCATTGATTTTCTTTTCCTGGACTTTGTTGTCTCACGGATCCTTCTTGATCTGGGCCTAACTGTGATACCTCCATGGGCAGACTTGAAAAATGCTACCATGAAGGGTTGTTTCTCTTCAAGGTGAATTACTTTAGATGCAACTATCCCAATGTCTTCTGTACGTATTTCATGGGCTGAAATGTTGGGAAAAGTTTGTAAGCATTGATTTTTTTATTTTTTATTTTCAAGTTGACATTAAGAAAAAAGGGGAAAAATTAAAAAAAGCTAAGATTTAATTTTTTCCTTCAAAATATCTCTACTAATTGTATTTTATACTTTACAAGTGATAATTTTACTCTGGTTAGTTTAGTACATATTTTTATAGCCAAATGTATCCTAAAAAGTTGATTGGCAGATTAAGTCAACTTAAATGGTCTCCTGATTTAGATTAAAATTTTCTTTTGTAAAGGAAGAAATACAATTTGAATAATTCAAAATTTGCATAGGTACAGTTATTTTTTTCATGAATACAAAATAAAAGTTATGAAGGCAAAAAAAAAAAAAACAGATTGTAGAGCCTGGCTGAAAATATTATCAGTAATTTATCCTTAAAGGGTGTTAATGTTCTTTTGGTTTAGCCTGTATAAGTGGTTAACAGATTAAACTACATTTTTGAATCACCCTGTATACTTACTTGGCTTATCTCTGGGCTGCACTGACAAGTACAATCCTTTGTTGGAATGAGGTATGGCCACCCAAGATACAAGTGGCCCAGTCACATTGAACAGCATCCAGCCTTCACTGCCTGCTGTGGTGTTTGCACTATCAACTAAATCAAGTTCTCCATCCACAAGAACTTGATAAATAGAAACAGTAAACTCGAGCCATGGATCTGCAGTGGTATTGATCATTTGATAAATTCTCAGTTCTGAATTGACAATTATTTCTCCTGGAGGAACTTCAGATACATCAAACCAGACACGTTTTCCATGCTCATGGCGTACATTACTCACATGATGGTCTAAAATAATAAAAAAATATTAATTTAAATTACAAAAATACTTTTTTTTTTTTTCTTCATTATAATGTTTATATTCATTATAATGTTTATATTCAACCTGAAATTCAGCAGCCTCACAAGAATGGTTTATTTATTTATTAAATTGATCAATTTTAAAATCACAGGAGATAGACTTGATCCATCCCACTTGCATGAGGCAATGTACCTAACATGCAGGTAGCATTACCTCGTTGGATCGCCAAAGAAATCCTCTGAAAGAGGAAAGCCTTGGCGGCCCTATTGCCAGTGAGACAAACCAAGCCATCACCAACAGTTTTAAAAAAGCTCTTCATCTCCTTGCTCCAAGGGCCCATTGTTTCGCATGCCAGGGGAACAAAGATATAGTTTGCCTCGGTGATAAAACTGTATGAGGCATTTTTCCTTCTGACTGCTTTTTTTGCTGCAGCACCAACTGTACGACTGGTCTGTGGCACATAAGTATCTGCTAGAGTGTTGACACAGGTGCTATCCCAAACTAGCATTTGACCACGAGACCAGGGAACTAGTGTCATTCCATCTGGCTTTTTTCCATCATTTCGGCTGAGCCCTGTCGGTTCCAAGGTAGATGGTATGTTAATGGAGGCTAAGGAACGATGTACAATATTATTCAACTCGCTATGGCGAGGAAATTTCTACCAGGTCTAAAAGGTAATGTTTTAAAGATTTCATACATAGGTCATTACTAAGAAATACAGTTGTTTAGTTGTTTTTTCAATAAATTGGGATAGTAGAAGTTAGAAGTATATCATCAACTAAAATTATAAAATAAAAGATAAACCATACATCAAGACCAAATTAAGAAAACTGGACTGTATAGTCAAGGGACGGATACTAAGGATAGGTCTCACGGTCAAGCCTGCCCTCTCTCTCTCAAGATAAACTTGCTGTTCAAACTAAAGTTGACATTTACCTAAAATACTTCAATTAAGATCTAATAGTGGATCTATCTAATCCATTGGTTCAAATCCCACCCAGTGCATGAATTTTTCCTCATTAATTTGAGTTTGTGACCACATAATAATTAACTCTAAGGGTTAGGTGGTAGAGTGTGCCTTAAGCACTAAACTCACACAGTGATTACCTTCGACTATAGTATTATTATTATAACTTACTGTGACTGGCAAATCCCATTATCATATCACTCTCATCAATTGACTGCAAATCTTTTCCTCCCAAGTTGAATTCACTCCTTGTTGTACGCCTTGGATTATCTAAGGACCTGTAGATATCCATTAAAAATTTTGGGACAGAGCCTTCTATGGAAGTGGTGTTTGAGAACAAGTGCTTTGGTCTTATTGGCAGCCCTAACAAGTTCAACAAGTCATGTGAGACATCTTGTTTTTCTCTATTTGACAGAGTCCTCTGAATGATTGTTTGATCCACTCCATTGTCAAAATAAAGTCCTGATGATGCAGAAGAAACTGCATTTATGTAGAGGAGAATGGACAGTCCACATTGCAGATAGAACATTTTGAGTATGTTCAAAAAATATGAACATAAAAGATTAATATAAGGTGGTTTTGGATTTAAAAAAAAACTGATTGAATAATTTTACAACCAATGTTACATTTTATATTATGATAATGCTGGTGAGTCCCATAACCAGTTGCAGCTTTAAGGCTTAACACTTGAAATAAAAAGTAGGTAAGTAGCCAGTAGCTTGTAGGAACTGATTTTTAAGTATAAATATAAATATAAATTTGAAACTATCAAATTCTAAATCAGAATTTTTTTAACTAAAAAATTGAATTTTTTGAATTAGACACCACCACTGTTGCCATGTTAGTTTTTTAGGTTTTGTTCATTTGAAGAAAAAACCCTATTTGAAACGAGCTCTTTTCCGTGCGCCCGGCACCGCGCAGTCTGTCACAAGCCCTAACGTAACTCTTAAACCGTTTAAAGCTATAACTCTGAAATTATGGTATGATGTCCATTTTGAAAGAACTTAGGCCAAGATCCCACTGGAACTGGGTGCAATATATTTCAGTCTCGCAAGGTAATGCAACATTGTGAAACTTTACAAGAACTAACATATTTACTATAATTTTGCTCAGAATGCTTGATTTTTGACATTTTCATGTCTTTGCTCTGGCACATAACCAAAATTATGTAACGAACTTATGTAACGATATTGTGTAACGATATTATGTAACGATATTATGTAACGAAATATCGAATTGTAAAGGGAGAGAAGTCTTCTAATATCGGATATCGATATTATGGTTTCGATATTATCGATATACGTAATATCGATATTTTCGTTTCGATATTGCAACCCTAAGAGAAGAGGGAAAGTGTGTGTCATGCGCACAATACGAAATTTGGTCAGTTGGGTTTTGGACCTTGAATAGTAAAGATGAAAATGTCGACATGGTTGCAGACTCGTATGCAAGCGTTCTTTTAAACAAAAATTTAACATCGCTTTCAACTGCGTGATCATACCAGTAGTCACCGTGGCAGAGTGAGTTAGCGCGCTAGGCATTGTACGCATGGTGACCTGGGTTCGATTCCCAGCGGGGCAGGAATTTTTTTCTTCATTTTTTTCATAAACTGAAGTCAAAATAGTTTATTTAAGCCCAGCTTTTATTCTTTTGATCAGGGTCTCGTCACCTCGGCAGAGGAGCTTCGCACTGAATATGGCACAGCGTTGCAAAGCGTTGAGTTTTCAGTCTCATTTGATTCCACATATTTATATTATACAGCGCCAGTGCATGCAATGTTCATAGATTTAGGCAATGTTGTGCATCTAAGGGCGGAATTAATAGACGTTTTTGTAATACCTCTGTGGCGCTAAGTCACGGATTGCGTACTGTGTAAGATAGGGAAAACCGACACTTACCAACGACTTAAGTTATTGATGTTGTCTATTAATTCCGCCCTAAATGTTGCAGTCAGTGGGATCCCAGCCTAGTGCTCATGATCTTTTTCTGACACACGCTCATGTTTGCATGTCCCCACCCACTGGTTATGTGATCTCAGTGGGCCCACCCGTTCATGCTTGTACAAATAGGTGATTTAACACTAGGAGGTTTTAACAATAAATCCTTACTAAATCCTCCTAGATTAACAAGACAGTGCTTGAAAAAATACCACTCGGGAGGGAAATTTTTGATATTAATAGAGAGGGAATTTTTATTGAGTTAAAGACATGGGTGTATTTTCAGCGGTAAAGTTTAAAAAGGTATTAATATTTTTTCTTATCAGAGGAATTTGGTTTGGTGTATTATCTTTTGTTTTTCAATTAAATTTCCTTTATGAAGGCAATTTGAAATAGATTCTTTAGATTTCTTTAGAATTTCAGAAGTTTGCTGACAAGTGTTTAGTTTTAACTTGATGGTTTTTATGTTTAGTAAATATTACTTACTACAAGAATTTGCATATTGGTATTTTATATTTTTAGTGGCTGTACTTATTTTGTCTAGCTATCACAGCTTAATCTAATAAGAAAATTTTAATGAATAGATTTTAAATTATTGTAGGGATCATACTTGAACAATTTTTGTCAAATATTTGTTATCTCCTAGATAAATCAAAATACACATTGAGAATGTCCCGAACACAAGAAATCCCAAGTTCAAGCAACACTGTGACAGTAATACCTGAAACAGAGGTAAGTGACAAGGTATACAGAGTGAACAAAAATCCTGGAATGGATTTGTATTTTTTTTACGGCTCAAGATAGAGACTTGAATTTTTGTAAGAAGTTTGTCCATTCTTTGTGGAATTCTTCAGGGTGTTACAAGTGTAGTGAAACAGGCATTAAAAAAAAAAAATATATATATATATATATATAATCCTCTTTTGTTTATTTGATATTATAAATCTCTGTTAATTTCTATACATAATTGACTTCTCACTCGATAGTTTGATCAATCTTCAATGAACCCCATGGAATCATATACTTTCCTTTGGGATAAAAACCCACAGTATGATACATTAAGGGCGGAATTAATAGACAACATCAATAACTTAAGTCGTTGGTAAGTGTCGGTTTTCCCTATCTTACACAGTACGCAATCCGTGACTTAGCGCCACAGAGGTATTACAAAAACGTCTATTAATTCCGCCCTAAGTCAGTGTAATTTTTTATGCTAAATCATGTGGTAGCTTTGGTTTGTCCATATTTTACATGTCTATTCATACAGCTCATGATCAAGCTGTTGTGCTTTGAGAATCTCACTCGAAAACTAGCTGTAGGACCAGACATATAAAACATGGAAAAACCATTTGTACTAAACTCTTTTGTAACATGAAAAATTACACTGATTTGATGTATCACACTCCGATTTTTTTATAGAGTACAAATACAAAATTAATATATTTACAAAAACAAATCACTTTTTTGGACCCTCATACAGTTTATAGTGAATTATCTGCTTTTAGAGGTTAGGACCTGGTAGTTTCTTCTGTGATAAATTGATCTTTAGTTCCTTTTTTTTCTTTTAAAAGTGTAGGTACTAAAGTAGGTACCTGTTTTTTTGTTGCAGACAGATTCACTTGGCCAAGTGGTGCTAAAATTGAAAAAGCCAATCACTAAAAAAGTGGTTAAATGGACAGAAAACACAATAGACAATGAACACATGAACAAGAGAAAATCAAATTGTTGCTGTATTTACAAGAAACCAAAAGTTAACTTTGATGACAGCTCTTCTGACAGTGATGATGAGTGTGAAAACTGTTTTGGTCATGTTGAAGTGAAAAGAGCTAACAGGCTAACTGAACCTACAGAGTCAATACCTCCTGAACCCTCTAGTGATGTTAAATAATTAATATACCAACATAATCATAAAATATTAACCTATATTTGAAAATTGCTTTTTTTATATAATAATTGTCAGTTAATTTTTTTTAAGACAGCCTTCTTAGTTTCACATGATACTGATGGTTTGTATCCATGCTTATTATATCTTATATGAGTAGGTATATAAAGTTAAGAAATGCACTTTTTGTTAAATTTTGTCTATTGATATTCTAAAGCACAATTTCTCTGAACATCTAAAAAATACTAGAGATTTATATTCAAATCACCAGTTAGAATTTAAGTATTTAGTTCCAAATTTTGATGATAGATGACCATTAATTTTTTTTTTTAAATTTCTTATTCTAGTGTTTTAAAAAAATACATGTAGGTTGTTATTACAAAATTTTCAGCCAGAAGAAAATAGGTCCTTAGAGTTAAATGAAAGGGTATACAAATATTCACTTCTAGGTATTGTTTTTTTGACTACTAGAAAACTTAAAGATGGAGCCTGAAATTTTACTAGAATAAATTCAACAATAATTTGAAAATGTCCTTAAAATTTTAGAATGAAATATTTTTGGCCCTAAACCTTCATCTCCATGTAGGTAATGTCTTTATCATGTAACTATCAGACTCTCATAAAATGATTTTATAATTTTAATGTTAACACTTTTAAAATTGTTTAAACAAGAAAATGCATAAATAGTTTTTTGTTCTTTAAAGAAGAAATGGTAAAAAAAAAAAAAAAAAAAAAAACCATTTACTTTGAGAAGCTCTCATTTATAAAACTTTCAATATATTTTTATAGTACCTATCTTTTAATTTATTTAGTTGTGAATGAAGAGGAATGGTTTTTTTTTTAACCAGATTAACACATTTTGTTCATTAATATGAGTGTTTTATAAATAAATGATATAACACTGGTCCATAAAGTAGAAGTTGAGACAACTCATAGACACATTTTGTTTATAAAAATTAGTCAGAGAGAGGGCAAACTTGGCAAGAACTATGTCTCAACTGTTGTTTAAGAAGAAGGATACAGCCCAAGTTTATGGGAAGTTTATATCAGTGTCTTAAAAATAAAATTAACAATATGAGTAAAACTAAATAAAAATAAATATTCAAGAATCCACCCATTTGGTCTTAAACAATACATTTTTAGCTTTTAGTGAAAGTTGAGGTTTTTTTTTAAAATAATTGTATGTAGAATTGTAGATTAAAGGAATTGTTTTTTTTTTTTTTTTTTTGATACTCTGTGTTAATAGTTGTAAATCCATAAATAGTTGTAATTTTGCAATGCTAATTCAGAGGACCATAAGAGAATTGTTAGGTTTATTTCAAAAACTTCTTGGTGGTCTCATATTCTGAATCTAAAACCAGGTATTTTGAAATTTATTTTGTGAAAGTAAAATTGTTGAGTTGATCATGTTGTTGCAACTTTTATGTATGTGTTGCAGAATTTGCCCGATTTCAGGAACTTCTCGTTGTACTTATGAACTTCTGATTTTAATGGGATGGACTTTTCGGGCGAGAGTCGAAGGTTCCACCGTAAACTGCTTCTACAGCCGAAACGGTAACAGATAGACAAAATCTGACTCCGGTTGTAGACTGCCGTCCAGGCTTTCTGGTGCGACAAATCGAGGTATTTTGGCGGATAATCGAGGTATCCCGCCTAGAGTCTAGTCTTTAGCTTGCCCAGTATCGAGATATTCTATCAAGAGGCTTAGCTTTTTCTTCGCTGTGGACTGCCCTCCAGACTCGAGGCTTTCTCGTGCGACGAATTGAGATGTTTTCGACCCAAGCGGGGGAAACGAGTCTGGTCGGCAGTCCTTAGCTTCAGCCATGCCTCTGATGACTTTTTAGATAGTTGTGATCGGTACCAGGCGGGGGTTTTAAGGGGGGTCGACGTCAAATTTTGGCTACCTGTTACCATTTTGGCTGTAGAAGCTGTTCCCGGTGGAACCTTCTATTCACGCCAGAATATCTCGAATCATGGAAGCCGTGTACTTACTCGTAGTGCTAGGCGGAAACACTCAAAGTTCCTGATTTGAATTTTTATTTTTTTAAATCTACCTCTAAGTTCCTGAAATCGGGAAGTTCATGCAACATACTAACTCCTAGACAGCCTCCGTGCTGTAACAGTTCTGGACTACTGACCATGATGTAAGTATCCTGATTTTGATCTCAGATTGAGCAGAATTTTCTAACAAATAATTCTGTTCCCTCAGAAAATGTGATGCCTAGCATCTCCGACCCAACCCTCTTGGACTCGTTTAAAAGATGTTTTAATGTGCTACCTGAGAGATCTTAAACTTATGTCCTACGTTTTGTTTCGAAAAAAAAGTATATTCCACGGTCACAACTATAGGTCGTAACTACTAGCACTGGACAATCCCAGATTCAGGTTGTATGCGAAAATGTGCCGTTCAGGACCTGGTCAGGAAATGGTCCTATTTTTTTATTGCGGAGTATCTATTGGATATTTTTGAAGGCGTATTATACTGTTGTGATTATCTCGTTCTTATTTCAATATTGTATTCATAGACGACCCCTCTAGGCCTTCATTTCTTACGTCATGAAGTACAAAAAAATTATCCTCTTGGTATAACTGAAAAAAAAAAGATTTGGGAATCACATTCCAACATGACCAATACACATAACAGAAATAATATCATCTGCCATGAGAAATCTTGGTCTCTCAGACACTCGAAATATTTCTATGATGAGTCTACCATCACAATATTATACACCGCACTTGTCAGAAGTAAACTGGAGTATGGATCTGTCATCTGGTCTCCTCCTACACAAAACCACAGAGAAAATATTGAGAAAGTCCAAGCCAGATGTGTCAGATTTCTTTAAAAAAAATGAATGGTTTTTACCCTAGTTATCCCAATGCCATCTCTTACTCTGATTTAATGGAACATCTCGATATTGGTACTCTAACATATCGTCGAGATTACCAAAAATTATTATTTATACCTATACCTACAATAGTTTTAACAATAACATCTCAATATCTAATATCTCAGACGATATTTGTATCAATGTTCCTATAAGAACCTTACGAATTAGACCCCAAAGAAATTTCTTTTTCATTAAAAGCTGTCCCTGTTTACTCGAAAGCCTCAATTCGCCATGTTTTGCAGCTATGCTTCTTTTCAATCATTATTCATCACAATTGGATCTAGCATGCAATGAAACCTTTCACTATAAAATACTATGTAAGGAGATGCTAGGATTAGTACCAACTTGATTTTATTGTTATTATTGTTTTTTTATTGTTGTTTTTTCTTCTTCTTCTTCTTTCTTTTCTCACTTTCTTAACTTCTTCTCATTGTTCTTCTAAGTGGAGCTTGTAAAATTGCTTCGTTGGAACAATGCTAAAAAAAATGATGCAGAATGGGCTAGAAACTCAGAAAAGCACAGTCTGCCTGCCTGCAGCTGGGGCGTTAGCTTGTGGCGGGTATATGAAAAACGTAAAGTGGGCCGAATTTTTTCTGGACAAAAGACGGCTCTAAATACAGCTCGGAGGGACCAATTCTTACGTCATAAAGTACAAAGATGAAACTGGTAAATAATTAAAGAGAATGTTCCCCTGAATCCAAATATCTCAAGGTCAGACGTTTTTTCCGGGGCAAACCCCTGGTCTGGTCAGACGGCCTTATAAGATTTTAGTGAAGAGAACTTATTACTTGTACAATATTCAATGTTAATTTTTATTGATAGAACTTCTCACATGACAAATAAAAGAAATCATTAAAAGTTATCGAGTGCGGGAAAGATCCTTCAATGAATGGTTTGACATTTCTAAAAAAAGAATCATCAAAATCGCTTGAAGGAAAACGGATAAAATCTTCACCCAAAACTACTGGACAGATTGTAATATAATTATAATTATGATGATAGATTTTTTTTTTATTTACACTTGATAGGACATATTTATTATATACAACACAAATAATTACAAATTAGAATACAATAACATAGAAGAAAAAAAATAAAGAAAAAATAAATAAATATATACATAATATATGTCCTAACTAAAGGGCGGGGTTATTGCCTTAGGCAATCTCTTCCACCCAACCCTTTTTTCGTCTTAAGTGGCACCAGGTTGCTTCGAAATGGGAGCTTCAGCCCCAAGTTTCAAAAACCTGATACTTGGTGTACCTTTTTAATAGATAGTTAATATTTCTCAAACAACTTGACCGATATAATTATAATTATGAGGTGTCATTTTAATCGCCCCCTTAATATCGCCCCACACTGAACTGTAGGCCGTGTGGTATAGGAAATACTAAATAATGAGAAACACTCAGGCCAGGGTCGAATAGAAATTTAAGACCAAAATTCTTTAGGTATTAGTATTATAATTATGAGGTGTCATTCGAATAGAAATTTAAGACCAAAATTCTTAAGGTATTAGTATTAATACCTAAAGAATTTTGGTCTTAAATTTCTATTCGACCCTGGCACCTTCTTTCCCTATACAGGGTGGGGCAAAAGTCTGGAAACCCCTGAATAACCTTCGAATGGCTTCTTCGGTAAAATTAAAATTTTGTAAGGTAAACCGGGCTAATAAGACCTTCTTTTAGAATGGGGTCGATTTTTGTTACCGGCCCCCATGTCGGGGCCAGGGGGGCCAACTTCATTTTTTTAAATACGAACCCCCACCTTGCGATACATTTTTGGAAAGGTCTTAAAATAAGAAATACGAGGTTTGGCTATTAAATTCGTAGACGCGAGCCGCTACGCAAAAGCTGTCCATGCTAGGAAGACATGATAAACATATTTAGACAGCTTCAAGTCTTGTGTTTTGATTAATAGCTGTCACATGCCTGTACTGTAATTAGTTCTGTTGTGATAGCCCGACGCGCAAGACACCTTTTTTAATTTTGCCGGAATTATGATTGATACAAATCTTGAGCAACGAGTGATTATTGAATTTTACGTAAAACTTGCTGGTAAAACTTTTTCTTTGTTAAAGACAGTGTACCAGGAGTCATGTTTGAAAAGATGAACGCTTTATAAGTGGTTTAAACGGTTTCAAGGTGGTCAGGAAGATGTTGAGGACGATCCACGTCCTGGTCGCCCCCAAACCTCAAAAACTGACGAAAACATTGAAAAAAAAGGTGTTATGATTCGTTCTGACCGTAAATTAACTCTAGGACTAATGGCTGATACACTTAAAATTAATAGATAATGTGTGAGACAAATTTTGCACGAAAATTTCAACATGACAAAAGTTTGCGCAAAAATGGTGCCATGCGCCAGTCCACAGTGCCTTCTCCGTGAAGACGTTTCTATCCAAGTACAACATCCCAGTATTGGAACACCCTCCTTAATCAACCGACCTGGCCCCGTGCGACTTTTACTTATTCCCAAAAATCAAATCTACCCTGAAAGGTACCAGATTTGACAGCGTAAATGACGTTAAGAAAAATCCGGCAGAAGTCTTGAAAGGCCTCACACAAAATGACCTCCACCACTGTTTCGATCAATGGAAAATTCGCCTGGAACGTTGTAGGGATAGAGGAGGGGAGTACATTGAAGGGGATAACTACTAAAGTTGGGTAAGTTAAACACACATCGTTTTATGGAAAGAGTCTACGAACTTAATAGCCAAACCTCGTACATTGGTGCAAATTTTATTTTTTTAATATTAACTGTTTGCAAATCGCGTTCAACTTTGTGTATGCAGTAAAGTCTGGAAACCCCTGAATATCTTTCGAAAGGGCTTTCTCTGTAAATTTAAAATTGTGTACGGTAATCCTTGGTAATTAGACCTTATATTAGAATGGAACCGATTTTTTTTTACCGGCCCCCATGTCGGGGCCAGGGAGGCCAACTTCATTTTTTTAAATACGAAACCCCACCTTGCGATACATTTTTGGAAAGGTCTGATTACCCCGACTTACCGCGTACAACATAAAATTTACTGAGAAAGCCCTTTCAAAAGATATTCAGAGGTTTCCAGACTTTATTGCATACACAAAGTTGGACGCCATTTGCAAACAGTTAATATTAAAAAAATAAAATTTGCACCAATGTATTTCTTATTGAAAGACCTTTCCAAAAATGTATCGCAAGGTGGGGGTTCGTATTTAAAAAAATGAAGTTGGCCCCCCTGGCCCCGACATGGGGGCCGGTAACAAAAATCGACCCCACTCTAAAGGAAGGTCTTATTAGCCCGGTTTACCTTACAAAATTTTAATTTTACCGAAGAAGCCATTCGAAAGTTATTCAGGGGTTTCCAGACTTTTACCCCACCCTGTAGTTTGAATATCACATCACAATGTTTGTGTTGATCACAATCGTGATATCACTATTACTCAAACTCGCTTTACTAAATTTTGCTTAACTTGGGACTCGAGCAAACGACTTCTAGATTACAAGTCTGCCACATTATCGATCAAGCTATACTGAGATCGGAAATAGTTTGAATAGTTTCTTTCTACAATGGGTCGGTCCACTTTAAGCACAATATTGAAATGTCCGATTTTAATTCAAATTCATAATAGATACCTATATTTTATAGGTAGGGTAAATTTATATTTTTACTAGCGGGTTACACCCGCCGCTTCGCCAGCCCATCAAACACACACAACGCACACACACACCCACCCACCCACACAACATCCACACACATCCCACACCACACCCACACACCACACACACACACACACCACAAACACAACACACCACACCACACACAAACACACCACACACACACACAAAACACACACACACACACCACAACACACACCACACACACACACACACACACACCACCACACACACACACACACACACCACACACCACACCACACACACACACACACACACACCACCACACACACCACACACACATCAACAACACACACAACCACACACACACACCACACACACACCAACACACACACACACATACACACACACAACAAAAACACCACACACACAAAATGTCATTTAGGTTTGAAAAAAAACCTGAATATTTTTTGTCGCCCATCTATTTTCTGGTCTTCCCCGGCGTAGCTCAAGAATGGCTCATCAGAATTTCGCGATCAATATGTTAAATGAAAGCCTGAACCCTTGCCTAAAACTTTCTCGCTCTGAGTTGATAGGTCGTCACTTCGAATTTCGAGAAAAAATGTCATTTAGGTCAAAAAACGTGAATATTTTACGTGTTACCCATCCATTGTTTTACCTTACCCGACGTAGCCCAAGAACGGCTCATCAGAAATTCGCGATCGATATGTCAATTGAAAGCTCAAACCCTTGCCTAAAACTTTCTCGCTTTGAGTTGATAGGTCGTCGCGACAAATTTCGAGAAAAAATGTCATTTATGTCAAAAAAACGTGAATTTTTTTTGCGTCACCCATCCATTTTTATCCTTACTCATTGTAGCTTAACTTTAGGGAGATATAACCTAGCCTAGAAGAATTCCCTGATCCAACCGGACCTATGTGCAAAATTTCAAGTTTCTAGGTCAAACGGTGTGGATTTGTATAAAGAACATACATACATACACACATACATACACACATACACACATACAGACAGCTTTCTTTTATAGATATAGATAGGTAGAATTAGGGTAAATTTACTGTCTGTAGATATACATACTTACATAGGTAATTTAAATAGCCGGAAGACGTTGATCAAGCATTTCTACAAGTGCCTACATCTTGATTTATTTCCTATTCCAGCTCCAATTATTTTTCATTTTACTTTCATAAATCATTTTTAAATTCAGGGTGGCTTTCATCTTGTGAAAACTAGGTACTTAAAAAATGAATTCAATTATATCTCCATAATGGTTGTAAATATTAAACGAATGTTTGAAATGAATAAAAAAATGTTCTTTGTGTTATTTTATTACCTATGTAAATGACCATTTTAGTGGGTAGTGTAGAATTATAAGACTTTTGTATCTTTATTCCGTATTCTTATATCTCATTTTGTCCATAATTCCGCCACTGGTCACAGTGGTCACATCAAAGCAGCTATACTCATTATGGTTCCTGCAGAGCAAGAGGTATAAGTGGAGTGGGAGCGAAGGGTAAAACCCCCGTCTCGAATGACCTCCATGTTGAAGAGACAATAAACAGCAACAAAAACAACAACCACAAAAAACCTCTCACAAATGGGGGAAGAAACAATAACCTGACGGAACAAATAGACATAATCTAAATCGAACAAAAGGACATAGGTAGTAAATACGTATCTTCTGTTATATCTTAGCCTAATATTATAAAATCCATTTACATTCATTCATAATCAACAGAACTAGGAAACAGGTGCACCAGGACCAAATGACTCCCAATTTGAATTTGGCACTGAGTCTCCTAATGGTATTTAGGTGCGTACTAAGAAAGGATCTTTAGCAATAACCCCGCCCTTTAGTTAGGACATATATTAGGTATGTAAATATTTATTTATTTTTTCTTCATTTTTTTCTCTTTTTACTTCTCCTTATATTGTATATTAATTTGTAATTACTTGTGTTGTATATATATGTCCATTGTCCATAGGTACTAGGTAATAAAGTGTTAAATAATAATAATAAGTAGGACGACAGTAAACCTCAACGGCGACAGAGTGCCAGGTTTTAGCTAGTATAATATAAGTGTAATGAGTAATGATCTACTTAATTATTATAATTGCGATGACAAGATGATTTATCTGGGCGCCAGGTCATTGGAAATGAGGGTGAGTGGGACCCACAATCCACACTGCTTACATAAACATCCTGAAGGTGAAATATGACTATTTGTATCGTATGTAGTGCAGCTCTGAGAGAGAGAGAGAGAGAGAGAGAGAGAGAGGGGAGAGAGAGAGAGAGAGAGAGAGAGAGAGAGAGAGAGAGAGAGAGAGAGAGAGAGAGAGAGAGAGAGAGAGAGAGAGAGAGGAGAGAGAGAGGAGAGAGAGAGAGAGGAGAGAGGGGAGAGAGAGAGAGAGATAGCTTTGATAACACAACACATATTTCTCTCTGTAATAAATCTTAGATTTTAGACGGTGGTGTTGAAAAGAAAAATCAAATTGTTCATTTCAGTGACTAAATTGTACCTGCATAATTTAAGTGAATCAAAGTATCTATTGATACTTCACTTCAGTTAGCATTAATATCAGCAACTCTCTATTATGAGAGCAGTCTCTTAAAATACAAAATCTCTTGTATTTCCTGAAAATCTCATCCGATTTACTTGAAATTTGTTTCATATTTTGTCACGAGTAGTTGGCAATAAGTTTTCCGTTCCTTCATGAGTATCAGTATAATCAGTCAGTATAAACAGAAAAGTGAGAAGTTGTACTAGATGTACAAGAATATCAGTACATACCTAGACAGCTGCTTCGAGCTTATTTGCTGTCATCAGCAGATCATAGTTCTGATTATCACTGCCATCAACTAACCTCTCTTTTTTAATAAGTATAAACAGAAAAGTGAGAAGTTGTATTAGATGTACAAGAATATCAGAACATCCGCTTAAAAGTTAAGAGTGCGAATACGAAATGCTTGATAACCTGGATAAATGGATAAAATGGTCAAATAAATTCACGAGAGAAAAAAACCGACCGAAAACAATAATTTTTATACCTGATAGGTAATACTTAGAAAGTAATAAAGGGAAGTTTGGTCCTGTGAAAACAAAAAGCCAACATTTTTAACCAAACGGTTTCCAAGATTAAATATTTGAGACCCATTTTGCCTATTATGTGCCTAACTAATGTAGCTGTCAATGCATGCATCAAACAATAATCTCGCTCCTATAGGGGATTATTTATTACCTACTAGGTATTATTCAAACACGTCATAGGTTGAGAAACACTGAGATTGACCCAAGTCTCTGTCAAGTGCTAGTCAACTTCTCTTTTGATAGCTTCTGTTACCGGCCAGAACTCAAGTTATTAATTGGATAATAGCCTTGTCAAAGTTCGTCTGTAGATTTCGAACTCCCACAGGGTATGGTTCATCTCTGCGGAGGTACTCATACGGAACATCAACCTTCTTTCATTTTCTCTTCGCTTCTAATTGAAAATGTCCATCACTACAATCATTAATTCATTATACCTAGATACTATTATAGCAGCAAGTATAGGGTGACCAACATGTTCCAGTGTATAATAGCCGTTACCTGTTATAATAATAATAATTCCGTGTCCGTGAGATAGGGATGGATACCTAATTCACGGTAGTGAGAGGATTATATGGACGCCCAGATCCAATGTCTAGGCTTCTTTCATGTCTATTGATTCTATTTTAATTTTAACGTCCTCATTTGAGATAGTCAGGACGGGGGTTTTACACTCCATTCGCTGGGAAACGTACCAGCTACCCACATTAACCTCACCCAGCCTGGGTAGGGCCGGCATTGCCAGCCTCATGTGTTCCGAGGGAACAGAATTTTCTGTGCGAAAATCTGCTCCAACCGGGAATCAAATTCAGGATCTCTGGACTACGGGCAGTAGTCACAACCGTTACGCCACGGAGGCTGGCGACCAAAATGTTCCAGTGTATAATAGCCGTTACCTGTTGTATTTTAAGTCGGTATAATAATACGTACTACCTACTATGGTAATTCTATGGAAGATCCAATGTATAGGCTCCTTTCATGATCATTGATTCTATTTGGTTTAAACGTCCTGATTTGAATAATTCGCAGGATGTGGATTTTACCCTCCAATCGTTGAGCATCGTTCAAGCCACCCAGCCTGGGTTGGGAAAGAAATGCCAGCCTCTCGTGTTCTGTACTTCGGAGGCAACATATTTTTTTGTTAGAAAATTCTGCCCAACGCGCGAATCGAACTCAGGATCTCTGGACCATGGGCGGTAGTTACAACCGATAAGTGGGTGAACTATGTCAACATAGCTACATAATTATTGTATTTCTCTTGTGTGTCCTGTTAACGTTGGCTTTATCCTGAATTTGATAATATAGGTAATTATGTTATTTTTTTAATGTAGGCTATTATAGTTATATGTACAGTTGTGTCCAGTCCATGGACTACTGTATGTCTGGTTAACCAGCAAGAATAAAGCAGCGTAGATAATGAAACAAGAAAATCAAAGATGATCTTTGTAGAAGATAGCTCACCTCAGTGAAGTAATTAACGTTTAGCATATAATACTATCTGAAGCTCATGAAAAGTTAATTTGAGTCTAAAATCTCCACTCCAGATGAAATTTATGAGGGGCGTTACCCGCACTATGGCAGGGAGATGTTGGTCATTTTAATTAATTTAGTGTTCCTCGACTTGCTACTTCCAATGAGAGGTTCAACATGATGTCCTAGGCTCGAGGGTTTGGACCAAAGCGAGTCTTCTGACGTGAAGTGAGAACAAGCTGATGAAAAGACGAAGAGACATAGCTTACCTACAGGTAGGTACTCGAGATAAATAAGTTTTCAAGGATTGAAAGACTTAGGTATTTATCTACATAATTAGGTATTAAAATAAATAATTAAAGTAGAAGACTAATTTATACGACGATTTTTTACTCTTTCTAAATAATTATTGAGGATCAATGAGCATTAATATTTGTGTTAAAAATAACTAGTCGAACCCGTGTAAACAAACCCGTGTAAAAACTTGTGGACTTTATACAGGGTGTTCCCGGAACGAATCAACTTATTTAAAAGGCAGGCCCGGCACATCATGAACCATCATAATATAAGCCCAACTAGCAGTGGAGCATTTTGATTTGTTCAAAAGTTATGGTCGAATCCCTCTTTTTCCCACAGATTGAGACTGGTCCGTTCTGTTGCAGTTTGTGAGCATGTATGACTAGCTCGTAATGTGTGATTATTTTTAGAGCAAGCCAAGAGTTGAACCTGTCAAATGGAATTGTTTGATACAATTTACATTATTTCGAATGAAAATGATTTTTTTTTTGTTTTTTTAAACATTTCAGTACGTGATGTTGTTTTTTTTCTTCTTTTACTTTTACAAAAGGGTGTTTTAATTTTTAGAAAATTTCGAGCTCACTAGACTTTGACCCTTTAGACTGGGGTGTCGGCCCGCGCAGGGTTCTCTCAGGAGTTATTAGCTATATTTACCATCATCAAATAGTTGGAATACCTACTGAAAAACAAATTCCTGTTCCCCAAGTCGTAAAATAAATAACAATAGGTCTCTCCACAGGAGGTTTGACTCGATTCTAAATTGGTATAAATGTTTCTTTTCTTTCTTTGGAGCATCATATTTGAATGTTTATTTAATTATAAACACCGAGGTAGCTTGAGGATTCAACTGGGAGGTTGCTGAGGTTCGGGTGATGATAATATCCACAGCATTCTGATGTCAGGGTGGACACAGGGCAGACTAATAAGCTTGAGTGTAGTCACAAAAAGTAAATGGGGGTTTGAAAGTTTCATCAGCCAGCGTCCATGGCAGGGGTTGAATACGACAGTTTGGGTCAGGTCACTGAAGTAAAGCAACGTTCAGCGAAGTCAGGAATTATTAGGTGACCACTCAAATTTGAACTCTTTTGATAATGACTATTCTCGGCAAAACCCAGACTGGGTGAGGTGAATGTTGCTAAAACCCCCATCTCTTAGGACCTAGATTTTGAGAAGACGATTTTATCAGCGAAAGATTTTACCTTGAAGGCACCTTATATGATAATTCAAACTTTTTGCGTCCATAACTAGAGAGGTTCTATCGAGTTCTTTTTTAAACTTAAAAATCTATATATAGCAGTCTTGGAGAGTTTTTATATTTTACGTTCGAAATTTAAGCGTTCTTTAAGGCCAAGTGGCCATACGTATCGTCCTCTTTAGCTGAGCAATAAAATTTGTTACAAGTTTGCTACGTAAGGTGTGTCTCTAACAGTTAACCCCAGAGGTTAAAGGAGACAACATGTGAGGAGTAGGGTTAATTAAATCTCAGCATGGTGCTATTAGTATTATTGGCGATTATTTAATGAGGTACCATGGACTACCTGAGACCTAGGAAGCTTTTAACATCAGGATAATCTAATGAGCACGAAGACCAGTGGCGATGCTACAGATTTCTTCAGGTGAACGGAGTCGAAGATTTCGTGAAAGAGTGGCCATTCAAGGATAGCGCGGATATAGAGAGTCCAAAATCCAAAATAATTTCCGAGACGAGTTTTTCATATGTCACAGCTGCCAGGACCCCCGTCCTGAAGCAGGGAAACTTTTCACTTGTAGTCTAGTAAAGGAAGAAGTTGTAGAATGTGTGAGAGGCGACGCAGCCAATTCCTTCAAATTCTTGAAAGAGGGTGAGAGTATAAACATACTAAAAATGCTGAAGTCTAGGATGAGAGGAAACGGAGTTAGGGGGATTAAAGGATACATACATTTAAAATCATGGTCGAGTCAATGACAGAAACAATATTGGAATTTTGATTCGCTTTTATAAAATCTCCTAGTGTTTTTGAGATAACGCTTTCAGGAAAAGCTCTACTTTTTTAAAAAAATTGTTAGAGGAGATTTATACTATTTAGGGGTAATTCATACATTTTTATAGTCTAGTTATGCCAAAACTCTAAAACGTAAAAAATTGGATTTTTGCGATTTTATACGCTTCCTGAAGAATCATTTTTATGAGAATTAACCCCCCTTAAATCATACATAAGACTCCCAAAAACTAAGAGAATTGGTCAAAAGAGTCCTCATTCGCATCTGTCATGCGGAATTCAATTGGGCTGGGGATTAAATCAGAAACTATATGCATAGGTAATGACAAGCAATAATCATCAAATATAAAAGCATTGGGCCGCACATTTAAAAAATAGTTGTTTTCTTGAGTGGTAAAGGTCTTCCAGTTACAGTTAGGTTGCTTAATGAAAGTTATGATAGTGAGCTATGATAATTATGACTAATACTTTCTTTTAATTATTTCATATATCTCGTGGCTCGGGTTCGAATCCTGGCTGGAGCGGAAAATTCTGACCAAGTTTTTGGCATGGATGTAAAGGTAAAGTGCCCTGAAGTAATGCGAATGCGGTTCGGGGTACAGTTACCTTAAAAAAATCATATAGTTATTGGATTAGGTGAGTTAGGCCACTGAGGTGCGATTCGAACTTTTTTTCAAAGAAAAAAATTCATCCTCGATCATCAATTTGGCAGACTGGAGAAAGGTCAGAGCATGTTGTTCTCGCGATTTTCGCGACTGATATGATTACAATATGTGTTGCCTACACACTGAACATACAACTCTATACATAAGTACTTTTTACACTGAACACACAAGGTACAAATTTATAGGTACATTCGTAAATTTAAAATTTATTAAAATTATTTTTTAATGAAATAAAACTTGGAGCTTGCTATTGAGTTTGTTACTTCCTCTTGAGAGGAAATGAAAGTTTTGTGATCTTGAGTCTCTCTGATTTTGTGTTTAATTGCAGGAACAAATTAATTTTTATAAAATATACTAACTAGAACCGGATTTTGTCATCTTTCAAGTTTTTGCCCGTGGCTGGCATTCTCTTTGGAATTTTAAAAAATCCTTTATTAGTACATGACTACGAACTTTTGTGAATACCAATTCGACTTTTCGGAGTTCTATTAATAATTATTTCTGGTGGTGAGAGGATTATAAGAATAAATGGTACTTTTTATTGACATGGTTCTTGGGACTTTACAGATTCTTGCGAGAAATGCAAAATATAAAATGCTTATTTTTGTTAGCTCTATGGCTACCAAATTTCATAATGATGAATCAGCAGAGCAATGCAAAAATGAAATCCATTATAGATTCTGAAGCATAATAGGCATTACCTACCTAAAAATACAAATAAACAACAATAATTGCAAGTTTTTTTAAAAATCTTTTACATCTGAGAGGTACTTCACAAGAATAGTTGTATTTCAAAGAAAAGACATCACTTTACAAAGAGTATTATATTATTACTTGTTCGTAAAGAACTTACTTGAAAATTTTAAACAAATTTACAAATAGCATCATTATTGTTTAAACAAAATAACAATAATGATGCATCTTGACCACCTTAGATCGACCAAGTCATTATTACACAGGGTCTACAAAAAAAGAAGCCATTCAAAATATTAGGTATCTATTAAGGGAGAATCATTTTCTATTAGTTTTTAACTTTCCTTATAAAGAAAAAAATTTCGATAGCCAGTTTTCATAAAAAAGTACAGAGCCAAAAATTTGCATAGCCAGTTTTGTCAAAACAAACATCAAATCCAATGCATTTTGACCGGCTGGTTACGAATTTGATATTAATTTGTCGATAATATAATCTTTCAGTTGACAGTTGCGGACTTTGACGTTCTTTTCGAGAGATTTAGGAAAGTTGTGTGGTGTCACACAAGTTTTATTTTAATCATTACCAGGAGAATCTTGAAAAGGACCATGCTGTTTAAAATACCTTTCTGAAAAGTAGATGATATTAAAGAAGGTCTTGGAACAAGTTTGAATTTTCCCCTGCATACATGTTACTTATAATGGTACAGTGTTTTAGCATTTTACGAAATTAAAATTCGTTAATTCTCTAGATATTTTGAGTAGCTTTTTATGGCAGACCTCTCTATAACTACTTAGATTACGATTCATAAAGTAGAGTTTAACTTAATAAATACGAACAGCTTGGTAAATAGAAACGAAACTTTCGGTTCTTTGTTGAAAGAGCGAAAAGTTGTGGCTCATAGTACCCGGGCAACGTCTGCTCCTATTCACCCTTAAATGCTGAGAAATAAGAACAAAGGTTAAAAAATCAAATTATCAGGGCTTAGGTAAAACCTTGTTTTAATGTGATAAACTTGATAAAACTTGGTGTGTTCAAAGTTCAATTCCAGGGTACTAATTCCCGACCTCGGTTCAAAATATCTTGTCGTACCTATGTTATAATACTCTCAACAATATACCTACCTGCAAAGGCAATATTATTAGATGATAGCTACTCTTTGAACTTTATATTTACAAAGTATACATAACATGTTTTTATAAAGTACAGCAGGCTGTCGCCCGCTTTGCGGCCGAGCATGCCGTGAAAGCAAAAAATCCTTTTCGCCAATGGCAGGTGTTTGTGGAATTCGAAAAATCCGTCTTATTGCACATCTAGACTATAAGATAAAGCTACCTACCAAATTCAGCTTCCTAGGACTTACGTTGGCTGTAGAGCATGATCATCAGTGGTCAGTGGTCAGTGGTCAGTGGTCATGAGTGTCTTGACATTTATACTAGAATGAATAGTCCTTTTATAAATTACCTACTTCATAATAATCTATTATGCACATTATTGATCGACTGATTTTTATTCACTCCTACATTATTTATATTTTCTGCAAAATATACAAGTATAATATAATTATCTGCATCCTTCTTATTTTGGATAATTATTCATTCAAATTGACATATATTATCATAAAATATGTACAAGATCACAAGTATTGTAGAATTCGAGTTAGAATATTAGCTAACAAGATCCGTGTTCTTCCTGAGGATTTCCAGTTTCATCTCGTGCTCTCTGGCTTTCAGTCGCAGGGTGGCTATGCTGGAGCTCCGCCTGTCTATGTCAGAGGAGGGGGACTCGGGGGAGGAGAGGGGGGGCTCTATGGAGGGGGACAGCGCCTCCTCGGATCCCACAGGACTGGAGGTGGGGGGGGAGGAGAGTTTGGTTTGCATGTGTTGTTGCTGTTGCTGCTGCGCTGCGGAAATGTTGGCCAGGAGGCTTTGGAAGGAGCCGCTTGTGCTGTAATTAGCCAAATGGTTGAGGAGGGGAGGAGGGCGGGGGAAGTGTGGGGGAGGTCCCAGGAACATAGGGCCGGGAGGGAGCTGAGGATAGCGGAATGTGTCGAATGGCTTGCGCAGGTTGAAGCCTAGATTGGTGAAGGGGTTGGGGAGGGAGGGAGCCATGGCGGTGGTGCTGGCTCCGCCACCGCCCGCTATGTAGGGGTTGTACGGGTGCCCTTGCGGACCAACCTTCTCTTGTTTTCGCCACTTAGCGCGTCGGTTTTGAAACCACACCTGAAACAAAAGAAGACATTGTCTATTAAATCTAGAGTTAAGGAAAAGCAAAAACAAAATACAGGGGATGAAACGAACCTAAACTAGAAATGGCAAAATTATATTTCCTGAGTTGTTTAAAGTCAATTACAGTTTACATTATTCCCAATTCTCTTCTACATATTTTAGAGTTTAGGTATAGGAAGAAAGTGCATGTTTAGATTTGATTACCAGGAATAAGGAGATTGATCTTATGATTCCGCTAGTAGCGTGGTTGATGATAGAATTTGGAAAATTATCACAGTCTCACCAGCTGTAAATATTAATGAAATCACTTTTGATTTTACCTCTCTTTCATTTTGGTTTTTGTGGTTTACCTTAATAATTCATTTATGATGACTAGATTCATAACACAGATTGTTGAGAATTGAAATGAGATTCAAGATTCAACACATACTGGGTCTCCAACAAGAAATCGAAAATTTTTCTCTTTAGTAATAACTTTAATGTCACCTAAGAATAAATAAAAAAAACTGAAATTTTAATACGATATACTCGTAATACTTTTATATGAAACAATATTTCAAAATACCCTTTAAAATTTTTATATATTAATTCGCTCTGAAGTAGTATGCATCAGCTTGTGGAGTAAAAGATGTATGTACATAATTATGTAACTACTAGGTAAGTTTTAAAAAAGCGTGCGGCTTTTGTGGAACACCCTGTATATTCGTCATATTCAACTGTTTAATTCAGAATAAGTTTTGTAGCTATGTAGGTAAAATGGAACACGACCAAAGGTCTTTCCTAGTTTCAAGATATTAAAATTAAAGAAACACGACTTTTGTCATTATTTCAAACAGGAACGACTTTTTTTTCTTCAGCGAACATAATTCAGGGCCACCCTGTATCTGTCTGTATACTTATATACAATATATTATATAGAAAAAACTCACAATGCAATAATCATAATTTAGTGGATGTGACTTTTATCTTACTGTTGATATGAAATTATTAATTAGGTAGGTACAAATGAAATCTTCTATCAATAAGAAAATCAGTAAATCTTAAATTTGACATAATAGATATTCTTATATTTCAACAACAACAAAAAATAATTTGATGACAACAGTTTTACATTTGTTAATCAGTATTTACCTACACACATACATGTAATGTAGGTGATAGGTATCTTCTTATTTTACTCTGACTTATCCCGCTTAAGCATGATCGACGTTGTTCAACCTTATGGTTGAGGTTGGTTGGTTTTGGCACATTTTTTTACGGCTGGATGCCCTTCCTAACGCCAACGATTCTATTTGATTTAACATCCTGGATTAGAATGGGGGTTTTACCCTCCATTCACTGGAAATTGTACCAACTAGCCACATTAACCTCATCCAGCCCGGGTAGGGCCGGAAATGATAGCCTCACATGTACGGAAGGAACAGATTTTTCTCTGTGAAAAGTCTGCGCCGACCGGGGATCTAACTCAGGATCTCTGGGTGATTAGGTAGGTAACTAGATATTCTCTACCTTTTAATATCAGGATATTAAAAGGTAGTTTATTATTCAAGTTAAAAAGAAGGAGAGGAAAATAGAGACGATGGAGGAAGTAAAATTATAAATTAAATTAAGATTGAGAAAAACAATCATAATGAATTTTACGATTGAGGTATCAAGAGGCCAAAGAGGCTGTGCATTCCAGGTGGCACACCATTTCTCTTCCTCTTCGGTTAATTAGTTTTTTGTTTTCTTCTATAAGAGCAGTTGGAAGAATATTTTGATCTAATGCTGCCTCCTGTATCTGTTTTGATTGGATAGGTTTTAACATCAAAAAGGGAATGATTCAAAACAACCAAGGACGTCCCCAACTATTAACAGATAACAGGGTACCTTAACACATATTAGTACATGGGTTACAAGTGCACTGGAAGTCAAGTGGTTAACGCGCTAGTCTGGTAATCCAGGTAGCGTATTGCTTTGAATCCCACCCAGTGCATGAATTTTTTTTCATTAGTTTGAGTTTGTGACCACATAATTTTTGTATGATGGAGAGATTTTTCTTGTCTCAATGACTAAAACACACAGATTGCTCTTTATAATTTGCATTACTCTATTTTTAATTCATGATTAAATTGTACTAGTATTGAGCTAATTAAGCATAATAGCAGCATCTAAGTGTAGGGTAGGTATTTCTAATAATGCTGAATGTAGGTAAATGCTGACTTTACTTTTTTATTTGCTAATTAATCTTGTTTCCGTGAGTAGATATTACCTACATTAATTAGGAATAACCACATAGGTACTAATTGCCTAAACCTATTATAAACAGAGCCTTCTGGAATAATGGGGCCTTCTAATTGCCTGTTTTTGATTATCATATAATCGGGATCATTGTAATCAGTTCGATTATCTGACGTGCATGACTTACTGGGTGAGAAAAAGTAAAGAGTTTGATTCACACATGATAGTTTGTTTTTAACCGTTAAACTAATCGAACGAGGAAAATTCTTTTTGAGAATTTTATTTATTGGCTCCTTTATATCAGAATTCATACAAAATAAGACAAATAGTGCATGTTTTTACCACTATAGTGCCTTCAACTTTTTGAAATGTTTTGCTGTCCACCCTGTTTTAAGAGTATGCTCGTAAATCAGCATAATATATGTGTACCAGTACGATGCATGGCTTAATTGGATTACGCGCCGAAATAATAACCGGCCAGATTAATCTAACAGTAGTGGCTAGTTGCTACCAATCTCCTCCGTATCATGCTTCTGGTTATCAGGCCTATCATAGACCTTATTAAATCTCGCCAAGGAAATACCCGTCAGCACATGCAGGCTAAACGTGTTCTGTAAAGCGCACTAGTATAGGTGGTACTCGATCAACATAGATAATAGATAACCCTAAGGTTTTGAAAATCGGGATTCTTCGAGAGAGTAATCAAGAGAAGTTGATTTAAAAAAAATAATATTATCTTATGCATCATCTATGGTTTACTCGGTCATTTTTTTTGTTGATATCTTGAACTTTTGGAACCCGCTCAATTTACCGGTATTTTGGAGGGTTCCGCTTGGACTAACTTTTTTTATTAAACATTCAAGATCGGAGTTGTGACATATCAAATCCAATGATTTTGAGGTGCTGATTACGAATTATTTGATATAGATTTTTAACTAACTGTTACCGTTGAGTCACCAGTGGCGGAATTTGACTTCTTTTTGAGTGATAAGGAGAGTCGTGTGACCACTTTATTTTTTACTAAAGGAGGGCATGAGTCACTTGACTACTTGGCTTCGTGACATGATTGCCTTTAAATTTATCCACTCTAACTGCTGAGTCGATCACAATTGATGAGACCAAGTCAGTCCAAACTTCGACAGTGTCTTCCTCTTTATTTCTGCATCTTTTAAAAATTTATTTACCTTTACAGGATTATTGTTTTTCCAGTAGATTTATTAACCTGCTTTTTGGTGAAAATTGGATAGTTAAAGAAAGATCGATTTTCGGTTTTATTTCATGATAATGTGTCGAATCTAGATAACTTTGAAATCAAAATCACACTGGTGTGTATTGTTGTGGATTTTACAAAGTCATTCTCATTTAATTAACTTTATTTAATTAAATATATAACTTTCTTTGTATGGTGTTCTATAAGAATAGGATATCGGTTGTTTTGTGGAATAGATAACACGAGATGTTTCAACACATTAGGTCCGGATAAGCTATTATTGAGAGACAGCCATTATAATATGTAAGATCCTACAGGGTCGGAAGGTAAGGAATTAAAATTTAGGTGATGAGTGAAATACCTTCACAAATAACTGTGAGTTGTTTAACCTACTTGTTATTACCTACTATTTATTTTTAATCTAGAGGTTTACTTGCTAATAGTCTCTCGAAAATGACTATTATCGTCAGTGTTCCTTCTTTTATAGGTTTGTAATGTTAATGTAGTCACTGTGGCCGAGTGAGTTAGCGCGCTAGGCATTGGACCCATGGTGACCTGGGTTCGATCCCCAGCGGGTCAGGAATTTTTCTGCTCTGTATACTTGGATGTTCGGGGTCCACTCATACCTCGTAAGGAAAAATGAGTAGTTCTTGTATGAGTAACGAGCAGTTGCAACATTACCAGAGTAAAAAGAAATTAATGTAATAGAATTCGAAAAGTGAAGGAGGCTCTTAGTAATGCTGCGCTACCCACAAAAATTGTGAAGAGGCCTTGTGCTTCACCACAAATAAAATCATACATACATACATGTGCATTATGATGTAGTAAAGTTCAGAAGAGAGACACTTGTATCTGCAGTAGGCACAGTAAGGCACACAAAACCACGGACTGTAGGATCTATAATATTACTTACTTAGGCGATGCAATTCAGATGGTATGTTTCAAGCTCCCTAGAGCACACCTGTAGTGGGCTGTAATGGATAACAAATGCTACCAAGATGACTCAGGACTTTTTGTGGACTTAATAAGATTTAAACCCGATCTAAGTCATCTAATATGTATTATATACCTGCATTATAGTGTGGCTTGAATTTAATAACAAGAAAATGAATTGGAAAAATTGGAGGCGTGAAATTTTCCATTACAAGTACTCTCTGTTCAGTAGAATATACCTGCTGGCAAAGTATTCCTGATTAGTTGAAGGTGTTAGTGTTAGCTACCTGTCTTAAGTTATTAAAATTGGTTTTAATTATTGTTGCTTACTTGTATCTATTCATCAAATGTGACAACTAAACTGATAGTTGATAGTCAACTCAATGAACCTTAACATATGAAGTTGAATGGAGCTTCACAAACGTGGCTTTCTTATACTTACTCGTACACCTGTTTTGAACTCATTTGGAAATCAGATTCCTCTTGCAAGCACTCCAGAACAATTAAAAGAAAGAGCTAATACAAAAACATCACAAGTAAGTTTAATTATGATTGGAAGTAAGAAAGCAAGGAGAATCAGGGCCCTATTCCTCAAAGCAACTTTGCAACTTCCACTTCGCAAAGTCTATTCCTTAATCATTTTGTGAAGTTGAAATTGCGAAGTGTATCTTGGGTACCATTCCAAGTGGTGTGAAGTGTGAGGAAATATTTTATTTGTAAAAATATTAATAAATTAAACAAACATTGTTTATTGCGAAGTGGAAGTTGAAATGCGAAGTTTTTTTCTGCACTTATGATTTATGTTCTTCCAAGAAGTGAACTTGCAAAGTTGGAAGAGAAATGCATCCTTTTTTCGATGGAAAGTTAGGGGGTGATTTTTTCTTCCAAATTGAATATTTTTGAACTTTCTATTGCACTTTGCTAACACGTAATTTATATTTATAAGCCCACATTCAATTTTTTTCTTTCAATTATTTATTTTAAAGAACTAACAAGTTCGACTTAGTATTTAGAGGAAGAGGAAAAAATAGGGAATTATGATGTTCAGAAGGTATTTTGATCGCGGCTCTTTTCTAACGGTTATATTGGAAAGTTGTTTACATTACTTTTGAGAAGTTATCAACTTCCAGTTTTACTTCTTAAACTGCCTATTTTACTTCCAACTGCGAAGTAAAAAAGGATATTTAGGTAAAACCTTTCAGGAACAGGAAGTTTTTCCACTTTACAATTTTTTTGTTGTTGCGAAGTACAAAGTGGAAGTTTTGAGGAATAGGGCCCAAAAAAGAGGTTTGTATAGTAAATAATATTTCATTAAATTTACCTAGCAGCCACAGACCAGTGCAGAGAGCAGGTCATGTATGATGGTCAATAAGAAGAAATGGATGATGCACTCGCCTGAACTGAAGGAAATTGCGAGCATGCCAATGAAAAAACAAAACCACAATACTCCTCCATCGGACAGAATAATTTATGTGGCAAACTATTGCTCTTTAAAGAATTGTAGGTGTACTCAACGGTAACAGTAAATAAAATAAGAAAAGAAAAAAATCAACAAAAGTAACAGCCTCAGGCACGTTTGTGTGAGAGAAGTCTCTTGGCTGGAAATAAAACTAACAATAACATGAAGTAATTGACAAAGTTAACATGATATGAGTTTACAAGCCGCAGTAATTTGAAATAATGAAAACATAAAAAAAGCTAACTACAAAGTAAACGGACCAGATATACCGACACAATGTTTTATAAAATAAAATTAGTTAAGAACTGAATTCATTCCTCCTCTACCAGTGTAGCTATGTACCTAGCTATTAGCTGTACAGGGTGAAATGAAGCTTGGCGATTGTATTTGTTGCAAACATTTATACTCGTATTGGTTATTTCATTATGCACAAAATCAGAAACTAATTAATGCATCAAATAAATGTTCCCATCTGAAGAGACAAAATTTTGTTCGTGGGCTCAACTTCGGCGACATTCTGTTAAGACCGACATTTTATTATCAACGCAGAACCGAAACCAGTCCTAGTGAATTTTCATGTTCTTCTGAATAAAAGAAGATTTTCTATTTTCACAGTTCAATCAGTTCACAGTAAATTTAGCCTTTTTTCTGTTTAGCAAGCAATGTGTGGGATGGAACTCGGTTATGTCAGTCGGAATCTAAATAAAGTACTAGCAGTACTAGCTACTTGTTCATTGATCTAGTTGTTGAATACAATCACCTAGTCTGGACTCTGCAGGACCCTGTCGGATAAACGCTCTGTTGTCATAAGAAACGAGAATGACTTTGTATCAATATCATCAAACTGAGATGGTCGTTATCTCCCGGTAGATCCTTCGACACAAAGGAATGTTGGGTGCTGCCTACTGTAGGTCGGCAAATTAAATTATACCCCAGGACCCGAGACCGGAAGATGAAAGGAGGAACACCCGCAGCGTGTCTATGCGATTCCGATGTCTCCTAGTATTGTTCTTGCGTACTAATTGTGCTGGAGAAATGGCTCTCAATGAGACGTGTAAGTATTACAACAAAATTAAATCCATGCCACAACCATAGTCAACACAGTCATCTAATAAATATGATCTCTCTTACAATTTACGATCCTGCAAGAATAAGATTAAACTCTCACAGACTAAACAAAGTTTCATACCTTAATGTAATAGGTACAATTAACTACTCTGTTTATTTTACCATAATGAGACTAAGGAGTTCCTTCACGTGTGTACAGGGAATTGAGCAGAAACATTTCGGGAAGTAAACCATTCGTAGCTTCTACAAAGGTTTGCCTCTTTTACAGTAAAAAGCTCACGTATAACGGTTACAATTACAAAGCTGAAAAACTGTATGATCTTCTGGTGTTTTAGATATGCAATAAAAAAGTGGGACGTCCAATGCGATGTGACGTCAGCCACAGGGAACAGCGGGGCGGGGGAGCGTCGCCTCCAGGACATCAAGTCTTGTGGTTTATGAGAGAACCTTGCAATGAACAATAAATTGCTCATGTTGAATAAAATATCACATTTTGTTTAATATTGTATCATTATTTTCCAATATGTTTACATGTTATGACAGTGACATAATTATTTTAATTGGTGAATTCTTCTCTATGATGATAGTGACGCATGTGGTATACACTCAGTATAAAATTTCACAATATTTCTATGTAAATGATACTTTTTCAAAAAGAATTTAGTCCTGAGGAAATCACAAAGTCAGCAATGCTCATTAAGAATATAATTTTATCTACAAATAATAAATACAAAGATATTTTTGTTTGTTTTGAATCCCGAACTGTCGGAAATCACATGACAAGACGCTATGATATGGGTGGTTAAATTTGGACATGAGTTTTTTCTTCGATGAAACGTTTCGAGTTTTGTTACCATATTTCTTTATGTTGTACAAATGTGTGTTTGCCAGAATCTGTTTTTAATCAGTAATTATTATGATTCAAAGCACATACCACGTTAGGTACTTACTTAAACTCTTCACAAAAAAGGATGAAATGTCTACATTAATCTGATGAAGTTCCGTGGGCTTGGGGAGAGATAACTTTATCTAGATTCTGGCATTCATTCATACCTAGTATTGTACCTATAGTATGGTCTTTTGGTATTATATAATTTATTAATACTATGAAGTTTATAAGCGAAAAGATTGGAATATTGTGTAATATTTAGAGTTGGAGCCTTTGATTATTTGTTATCATTATCACTATACCGACAGATTGTTACTTTCCCATTTAGAGGGTAATCAATCCCTAGTGTTCAAGATCTAAGTACATTAGAGTAGTCAGTCTGTATTATAGTTTAAGTGATGCAGGATACAAACGACTCACATTACTACAATGGTATCCATTATTAATTTGGAAGTGTCTAACATTCTAACCGGTCCCGGTGGTATCTATTAAGAATCATGATAGCTTTAACAATAGTTCTAGTTACAGGCTCCGGACAATTAACATCCATGTTATTCAATTAACCAACTTTAACTAATAACCATTTGCATTCTAGTTCGGAGGTCTGTGTTCAAAATTATGCTGAGTAATTGTCGAGTTATTAATTACCATCACTTAACAAGATTTTAACACTAGGTATAGGTAATGCTGTCCGAGGGTTACCTTGAATTTAAACACCTTTCAAATGTGTTACTTGTACTAACGACCTGATTCCATTTAACAAATATGAACACGTATTTGACTATAATTTGCAAGGATAAACCTTCGTAAATCTAGATTTACACAACATGATTACCTACTTTTGACAGTCTTATAAAGATCAAAGTTTGATTTTTACTGTGTAAAATTACCTACTTTTTAAAAATGACGCTAAGATGTGGCAAGATATATGAATTTATTTCTAATTATTTCCAAATAATTGTAAAACTTCATGAAATTAAGAAACTATTACAGGAATTCGTTGCTCGCTATTACAACAATCACGATCATATTTAAATGCTGAATTTGATCATATTTAAACAGCAAGTGGTTCAAGTGAAACATTTCAGTGAACTTATAGCTTTTCATCTTCTAACTAAAGTACCTACTAACAATATTTGAGTTATGAACACCCGCCTCTCAATAAGGAATTAGCTTATGCAATCTCAACAAGGCTCGAGGTAATTAACCAAAGCACTAATGAATATGCTGGTGGAATGTGCGCCGGCCAACATCAGAGTTCCAGAGTGATATAGCCCCTTATAAGTATATTTATGATACTTATGTACTATGTACCTATGTATGTTGTGTAGGTAGAGGTATTTAACATATACCTATACCTATACCTAGATCTACAACCCTGAGGGACAACTTAGGAAGGGTTGGGTGAAGAGATTGCCACAGGCAATAACCCGCCCTTTAGGTAGGACATTATTGTTATTTTCTTTTCTTTTTTATTTTGTCATTTGTTTGTTCTTTTTTCTTCTGTCTTTTCTTAATTTTATAATGTTGCATGTTGTCCTCCTAATAAAGCTTAAAAAAAAAAAAAAAAAAAAAAAACTTAGAGAATTCGATTGATTGAGAAGAAACGTGGTTACTTTATTACACTGGACTATTTACTAGTTTCTATGATGATATGTTACTTAGACCACACTTGTTCTCCATTTTACTTGTTTCTTTTCTACGATCTTCACTGATACCTACACTATCTATCTATTGAGTAAACATGAAAGTTTAAACAAAAACAAAGTAAATCTAATGAGTTAATAGTTCACATAATATCAAGAAAGTATGTACCTACTTCCTAAAATTAGTAATTATATTAACAATTATATTAACAACAATTAAAAAGTTGTTAATGACTTAATGAGTATATTTAGCAGAGATTCCCAATCTTGTTTCTGGGCGCCACCCTTCTGAATCAAAAAAAATATTTTTTTTAGAAATTTGTCTAAAACTTTTTACCAAAGCAAAATGTCCCACTATGCAACTTGGGTTTGAATTACAGATTACATCTTAGGTGTTAGACTTAAATGACTTAATTTTGAAGCACCTGTTCCTGGAATACACGGTAAAGTTTCGGCTGCGGCTATCTCTCATCAACAGAGCCTACTAGAATAGTTTAGAGATTCAAATTGAGAGATAGATATTGAGTGAAAGTGCTAAAAGGTGTACCAATTTATTTAACGCTGTAATTGACGGACGCGCGCTCGATGGGTCATCATTTCAATTTGAAATCGTGTGTCTGTTAATTGGTTACATCAATTCGAATATAATAGGTATGTATATGACGTAAAATTTAATCAAATCTTCCACAGTAATGTCCGAAGTTCTAACAAGAAATAAATAAGCACGGATATTTATCATCACATGATTAGTATTGGGATTGTTGTGTTTACAAGCGCCACATAATTCCTGTTCTCTTGCCAGGGGGGCTGCGATGTCGGTGTTTACACCAACCTCTACAAAGACCCCCTCCGGTGAGAAATGTCATTTATTCAGTCATCACGAATTTAATCGTTCTAGTGATTAAAAACATTCAGGTGGATTGGTTTAATGTAGGTTTTCTGATAGGAGGAATTATTTTTCTGAATTCAATTAGAGAATTTTACACTGTCGGAAATTCAACTGTGTAAAAATATGAGCATAAAGCTGGAGTTGATGGTTCAACGTGACCGTGAGATTGTTGAGAAAAGCTCGACACGAGTATTCGACCCTAAGACTATACATATATGAGGTATTCTAAATAGATATATACATTAGCTACACACTGCTACATACCTACATAAACCATGCACAGTTACTTTTTTAACAAATTAAAACATTTAGGATTTGTAGCGAAAACAAAGCTTCTAGCTTCTACTGAATGGAAAAGTAAGCATGTGCCTGCGACTTTTCATCTCTATATATAAATGAGAAATATGGACGGGCTTTGTATCTTTGTATCTTTGTATCTTTGTATCTTTGTGTGCGGGAATTGTTTAGGCGAAACGGTAAGAGATAGCAAAAAATTGATGGGAGACGACCCCAAGTAAAATTGCCGAAAAACACCAGGAAAACTATCAAAAGTCCGAAATTCCAAACCGTCCTTGAGTTATGACCTTCCTCAAGTATTTCCTTGAGGAAGGGTTCGATTTTAAGACAGTCTTTGCCCTGGAACTTGAAATCTATCGCGAGGACCTATATTTTTTATTATTTAATAACAAATAAGACAAAATTAGATTTCATTTAATTCATTTTAGGCCACATTCTGACGTACCGTTCTGGAGATATAAGCCAGAATGTTCGAAATTTCGACCTTTTTTTCAGACTTTTCACGATTTTTAGCAGATTCCTGCGCGGAACTTAAAATTTGTCGCGAGGACCTATATTTTTTATTATTTAATAACACATTAGACAAAACAAGCTTTCATTTAATTCATATAAGGCCACATTCTGACGTACCGTTCTCGAGATAGAAGCCAGAATGTTCGAAATTTCGACCATTTTTTCAGACTTTTCACGTTTTTTTTTACAGATTCCAGCACGGAACTTGAAAGTTATCGCGAGGACCCATATTTTCATTGTAAAAACTGTCTGAGAACATCACATGATTTTATTTGAGCCCTTTGTTGCCATATTCTGACAAATCGTTCTCGAAATATGGGCCAGTTTACTACATTATCAATATCCGCTATGATAGATTTGGCTCGGGATTTTGAAATTTACAGCGATGATGGTTTTGTGTGTGTGTGTGTGTGGTGTGTGTGTGTGTGTGTGTGTGGTGTGTGTGTGTGTGTGTGTGTGTGGTGTGTGGTGTGTGTGGTGATATGTGTGTGTGGTGTTGTGTGTGTGTGTGTGTGTGTGTGGATGTGTGTGTGTGTGGTGGTGTGTGTGTGGATGTGTGTGTGTGTGGATGGGTGTGTGTATGTGTGTGTGTGGATGGGTGTGTGTGTATATGTGTGTGGTGTGGTGTGTGTGTTGGTGGTGTGTGTGTGTGTGTGGGTGGGTGGGTGTGTGTGTGGGTGAGTGGGTGTGTGTGTGTGTGGATGGGTGTGTGTGTGGGTGTGTTTGGGTGTGTGTGGATGTGGATGTGTGTGTGTGTGTGTGGATGGGTGTGTGTGTTGATGTGTGTAGATGTGTGTGTGTCAGGTGTGTGTATGTGGTGTGTGTCAGGTGTGTGTATGTGGTGTGTGAGTATGGTGTGTGTGTATGGGTGGTGTATGTGTGTGATGGCTTGGCGAAGCGGGTGCAGCCCGCTAGTATATGAATAAATCATTCTCTTTTCCATTATTTGTCACCTGAAAGCCCAGACGAGGAACTCTACGGACACCCAACTAATTCATCTGGTTTCATAAATCCGAGGAATAATTTAGCTCCGTCTGCATGATGAGTTTCTTTTTAATTTATGGTTTAATTTACATGTTCCACACTCTGATGATTCTGGAGGTAGACTCTTTGCTTATGGAGAGGAGACACAAAACTTCGGTGACAATCTCAACACCCCACATAACTAATAACCAGACGAGAAGACCTAGGACTACAATTATCCTGGCGCCTAGTCCTTGCCACACTTCCACAAGATCTGGTTGGTTAACCCATGCCACATGAGTATAAAATAGAAAGTAAAAAGTCGTATTGAAAATGCATAACGAATGGCGATGGGTAATGTTGTGTCAATCTGACAAGAATCAGAAAGGTTAATTGAAAAAAAATCTCGTGTTCAACAATAGCTTTTTAGATATATCAAAGGCTCATGATGAGATCAATTTTGTTTTAAGCATCATATAATTTTTTCGTATTTTTCGCGAGAATTAGCACACTTGACTTGATCACATGTCATGTATGTATAGTTCAATGAATCACAATCACGTCAATCACTAACGCATTCACTTCAACCACTGTTGTTTACTTTATCAAGAGCGATGTTTATGATGCTGATTGAATGAGGAGGATGATCTGAGTTACCTGTATGTTGCCATTAACATGAAGATTTAAGACTGATGAATTGGTGTTGAAAATTAAGGTTCTCACAGCGGCTGTGGTTCTTCAAGGGTTAATCTATTATCCATAATAAAGCTAATTATCTGGCTATTATTTCATGATTATTTTAATTTCTAATTTATTCTGTTTGTTGCTGTGAGGTATGCTGTAAGTGTGTTTGTGTATATTATCTACATAATAGTCTTGGTATGTTGGAATCTCTATTAGGACACAATCTGCTGCGATTTTAATAACTCTTATGTTACCGATAGATACACCTTGTTTCTTCTTCATTAGAATAGCTAATCATATTTTTTTTTACACGGTTTAACCCTTTCTAGTACCTTCTTTTTGTTCCTGTACACTACGGGCAAGTTCTTGCTTGGCGATCTGGGTTTTCGGGTAAGGCCCGGGTACACGGGTATATCCGACCAATACCCGGATAGTAGGCAATAGTGGGCAACTCAGCTTGCACACAGGTTCTAATAACGACGGGGTCAGATTTTTCGGCTCTGTATGTTGATGTTGAAGGGTCCACTTCACAACTATTCCATTCAAACTGACTCATCAGATTCTCACTCATCTATCCGAGCATTTTTATAAAAGAAAGAGAACAGTACCGTCAGTACTCGAGTATCCATAAACCCAGGTTCCCAGGTACTTGAACTTGATTTCTCGGATCCTCCTCGTATGGAGTCTGTGTGTAACAGCACGGAGTTTGTATACAGCCATCATTTCTTCTATTCAACATTAGTAAGTACCTACCTATTATTTTCACGTTGACGAAAAGGCTAAACTGGACAGTTAAAAGTTAAGGTTATCATAAATCATATTTGTGTTAATCACTTTCGTGATATCACAACTACTCAAACTTGCTCTACTAAATCCACGCTGAAACCGGGATTTGAACCACCGACCTCCAGGTCACAAGTCTTATCAATCAAGCTACTGAGGTCGGTGCTAAACTGGACGGCATGTTCAATTCCCCGATCTTGTGTGTTCAGGTAAACACTTGAGTATGTCGATTGCCCTTCATGCATACACCTTGCATTTTACTATGTATTTCCCTAACAGCTGAGGGATGGTCCAATATGTATTTCCCCAAGCCTACTTTACACCTAAGGCATGGGCTTAGATGTATTTTTGCTGACCCTACTCTACATCCAAAGCCATGGTCTTGTATGTATTTCCCTAACACTACATTACACCCGAGGCATGGTTTTAAATAACGTCAGCTGAACTATGGTTATTTTAGATATTTCTGTTAGGGATTCATAGGTCTATGGACTCATAGGTCTTGATTTTGCGTTTTAAATGTAAGAACAAAGGGTAAAATAAATAGACAAAATCGGATTTAAAAATTTGAGACATTTCCCTATTTAAAACAATATGCAAAATCTAGACTCTAGTCAGGATAGAGGTATAACAGAAATGTTTATTAATTTCGCCCTACGATTTGACTCGAATTGTGAATCCAATTTTGCCTATTAACTCCGCCCTACGTCTAGATATGTATTACCATAAAATATAATAATAGTTATTCAGATTAGTACTTAATCTAATTCTGTCACACACACCTCAATTCGTCATTATAAAAACAGCAAGTCTCTTAATTATACAGAAGATACAAAAATGAATCATTATTATCAATTGGAACTTCACCAAGGATATTTTTTGAGAAAGTTTCCAGGTCTTGTCATGATAACAATTTTTTTCCTAATTTCTTTTTTTATAAATTTTATTACTATTGCGTTTGTCATAATCAAGAAAATTCTAAGTCAATGATTCATCTAATCATCTCTCAACGAAGGACTCAACTCGTTTACAAACATGCATATTAAACTTCAGGTACTTACTTGAATCCGGGCTTCAGTTAATCCTATTTTGAGTGCCAACTCTTCTCTGTAACAAGAAAGTGAAATAAACAAAATTAGGAAGAAATATTTGTAATTTGAGTATGTAAATATATTAATTAGGTATAGAAGGAAATATGAAACAAGCCAATGTTGTCACACTTTGGATTCTAGATGAGATTGAGATGAAAAGTTCAACACTTGTGATCGTAAGAAACAATCGTTGAAAATGATTTTATTATTGCATACACAATATATTTGTGGTAATCACTTTCGTGATGTCACAACTACTCAAACTCGCCTTATTAAAAAATCTTCGCTGAACCCGGGACTCGAACCACCGAACTCCAGGTTACAAATCCACCGCCTTATCGATCAAGCTACTGAGGTCGGTTAGAATCCTAGGAACTAGAATCCTAAGAACTTCATGGAGACAGAAAAAGTCTGTAGGAGCACTCAGTATACACATGATGTCATGTCATCACCCCAGAAACAAAGAGAAATCTGTTATTTTAATCCGCTTTCTCAAAATTAATAAAACTATTAGTCGATAAGTAAGACTCAAATTAAGTTCCTTTTCACATTTTAAGAATTCAACGTAAGTAGAGAACAAATATTAATTAGGTGCTATCTTTTAGTCCCATTTAGATGTGTAGCTAGTAACAGCTGTGAGCAACAACTAGAAAGGTGAAATTGTCACATCCTCCAATTTTACAAAAAAATATCACTTTTCCGAGTAGCTAATTGGCAACAAAACATTACTAAATAATATCTACCACTAAATTTTCTATGTATTTTTCTATGGAGCCCCATTACTTTACTTTTACCACTTTTACTTTTACTTTTACCACATCTATTAACTGTAGCTAATGTTTTATTACACAGACAGGTACTGTCGCAAAGCTATACAGTTTAGACCCTAGTTACATATACATACATAGATATCAGCTTAAAGACATGGATACATTTATTCGTCTATCTTATTGGCAAATAATGAAATTTGATTGTATTCTTGTGTAACTTTTAGTTTCTCAATCATAGTAAAATTCAGATGGGTTTGATTTCTCGCTTAGTACTTAGTTATCATTTAATTAAACAAAATAATTCATCTAAAACATGCATATTTAATTATTTGAAGTATCACACGATATGAACAGAGTGGGTTAAGATTGATTTAAACAGCATTATTAAAATTAATATTAAGTACTTGTATTTACATGAAACATTTAATAGTATGTTAGATGAAAGAAGATTATCTACTAATTAAATTCCGAAATATAAAGGAAGTATTATAGAAATTATTTTCTCGTCACTCAGGTGGTCTTTTGTTAAAGCAGCCATCTCAACAGCTTAACCGTCATCATAGTGACCCCGTATTTGTATTGTCAAGTTACATAAGTAAAACTGTACAACATCCTGGATCTGCAGCTGAAATTGCAGCTCTGAAGAAACACAGAACCTACAGTGAATTGGAAGATAATGGATATATTTTCATCCCCTTTGCTGTAGAGACAATGGGTTCGTTGGGAGCTGAAGCAAAAAGTTTGTGAACGTGTTGGGGTCAAGGCTAGTGGAAAAGTCAGGTGATGGTAGAACGGGTTTTTACCTATCACAAAGGATAAGTCTGGCAATACAGAGAGGGAATGCGGCGGCAGTTGTGGGCTGTGTGCCACAGTTGGATAATGATTTGTAATAAACTTTAGTCGAATAAAATTTGAAAAAAAAAAAAAAAAAAAAAAAACTATGCCATCTGATATCAAAATTATGCTCCGATTCCGTAAGACATTAAAAAGTTCTCTTGAAATTATGATTTGTATAATTAATAATTTCCGCCAGAAGAAATTCGTTACCATTGTGTTCATAATTTATTTTTGAAGAAAATTTCAACCCATGAAACAATGGGAAAGTTAAAAAATAAAAATGTCATCATAATAATTAATTTAACTAAGTGTATCACATCATCTTGGGAAATTGATTGATACCTACTTACTCATAAAACTCATCAAATTCCAAACTAGACTCTTCAGACAAAAATGTTATCTCTTACTAATATAAGAATATAAATTATCTATCTGCATTTAGCTTCATAATATTTATTGAATGTATGTATGTAACTATGTAGGTACATCGAGTAACTAATACATCCAATATTAATTCTGATGTCAGAATTTTTGGCATTTGAAAGTGACGAAAATATCAGACCTGAATAAATTATTAATTGGTGGCTCCTATGTACCTATATACCATACGTATAACTTGTGTTTGTGTACCTAATCCAAAATGTTTGGAATTCCTTCACTAATGGAAGTGTAGTATGCCTCTGAATTTTGATTGTGTCAACTAAATTGAACTGATAACACTACAGATTTATTATATTTCCCATTAGTATTTTTATTGGTACTAATCACTTTCTTTTTATACTTATGTTTTGTGTAAAACCCTGAACTTCTAGATGACACCTTCCGTCAATTGAAAGGAAAGAAGAGATTGTGCAATATTTTAAATGAATCATGGTAAGTGACTTAATAGGTATATGATCTCTCAATAAGGTGACCCTCAAAAAAAACCAAGATTGAAATCAGTACAGTCTACAAAGTACAATATCTGACTTTCAACTCTTGAACCAACATCAAATATAGGACATGACTCATACTTACCTATACCTACAGCGTGTAAGTAAAGGATTTTTGTCAACTCGGTTTTTATCAGCCACTGAAATATCGGTTCTCTTTATGGACTGATGGGTTTCTTGTTTTCTGATTCCACGCTATAAGCATTAGCGCTTCAAATCGGTGTTCACAAATACCTACCTATAACTACTTACTACACATTCTAATCTATACAAAAAATAAAGACAGTAATGTATGGTTCCTTCCGCATAAGAGGGTGTTGCGATAGAAGTTTAAAATAAACTCCGAACACGTGCCTAAAACTTTGGATGTCACCGAACAAAGTTCAAATGAATTCTTGGAACCCGCAGAAATCAGTTCGATACAATGTGGTCACTATTTAAACCATTTTTTCAGTGTGAATCACAGTCAATAATTGGTGTCTAATGGATTCAAATGATAACTAAAAATTAACAAATAGTTAGATTAACTGAGTCATAGTTTATCATGACGTCATTCGTGTCATTACACATTTGATTTACCTGGTAGTGATCAAAAATATCGGTCACAAATGTTAGTGCTATTTATCATAAATTTAGAATATTGAGTCATCCATGCTTAATTGCTTAATATCATTAAAAACTTTCTCGACTCCTAGAAGGTAGGCATAGGGGTATGTACACTGTACATACAAATACACTAGTACTGACAGTACAATGTACATACACTAGTACTGACTGTACAATGTAATACACTAGTACTGACTGTACAAAAGTATATACATTGTACTGACTTTACTACAAACAGTCACTGACTATAAACATACACTAGTATTTTGCGGGTGTGAGCTCAAGTCCGTCCAATCAAAAAAATCTATCTGTTTTCTGATGAGCTACCTTTAGTTTCAGATCCTGCTCGTAAACAAGATCTTAGTAAATACCAAATCTTTCACAATACATTAGCACTATAACACCAGAAATTTACACTTACATCCATAGTTTCACTGACGCCACGAAAAAACCCACATTTATAATTTCTAATGGTTTGTTAGTAGATGTTGTTAAGATAATTAGACGGTTTATTAGTCTGTGTTTATTTCTAATTAGTTTCTTGTAATTGTTTTCTTGAATATTTACATTAAGAACATATGAAACTTGTTTTTATACAGGTAGGATGTGTACTATCGCAGGCTCAGGTGATGGTGCATGTTGTTATGGAGGAAAGTGTAGGGTTGTAAACCTTATTAGCAGTAAACACAACAAGGACCTTTTTCTTACCCAAAAATGAAACTTTAGGGTACTCATAAAATATTGACACTCACAAGAGTTCTAAAAACAGATTTTTTGAAATGCTTTAATTAAGTGTATCTACTTTTAAACGTTCTTACGAACGCCATATGTGATTTTGTGTTTTTCTTGGACCAAAACACACATGTGCGTATCAAAATTTTTACGAGGACGGATCCATAAGCTTTTGAGTAGATGTTATATTAGAACAGATATAGATCGATTCTGTACAATACATGCCAATATCAAAAATCATTTTGTACCAGATGCAACAGCACTTTACGCTGGTCCTACGTAAACTTGAAAAATTGTTGTAACGAACGTGTAAAGTAATTTAAAAATAATATTTAGAAAAACGAGAAAGGAACTGAAATTTCCACGTCATAATGATTTTCAAAATTTATCTTCTGCTGGAAAATATTAGAATGATTATAGATTTAATCAAGTCAACAATATTTTTTTTATTTACCTTTTAAAGATTTATTAAGATCACTTTGGTTTGAACTGGTCATAATATATCCACACAATAAAAGTATACATGTATTTTTTTTTTTGTTGATGGAAAATGGAACAGGGAGTAGTTATCTGTTGCAATCATCAACGCCATCAACCTACACACCTCAAAACTCTACAGGTCGTAAAAATTCTAATTAAAAAAAGACAGACATAAATTAAATTTACATAAACTTAATTATGAATCTCATAACTCATCGTCCAAGAGGTAACGATTATTACTAATAGATTATAGCTCGTAATTTGTTCTTCAAGAGAGCTTCCTATGTTTTTAATATGTAAACTCATTACCTGGCGAGGAAGCTGCTCAGAAAATATCGAGCCATTAATTTGATTGATTAGGTTCCTACCTGATGACAGGGTGGAACTCCGACAACTGCACAGGTTAAAAATTTCAGGCCACTATGGAAATACTCAAGGAGATTCCTAATATTCAATGCATTTATTACTTATAATATTCTATCTATAATATATTCATGTACATTCAGTACAACTTCTCACTTTTCTGTTTATACTGATTAAAATAGAGAGGTTAGTTGATGGCATGGATGTTCAGAACTATTACCTGCTGATGAGAGCAAATAAGTTCGAAACAGCTGTCCAGGTATGTTCTGATATTCATGTATGTACATCTAGTACAACTTCTCACTTTTCTGTTTATACTGATGTAACAAAGTGTTGCCGACCTCCCTAGCTCAGTGCTTACTGACCCGGAGGTTGCGCGTCCGAATCCCTGCCGGAGTGGAAAAGTTTTTCCGTTTTCGGAGTGACATGGGTAGAAAGGTAAAGTGCCCTGAAGTAATGGGGAAGCGGTTCCGGGGCACAAAAAAATAACAAAGTGTTGTTGCCTCTTTAAGTCATACGAGACATACCTAATACTTATGGTATCTACTATATTTATTTATAACAAAAAATCGTGTGCAGCTGAATAACAACTAAAGGTACGTAAATAAGTGAAATTGTCACATCCTCTAAATTACAAAGATCTGTAACATATTCAAAGAAACGACGTTAAAAATAAAAATAAAATAACCAATAAATAAATTTTGCAGTTATTTCACTCAAAATTTATACCTAGAATCAGCATGTAATAATATCATACAATTTTAGATTAGTGTTGTAGAAAAGGAGAGAAAGCTGATGTATGTATTTGTGGCGTCTCACAAGTCACAAGAGAGAAAGAAAGAACTTAAAAAAAAACAATAAATATTTTAGAATAAATAGTTACCTACCTAATGGCTTTAAAGCCAAAGATCACATCAGTAAATCAACGCTTTGTTTACATTTGTTGACATGGTTATTATAACTTAGAGACATATACAATTATACATATTCCATGTATCCACTTGAAGCTTAGATGAGAACGATTAATCTTGTTTGATCAATCAAATCAGTGAAATCAGAAGTAAAATCAATACTCTCGTTTGATTGATTCGATATGACGCTAATCGATTGAACAGAAATAATCTCGGTAGATATAACTTATAATCCATACATATCTACAGGATGTTTGATATGAAGCAACAAAATCTTTTGCGATGCAGATCGGGTGTTCTACAAAAAATAGAACTCTTAACTTTCGTTTTCGTAAGGTCTCCTCACCTCAGAACTATCAAAGATGAAAAACTAAAATTTAAACAATGGAAGGTACCTATCATGAAAATTTTATTTAAATAAATTTATCGTTTAAAAAAGGAGCTTCTAAAAGGTGACAATTAAAAAAAAAAACTTTCACCAACTTCACGCGCTGCTATGTATTTCAAACAGCTTCATATTTTCAGAAACATTTTTATTAATGACAACAATATTGATTCATAATTTCGAAATTCTATCATTTTGCTGACGAATGTAGGTAACAATACAAGTTTTTATCATTCAACCTATCAGAAGTTTGAAAACAAAGAGACACCCAGTACCCAGTGTGGAACTTTTATCATAAATACATATCTCTTTATAGTCAACATACATCTCTTATCATACAGAAGTATTCAACGGTCATTTATTGATATTAATAATGATCTGGTACGAGAGTCTTGATAAGTATCATTAAATCAGTTTAAACTATGCCACTTGCTGTTCCCGATGATTGAAAATCTTGTGCATGCCCAAGCGACCGACATATAAAATTGATGTTGTTTGACGGTTAGGTACTATTGACGGATAATTTATTTCATAAATAGTTCGACAAGTAGGCATGTGTGTGGTGAAGAGATATTGATATCTAAAAACTCTTTGAAACGTTCATCATACAATAAAATTTCTAGGTAAAGTCTGAATTCCCAGGTAAAGTCTGTATTAAATATTTTTGGCAATAATAATTAAGAAGGATATGTTTACTGGTTAACAAGAAATAATATTTGTTGAATGGCAGGTAGCACAGAAAATGTAGAATAAAGGAAAAATGCACTTTTTATAATAGACTTGTCCAAATTACTTATATCTGTATTCTGTAATACGCCTATGAAGTTATGAACACCACTAAAGCGATACCTATCTAGAAAAGAAGTTGCCTATTCTATTAATTATGTTGCTCAAAAAGAGTGATAGGTCGAATTTTATGGTATTATCTAGTAGTAATCATTCTCTGCCACTCAACCTACCTCGTAAACACATCTGGGTAGTGCGTCCTAGAGAAGGCCTTCTCCAGCTCTTCCAACTGGAAGCTGGTGAACGTTGTGCGGTACCTCCTCTGCTTCCTCTTGGGTAGGGACGCGTAGTCCTCCATCTCCCCCTCGCTCACCTCCTCCTCCCCCTGCCGGCAGAAGGGATGCCCATCCTACAGTTCAGCTCAGAGAGGTCCCCTGAGGGAGATCCTTCGGACGTGGAGTGGTGAGAGTAGGAGCCGGCGCTGGAGTACTCTGGAGCCAGACAAGAGAAGCATAGAATCAGCATAATAATTTATATTTAGAATAGACTAATAAATGGAGATTTTTTTTCTTTTCTTTTTTTTTGGCATTGGTGGGCAAGGTCATTCCATACAGCTAATGGAGATCTTTATCTTGATGTATAAAATTCATTTTCATTCATTCATAATCAACAGATCTCCGAAAAGGCTGAATCAAATGACTTCTAAATTGGCACATAGTCTTTTTTTTTTTTTTAATTGGGGTTTAACGTCGCTTTCAACTGCCATGGTCATATCACGACGGGGGTTTTACCCTCCATTCGCAGGAAACTCACAAACCTGCTACTCACATTGACCTCACCCAGCCTGAGTGGGGCCGGGAAAAGCCAGCGTCACGAGAATTAGAATTTGAATGGTCACCCATCCAAGTCTTAACCTCGCTGGATGTCGCTTAACTTCGGTGTTCTGAAGGGAACCGGTGTATTCAACATGCCATTGACGCTGGCTGCACATAGTCTTCTTTTGGTATTTAGGTGCGTACTAAGAAAGGATTTTTAAAATTTCCAAATAGATAACCAGTCACTGGCAAAAACCTCAATGGCGACAAATAGCTGGGTTTTAGCTAGTACTCTAATATGCAGTTAATTATATTACTACAGTCAATTACCCATTACAGAGGAAAGACGATGCAACGAGAAATGGAGTTATTATCCAAAGAAATCTAAAATCAGATTAGGAATGAATAGCAACAGAAGATTATTCTATATTAGATGCTAAAGGAAATACAACCGATTTCATCTTCTGTCCTTCAGGCAAAGATAGGGAGACTATCAATCTATGATATCCTAACTTTTAAGATGAATAAAAAATTGCCCGTTAGCATCTGACAAATACTGAAGAAAAAAACGCTATTGTTTAATTTAAATATTAGTAAATACTTAAGGTTTGACTTCAGTGACTTGAATACCTTTGTACAATTACATTTCGTTTTAAAAGTTGAAAGACGGTGCACATGTACACTATAAGCCTGAAAATTAGATGTTTGCATTTTGAAGGTGTGTATTTGTACAAATCATTGATCCTGTATTCATAAAAGTTTTTAACAATGAAAGTAAGGAATAACCAGGTTGTACTATAGGGCTATCTATAATAGACAGCAAGTCCTCCACACTGCAACACATAGGAAGATTAATGTACAAATGAAACCATCATAAATAACGCGATGACGCGACGGGCACTGATTAAGGTTTATTAATAAATGAGGCTCATTAACAAATAGTTAATGGACTAGGAGCAAACAAATTGGACTTACTGACTGCCTGATTCAACTCATCGAGAATCAGTGACCACTGTCTGTGGTGATACGGAACGTCAAAAAAAACCTCATGAATTTGAGTTTTGACAGTATGAACTTGAACATCTAAGGTCATATAATATGGAATAAAAAGATAACCTAATTACTTTACTAACCTTATTATTGGATTTTTAAGGACAAATCGCAGAGATAAAAAAAATGTTTCGTCATATATTCGAATTCACAAGTTCAAATCAAACTTGTGAATTCGTATAATAACCTAAAACAATTTTTTTGTCCTTATAAAACCAATAATACGGTTAGTAAGGTGATTAGGTTTACCTTATTTTTGTCTCACTCATCAGAGAGGCATGCCTACTACTATACGAGGTGGGCAAACTATAAAAAAGACCACAAGTGTAGTGCGTATAAAAGTGTCTGCTGCCCCATGGCTAGGAAATTTAGAAGGCTGTGAAACTCTCTTTACCGAAAGCTTGTGCTTATTATTATGTTGGAAATTACTAGGCAATATTAAGGAATGGTCTACCAAAATTACAGCCTTTTCTTACATATACCTAAAAAGGAAAGGATTTCTGCTTGTTCTTTTTCAAATTCAAGTTATTAGTGTTTCTTGGCGTTTCAACTAAACCCTGAATTGTTTCTGAATTATCAATAGTTCTATTACATTAACAAGGACTTGAGATTTATAATTTAATATAAAAGTGCGTGTTGGAACATGACAAATGATAAGGACCCAACATGGAGCGAACATCCAAATTGATTTTTTGTTCCCGAGATAAAAAACCAGTAAATTTGTTTGTAATGATGATGGGTCTTGTTTTTGGAGATGTCTTCGGGTGACCTGGAGTTGGAAGAATACAGGGAGGCCTAGAATGAACTAAGTAATATTCTACTTGGTTGTGCCGACCATTCGCTCAAATCAATAGCAGGTATTTTCTAAAAGGTAACTTTCTAAGCTGGTTTATACCTCCCTTTCTCTGGAAACTTAAAAATCTAGCTACCCACATTATCCTCACCCAGACTTGGTTTGACCGGAAAAAGCTAGTCCCTCTATAGCTAAAACCTGGGGTGACCCAGCATTTTCGAACATCGCTAAACGTTTTACTTCAGCGATTTCTTAAGGACTGTATTTTCAACGTAACATTTTGAAGCTGATATTCAATTGATTAAAACACTCCGAAAAATTGTATCAAAAAGCTCAGTATAGTTTACAAAAAAAGAAAGGAGGAAAAATTAAACTTGCTTACTTTTTGTTTAACAAAAAAATATCTATAATATAATATGAGAAAAAGTACATTTTTTATAACATTTTTAAAACATTCAAACAGCCACCTAGAATCACCCGGTAATTTCTTTGGTTTAATTGAAAATTATTTTTGAGATATCACGAAACCCAAATTTCGGTCCTCTCAACCTAATGGAGCGATTACAAGTCCAGGTTTAATTGTCCTGGAAACATAGGTAATAGTTGAGACCAAAGGACATTTTCTCTTAGCGCCCGCTCCCGACAGGCACCACAGAAATTATGTAAATAAACCCAGATATAATAAGTGTACCAGGTACCTACATTATAATTTTCAATAGGTCTAATAGATTTCTAATAGATCTTCGTGTTTGGCCTGGTAGAGCAAAGTGTTATATTAACAGATCTTCGTCGGTCGGTTCCATAATAGGTCTACAGGCGGAATGAAAAATTCTCCAGTAATAAAATCGTATTGGTATCTTATTCCGATTTAACTTTTAAGCTTTTACCAGAGTTTATTTTCTTCAGCGGATCAGATGGTGTCAATTTTTCAACGAGGATTCTTTCAGGCCTTTCAGTGGAACCTGCTGGACTGATGCGAGAAGATGGGAATAGGCCGAATGGTGTAACAAATGTTGCTTGGGAGAGGGGACGTGCGCTGATGTGGGATGCGACCTGTTCTGATTCACTAGCGAGAACGGCAAAAGGTGAGTTCGGTGCGAAGATTACCCGCACCTTTTTCGCATGTATGAATTCGGTGTCGCCTAAAAAAGGTGATGTATGAGTTCGGTGCGGTCCTAATGACTTATAGATTGATTGTTTTTTTTTTTATAAAGTACTATGTTGCTTGTTAACAGTCATCCTGCTGTTATTAAGTTAGTAGATTATGTTGTAGACAGTTACATTCAGCAAGACTGTCCATTTCCTCCTTGAAGGCTATGCCTAGGGTTAATAGTAGGGTTAGGTAAGGCCATGCCTTAGGTTTATAGTAGGGTTAGGTAAAATACAATGAAGGCCATGCCTTGGGTTTATAGTAGGGTTAGGTAAAATACAATGAAGGCCATGCCTCGGTTTATTAATTGAAGGCCATGCCTATAAGGAAAAAAATACTATAATTACCTGATCATCAGGGCAAGTACCAGGGCACCGAATTCATACATGACCTTTTTTAGGCGGCACCGAATTCATACATGACCTTTTTTAGGCGGCACCGAATTCATACATGACCTTTATCAGGCGGCACCGAACTCATACATTATTTTATTTTCCGCACCGAACTCGTTCATAGCCGCGAGAACTAACAGAAACAATGCTGAAGCACCTGGATTTTCCTCTGAGAACGCTGCACGCAAAAATCACTTGAAATACTCAAGGATAAAAGACAACTATGGCTTTCTTCCGTTCTCAGTTGAAACGTTGGGTCCTTGGGCAGCTGAGTCGATATCTTTTCTTAAAAAAGATTGGCTCTGCCCTTCGGCGCGTTTCTAATGATTCTCGGTCGCATCAGTTCCTGATACAAAACATATCACAGGCCATCCAAAGGGGCAATAGCTCAAGCATCAGAGGTACGCTTCCTCTCGATAGTGATTTTGAAGAAATGTTTTACCTTTGAAATAATATATAAGAGTTATTATGTATTATTTCACTATACTTATTTCTATAACAAGTACGCAAGTACCAATAACTCCATCTACGTTCAATGATATAACTTCAGTATCTATATTTTTACCTCAATACTCCACTTGAAAATGAACTCTGCTAATGATATCAGAATTATCTAATTATGTTATGTATGTGGGGTTTAGCGTCCCTTTCATGACGTTAATATTTGTGTGATGAGATGATACCTAAAAATATGTAGTTTCCTATTTATCTATAGCAGCCCACAACGATCAATTAGACTCGGCCCAGATATATTATAATATGACATATAATATAGGGGTCAGGGTGCTGCTCAGACAATCTGGAGGCTTGAATTAGTGGAAACCCAAATTTATGTGACCTGGGACCATACGGATGGCATCCAGTGATACAGGGTAGTATGAAGATTATATCAGAAGCTCCATGACGCGCCACGAATATGTACAATCTATGTACATATATGTTTACCACTAATATACATAGAGTCACACATTATGTTTACCAATAATATAGATACCTACATACATGTTCCTGGAAACTAAGCGTAGGCTCTGAAGGAAATATCGGAATTGAAATCAATCAGATTATCCCTTTGATCTCACAAATACCGATACCGAAAAATCTTTTCTCGAATTCCTGATCCTGGTTTCAATTAAGCTTGGCGCTAAGGTGGCCGCTATTAGCTTCATTGTTTTATTACTTTTTGATTGCTCGGCTTTGATTGAGATCAATTAGCGCTTATCAAGTTTAATTCGATTTAGTAGTAAAAAGAGAGATAAGTTAATTTGTTCTGCTTTCGAAAAGTAGTTCTCTCAGATGATGGTATTTCCTTTTAATCTCATTCATTGTTGTAAATTAGTAGCAGACTAAAGTAGAGATCAATGCAGTTTTGAAATTGGACTCCTTGTGTGAATGGTTTAAATGTCGATTCAAGTAATTGTGGAATACATACACATACATATTTGAATATTTACTTTGAACTTTGGATGGAGAGAACGCAACGAAAGAGCCTATCTACTACAAAATCACAAGAGAACATATCTTACCATTGCTTAAGTGAAACAGAATGCATACCAATACTGCGAGCATTACAAATCATGATTATGTAAAGAGTGAAACATTAAGAAGTCCTAGACATTTTATCATATTGTTGCTCTTGGTTTCATTAAATCGTAACTGTAGGAGTGGAATTACTTTTCTGGAACAATATAATATTTACCTACAAATCTACATAATTAAATAATATTATTGAAAAGATACTAAAAAAAAATTAAAAATGTTTTGCGGTTTTAAAATGGCAGCTTTTTTTCTTCCTTCACTATGTCTTTTCTCAAACCTACTTCTGGGTCGGCATTGTTGTTTTAAATTTATTTTGGGTTTAACGTCGCTTTCAACTGCATGGTCATATCACGACGGTGATGTTACCCTCCATTCGCAGGAAAATCAGGAACCTGCTACCCACATTAACCTCAACCAGCTTGAGTTGGGCCGGAATGGCAGCATCATGAAGTCTTCACCTCGCTGGACGTTCCTTAACTTCGGTGGCCCTACGAGAACCAGTGCATTCAACGGGCCATCGATAACTTTATGAGTGGGAAACAAAGAGCATTCTGATAATTAAGTAGGTACCTATAATTCGTAAGACGTATTTGTGTGATCCGTAGAGCAAAGTTAATATATCACAGAACTACGTCCTATGTCTACTTATTTGAGCCACCATCCCCCATGACTTGCAACTTATTTGCTTCTGAGAGGAGCAATTCTCGCAAAATTCTTTCCACAATCCTCAATTCTTTTAATCTGAATTAAAAGGAAACTAAATCAAATAATTTGTTTCTTCTATTGCCCGAGACTTTATCTTATCAGTCTGTTACTCACTCCATTAGTGGGGACAATCTCTCGCAGTACTCACGGCTACACAATAATCTCGTTTGCATTACTTGCATCATGCTGCCTGGAAAAAGTAACAAATGAACTATTTTGCAACAAATCTAGAATTGCATTTTGTACAGCAAAACTCTGTGAATATTAGGATTGGTAACGGTTTTATTCAAGAGAGATTTGCGAGACTGAGAAAAAAGGTGCCTTATTGAAATGTTGATCGAAAAGGATCTTTTTATAAATCATTTCCTGTTATTAAGGTACCACTGACACTTGAGAACATTATAGTCATATACCTAGTATCGTCACAAAATAATTGTTTTTGAAAATTAAATGCTCTCTTGTTCATCGCAACATTAGAATTTTCAAGGCGACAGAATACATATTACAAACTATATTTACAGTTATATAAAAGCACTGTAGTTTCTGGAGGCGTTCTCCGCGAAACACCGTTCCGGTTTATAGTAGTGCTTTATTTAGACTGTCGGCCGAGGAAGGGAGTCCCATTACGCTAACAGTCATGAATCATTGATAACAATTGATCCCATACGTAGAAAATTAGGAAATCTGTATGTAAGTATGCTTTTAAAACCTACGTTCAGAATACATCATGTTATTGGAATATGTTTTATTTAGGAAAGTCTCTCTAATGAGTTTAAGCTGTCTCAAAATTTCAACTGTATAATTCTCTAATCCCAATGTCTAGTCCTGAGTCTGAACAGACTCATATATGAGATGTTGGATTTATAATTACTTAATCTTAATTATTATAAAATTTAGAACTTAGACTGGTAGAGTTCAAAGAACTAAATATTTTAGGAGCCCATATCCTCGGACATGAGGGTTCTCAGTCACCAGTAAAGTACCTTCGAAATCAGTCTCCAAACACAAATATTCTATTAACACATTACTTTTTCTTCTGAATACTTAAGTAGATTAATGAAAAAATAATATCGAAGTATTTTGAATATTATCGGTAAGATGGCATTAGGCGAGCTCAGTTTGACATAACTTTACAACTTGGAACTCACATACGTTTGGATATCTTAAGAAGGAAATTGAAAGAAATTTATCTCAGTCTTGAGTACGAAGTAGGTAACTTAGGAGCTTTCAAATCTTGAAGAGTGTGGAAGATGGTTTTTCCCGTTCATAAAATATGAAAAAATAATAAAATTGTCACGGCAGAACAGGAAAATACGACTCAACTCATTCAAAAAATATGCTTAGATTATAATATTTGTTCGGTCTCTTAGTTTGACTATTACAATGAAGAAAATTCACGAAATACAAAAGTTTATTGAATTAATAGTCTCATTTAAACTACCTAGAGGTTTTTTTTTTTTTTTTTTGGAGTAGTACTATCTTTGTGCCAGAAAAAACCTAAGCACACACACATAATGTCACACAAATCTGACCAGGATAATGTCGCAAATAATCCGATCGTCTCCACAGACAAACGGCTTCAAGAAATCCCTGAATTTTCATAAAGCCATCTTAAACAAATAGAGCACCACAGATTATGAAGTTAGCTTCCAGGATTCATGTTCTCATATTCTAAGTGACCCCAGATTGTCGGGCTCTAAGAAGTGATGATCAGTCTGGACTGGAAACGGGTCACAAGATACCTCCCTGAGTGTTATCAGTTCTTAATTTGTTCAACAACCTGTCACTATCTCTCTTCACTAATTTGTTCTCTGGGTTTACTAACTCTTCACTCAAGAATTAGTTCCTACTTTTAACCCAAATGTTCTAATTTATGTGGTAGTCTCCGTATCTTGTGTGTCTCTTTTGCTATTTAGAATGCAGTGGTTCTTTTTTTTTTTTTTTTTTTTTTTTTGTGAGAGATAGGGGAAAAAATCTTTAAAAGACACTTATATGTATAAGTAGTGTGGGATTTACACCCACTAAAAAACCCATCTCCCCATTTTAGAGACAACATACCCGGAACCGTTTGTTGAACATTACTTCAGGCTCAGTGGTTCTGGAGTCGATTCCTGGTGAATCCAAGCTTTGAAGCCAGTTAAGAGTAGTGACCAGTACCTAATATATATATATTTTAAATTCATATATATACATTTTGCAAATCACTTTGAGTCAATTTTAACAATGAGTTGTACCTATATTGGCAATGGGGACACTTGAAGAAAACCCAAAGAACTACAGTTAAGTAGACAGATAATATTGAGGGATAAATCACGTCAATATCAAGCCAACCGTCAGGCAAGCTCTTCGTGCATGAAGCACCTGCCAGTGGCTAGTCGGCCTATGTGTATGAATAATGGAGTTTGAGCTTTGTATGTTCGTACTCTTAATCCAGTGCTTCAATGTGTTAACAACTTTCCTTATCGCGTTTTTAGTGTTCAAAATATAATTGCTATTGAGTCTAGGAGACCAAATTGATTTCTTAAATTTAAGTTTTTATATATGTAAATTATATCATAAGATGATTCGGACTTGAATTTTTTAAACCTTGAGCTTCTTTTATTATTATACCAAAGTTGTTTCTTTTCTTGTTTTGTATAATAATAGGTATTCTTAATTATTTATTTACGTCAGACCATTATAATTTACTTCGATGTCTATTAAGTACCTTGATGAAGAATACTATAATATATGAGGTATTATAGTAATGTAAGTATTATAGTGTGTACTACAACAGACACCAAAATGTCTAAAATGATAATAATATGTGAAATGAGAAATCGGAATCAATGGATTTATTTTTACAATAATGCTACATTTCTCAAGGAAAGTAAAAAAAACGCTTGCATACGAGTCTGCAACATTGGGACATTTTCATCTTTACTATTCAAGGTCCAAAACCCAACTGACCAAATTTCGTATGTGCGCATGACACATACTTCTCTCTTCTCTCCCTCTACAATTCAATACTTCGCCATTGTGCATGACACACACTTTCCTCTTCTCTCCCTTTACAATTCAATATTTCGTTACATAATATCGTTACATAATTTCGTTACATAATTTCGTCACATAATTTTGGTTATGTGCCAGAGCAAAGACATGAAAATGTCAAAAAAGAAATAGGTACCTATCTATGTATCTTCCGTTTCGTACCTGAGGAAAATAATTAAAGAAAACATCCACCGACATAATATATTTAGAGGAGTTAAACACTTCCGTTTCGTTTTCTTTTCCATGTACTACAAGATAATTGAATTAGCCTAAAATTGCTTCTCACCGCAATTAAAAATCTCAAATTAAATTCTTGCACCTGAGCTTGTACTTGTGTACACCTGATATGCTGAGTGGGTATTGTAATACAGTTTGAACCACTTGAAACTTTAGAGAGCAAACTACAAAGCCGTATCCAGACAGCCAGAGGTGGTGCATCATAAGTGATGTCTCGGTAACTTAATCCGAAAAAACCTACCTCCAGATTACGACTTACGCTGCCTTGACGATGGAGCTACTAGAGTTGGTGTGTTCGTATTAAATAATATGCTACTAATATTACATATATTATACATATTTAAATAAAGAGGTAACTCATTAAAGCAGTATAGGCTATTACCAAATGACACAGAAATGACAAAATGGACAAACCAAATTTGGATACACAAAATATGATTACTGTCTCAAATAAATAAACATGACATTTTGAAATTTTATTCGTTGGAATATAAGATTAAGGCAATTTAAAACTTTTCATCTGGATGAAGCTTTTATGTTACTTTGCGTTCCAATTACTTAGCATTTCACCACGGTGATAGAGGTTTGTACCTACTCTCTGTATGGAAATATACACTTATCCTTAATGTGAGTCTGAAAACTTGAAACACAATATCCTGTTCTACTTTTCTCTTGTATGCCCGCAGGTAAGGCTCCTTAGAGTTTCAGCTTTGGCCACAAGTCCTCGCGTTATAGGCCCTACAATATCTTGACACATCCTTGAGGAAACAAGTACATTACATTAGGATTGTTTTCCTCATCCACACACACTGGTATGTAATATGTAACTCGACATGTAGTGAGTTAGCCTATGTGGCTATACTATGTGCGACTCTGCAATGTCTAGTTGAAGAAACACATATTACATTGACAGATTTCTTTTATTGCGTGCCCAATTTCGTCACACAACTGAACAATTCCCGACTAATTAATAAAATAAAATATAAACAGACAGAAGTGTCAAAATGTCGACGTTCTACTTGCAAGTGGACATCAAGAAATATTTTCAAAATGAAAACATGTTTGTAACATTTCTTCTAAATGTCGAGAACTTCGTGAACGTAACGGCACTGACAAGTGGAATACTTGGGACATTACGTCCTAGTCAAAGTTCTTATTATGATATGTTAGAAATCTTACAGATAGGTAACCTGTTAAATTACTCACTTACAGATTGTGCAGAGGAGTACCTAAATAATAATATATGAAAGACTTCTGTAAGTCCTCTTCTGCTCCTGAGAGTTTTCTTGTTCAATAAAGAAGAACCAAGAGCAAAGGATGTGACTATAGCACCCATATGTACCAGCATGTACTAACCGACCAACGTATTAACACTTAACACCATTAAGGATATTCAATTACAATGGTTGGTTAAACCGTAACAATAGGAAACCAGTGGTCAGTGGAATACCCAATGAGCCGGATCAAGTCTAAGAAATCATGACAATATTCCTTCATTACAATGCATGGGAAAATAATTCCAATAGAATTAAGTGACAAAATCCTGGATATCTTAAGTGAAGCATCATCATTCATAACGGCTTTGTATGTAACATATTTCGAACCAGATTCAATACTTAATAAACTGACATTGATTTGTATTACATGCAACTAAAAGACTAAATCGAAAGAATTTGGACCAACGAAGTAACATTGGAACAAAAATGTCAAGTGCAAAGTGGTTTCGGATATGAAATTTTCAATGTTCAGTTGTTTATTTTATAGCACGCTATCCAGCTTTTTCTGTAGTTCAGAAAGTAAGTGTACAACATGTTAATCTAGAATCCGAATACAACTGCCTCCCTACTTACTCTGTATCTGAGATTAGCCGGGGGGCATCAAAACTATTAATTGCAAACTCAAAACTTGACCGACCACTAATGTATGTACCAGACGCAGCGTTGTGTGCCGGGGGCAATATCATTTCCACACTCGCCTTATACTCTCTACTGTACTATCATGCACAGGTACACGGCAAGTGTTCGCACAATTTCCTGTAGATCTCTAGTGTGCCAGCGCGCATCCAGAAATACTTTTTTTAGGTACTTTTAACGGAAAGGTATGGGAAGGGTCAGGCAGGAACTCGACTTGGCGCTCTGCTCTATGCCCGGATTGTGTGCTGGGTACTCAGAAAAAGGAAACCCCTGCTTTAACAAGCTGATTATTAACTGTGGCGAATTAAATATTATTATTTTTTAAGGAGCACTTTGAATTAAAGATTCTCATAAGCATATCAAAACAACCTAAAAAAAATGTATTAAGATGGCCTATAAGACAGACGTGAAGGAAGATAAACATTAAGGTGTTGGGCATTGGACTTAAGCTACCTATGCGCAAACCTATGTCGGTAGGTATGTTAGGTCTGTACCTTTATATTCGTTAGCCTTATAATTAGCAGAGTCCCCCATTACATATTTGATGTTCAGTCAGTCAGTAAGCAGATACATAATTTATGTCCAAGTTCGAAGGTATTTCAATTCAAGTCCTTTGGCATTTTCTAAAAATTATTACTTTTATTAACGACCGCTTTGATTGATAACTTATATCAATTATTGTATATTATTATTAAACTGGTCGCAAACATGTTAGAGAGGGTATTGGAATTTGAATATCTACAACTTGATTGTAAATATCGGCAACTTTCTAAACACATTTTTATCTGTGATTCTATGCATTAGGTACCTAATAGAAATCAATGTTCATCTTAGCAATTACATACTCGTACATATTGCTAGTTTTTACAAGTCTTCCTCTACTTTAATTCACTCATATTCTGAGATGCATACTTATAAAGAAATAAAGGTTTGCCTGCAAGTATCAGAATATGTTATTAATTTGATTAGACCGGTGCTTATTACATTAGCATCCCATACACATGTTATAAGTTTAGCTACCTATATGTGTAGATACCTGCCTAATTATGCATCATCTTGTAGAATGTTTGATTGATATTGGCAGAGTGGTATATAATAGTGTATGTAAGTGGGGACGTAGAGATATAGGTGTAGGTAGGTGATGAAGTGCAGACCTATCCTACGAGAGGAGCCCTTGTATCAATGGAAGATCTCTAGAACTATTAAGAAGTAATCAATTTGTGTTACTTTTTTATTATACCTTACATGTTTATAATTGCCCACCATGCCTATTCTTCTTCGGTGTCGCCAAATTCAGGCCCGAAAATGTGATGTACGGCAATGCCTCATTGTGTACAGGTTAGGAAAAATAAATATAGAGTTATGCCTCGGGGCGTAACTCTAGATGCAGTCTTTAGCTGACGGTTGAGACAAACTCCCAACCTGTGAAACAATGAAAATTTGAAAAAGGAAAGTGCCTACTTTATTTAATCCACTACAACATATAAAATTCAATTACACTAGTAGGTACTAACACGCGCACATACATTACACCCTGAGATATGCAATAGAAGGAGCTAATAAGGAACAGGAGGAAGACAATGTATAGTCTAGCAAATAATCATTTACTGACAACTTCTATTAAGGTTGTCCAATTGGAAACTGGTGAGAGTGGTGAGTGAGTCTCATCAAGAAGTACGATCTTCTTCCACCCGGTGAGTTACCCAACCACTCTAAGTCCAAGTAGAGATAGAATTTTGCAAATTTGCATCAGGATTGTGCAAATTAACAAGAGGACGGTAATGAAACGAGATAGTTAGACACCAATTCATATCTAGTTACTGCGAATATCATATTAATCACATATCAATCATGTGGCTGGTCTGCGTCAGGTGTAGCTGTATAATTAAATAATTACCATGGAAATCCTCTGCGGCTATCACAGTTGTACCTAATTTCATTACTTCTGCGAGAACTCTAATGACAGTTATTATTTGAAATGTTAACTGCTGATTACTGAGAGCAGAACTCGCCTGCTCGGTCATCTTGTTAGTTTTATCAATTACGACCATACCAGCAGAGTCTGTATGTCCGTAATCACGATGATAAACTCAAATAAATCTATCAATAAAATTGACACAATTTGCGTAGATTTGCACATTAAAAATAACTTTTTAATTTTTAAATCATCAAGTGAGAGTATAATAGCTACCACGGGACGACCACTTGGTGCAAGGAAATGCATGGAGTTTTATCATACGTCAGCACAACAAAGTTTAGGAAATAAACGAGATAAGGGTGCGTTTGTTAATTGTCACACAAATCAATTGATTTTATTTAATCAACGCTTAGTTTAGCTAATAGTTAACTTCCTATGGTTTACATCCAAAAGATCAAAACACGAACAGCAAAAAACAGTTGATTAGAATTAGACATAATTATGTATAGGACAGTGGCGGCTCGTCGGGTGAAGACACTGAAGACATTTTCACCTAATTTTGAACAGTGAAAACACTACTCATAATCCCTTGAACATGGCACAATTGATCCAACTCAAAGAAGAAAAAAAAAAAAAAAGAGTAAGCTTTGTGTAAAATAGATCAATGCTGCTTAACATTTCATGTTACTTTCCAAGGAGAACACCAAATGTGAAGACAATTCGAAATTGTCTTCAGTTGTCCTTGAATCAACCAATCAGAGTTGAGTATTTCCAAGTAGGTATCATGAAATATTAGGCAAGAACTATATCTATGTAATATGCTACTGAGGACAGTCTTCAGTTGTATTCAGTTTACATTATCTACACGACCTCATACGAAATGTCACGAAGCCACATACCATGTGAGATGTCATGTGTTTTTGATATTAACATTGTTGCCAGTAGCATTATGCCAGACCTAGGAAACCAGTCAATGATTTAGCCTCCCATATCTAGCACAATCTTGTAATTAAAATAATAATAATAACGTAGGCGTTAGGAAAGCAGGATTTTGTGTCAGGAATTTTGGATATTATTTCTCATTATTTGGGTTCTAGTTTTGTACATAGTTCCTAAACGATAGCCGATACCAATAAATTTTAACTATTTATGTATCTTGTCAACTATAGTCTTAAAAAGGACATCTCGATTGAAGTCAAATCTCGGAAATAATTATTTAATGTAGGTACCGAAATTGAGCCAAATAAGATAATCTGGTATCTAGTTGTTTCAAGAAGTTTTTAAATAGGGACAATGGTGGTCCTGTTTAAGATCCTGACTATGGAACCACTTTAAAAAATAATCATGAAATTAGACGTGTTGAAATGAAATTCTCAAGAGAAAATTCTGTTCAAGCGGTGTAGTATTATTTTTTTTAAATAAATAAATACGTCTTACATGATTTGAGGGATTTCTTTAAATTTAAAATATAGCTCTTGAAGTTTGTAGAAATTTAGCTATGAAATTAACTTGGCAACATTGTATCTCTTATCTTTAGAATGTAAACAAAACTTGTAGCTGTAGCGCACTTTTTAAATTTTATTAGATTATTTTCAAATCTTTTCAACGGTAATCAAGTGACTTTTAATTGGTGTAACTAGTTAATAAAGTTATTTCCCAGTATTTGATACAGGATAGAAACATTATTCCTACCAGATCTGACCTGTGCTTTTCATAATAAGTTGAATATTAAGTAGCTATGTACTTCTTTCAGTGTCAGAAATAACATTATAATTATGCAGGTTGCAGGTAGCTAAGCACACAGCTTCCAGTGAAGTACTTAAAATTATAAGGCAATATCTGTGTTTTTCATAAATAGTCATTTAAACATCAATGGTAACACAAATTTAAGCTGATTTTATATTTGTAGTAAGTATGTTTTCTTAGATTTATTTTGTAATCTGGTGGTGGATTTTCTTCCAGTTTTGGATTGTAATTTTTAGTCTTCAACTAACTTTCTTTCCTTCCCAGTTCTAACCCCTCTTTAAAATGTTGTACCTACCTATCTACTGAGGTATAATCTTAATATTTTTATTTTAATTCCTTTTTACCAACTTTTAGTTAATATTTTTTATTAAGATGAATAAATATTTTTTTATTAAGATGAATAATTAATAACAATGTTTCAAAGAAACAATGAGATTCCCACAAAATCATGGGGTTCAAACATTAAAAGTAACCCCATTCAGATTAAGAAGTAATGAGGATAAGATAGATATTATGATTACTGGATGTCCAATTTCTCCAATTACTATAACCACCACTAAAAAAGTAAAGCAAATGCCTGCCCCACAGCCATACAGTTCAAGCCTGAATGGCTTATGAAAAATGAATGGCTGTGTACCAGCTCAAGTGTTGACAAATTGTTCTGCTGGCCTTGTTTATTTATTAAGTACCAAGTGTTCTCCAAAAAAAGTACCTATAAAAACTTATATGATGCAAAACTGGTATGAGAGAAAACCATGCTCTGCAGGGAAACAGCCATAACTTACAATGGGCTGTGTTTATGAGACCATAAGAACTAAGATCTGATAAATTAATAATTTTATTTTTTCAATACTTCTGGGTATAATTTCTCTTCACCTAGTCTTGAAGTCAGGAGCCGCCACTGGTATAGGAACAATACTTAACTTAATAATCATAATAACAAGACTATGTAGTATGCACCTATTACCTAACAAATATCTAGGTATATGTATATTTACAATATGTCTTACCACACCTGCATGTGCTTTATTTTGGAAGTAATCACTTCTTTTAACTGAATAATATTTGACCACATGTTGATCGTGGTGGTATACTCAATCTTGAGAATTTGCATTTGGCATTACCTGTGCTTGCGGTACAAGATTTGATACTTGAAGGATGATTGAAATTGAAATCCAACTGGAGGTAGGTAACAAAATATTAGAAACTTAAAAGGAAAAGTTACCTATACTTGCCTAATTAATTTGTTAAAGAGATTTATTTGAACTGTTAAACTTTTCTTATTCAACTTTTTAATGATATGCTTAATTGCCTATGTAGGTATGTAGATTTATTTACAGTGTTATACTTAGCATGATACTAAACCAATTACCTTTTCATGGGAAGTTGTAAATGAGTTTGTGATTTCTAGGAATTATAGGTACCTCTATTTACTTCAGAAGAGAAAATGATGGGGACGATTCATGGTAAAGTTCTGCCGCGTAGCTTTGAGTAGATTTTCGTACATAAATAAAGTATCACCGGAAAATCGTTAACTAGTTGATGTATTTTCACATTATAGCTACAAAGTACTTTGTTTATTCATTTATGAATAGGCACTAAAATTTCAAAGTAGGTACTTATTCCCTTCTTCTAATGAAGCAGGAAATTTATGCTAACGTACATTTAATATTTATGCTACAATGGAGGTCAGTACAGAATGGCTTGAGACAAGTTTTCACAAAGTTAGATCTGTTAAGGCAAATTTACAAAGGCAAGTATTTACCCATTATTTAGTTGTATGCCCAGTGAATAGTTGTGTAAAGCCCCGTCGTGATGAGACCATGATTTTGAAAGCAACGTTAAACCCACATAAAGGAACACTGAAAATAATAAAGCATTAGTTGACATGCAGATGTAATAAAGCTAAATGAAATGGTTAAACAATGTATAAGTATAAGTAGTGCTTTATTTAGACTGTCAACGCAAGACAGGAAGTCCCATTATGCCATCAGTTTCAGCTGGCATAATGGGCTTTAGCCAACAGTAAGCTCAAACAAGTTAATACCAACAGGACACAAACACAAATGCAAAAATTCCACAGACATAAAAAAATCCCAAAAATCACACTCGACAAAAGAATCAATAAGCCAGAATCAGTGCGCCACAGCCATACCTTCTCGAAAGTAAAAATCTTGAAACGAGTCCATCGAAATGTCATCGGCCCAGAGGTACAGGAGTAACAGGAGCAGAAGTGTGCACAACCTGGAGCCTGGTGCTCATGCGCAGGACCCAGCTGACATTTTGCTTCAAACTTTAATAAAGTTAATGAGAAATTTGACACCGAACTGAACCAATCAGTGGAGGATTCTGGAATCGAGATCAACGGACAGCAGGTATAAAAAGCGAACCTAAAAAAGAATATTAATAATTAAAATATCAAGTATGCAAGATCCCTTTTGAGACTCAATTTTCACCTATTCTTTATATACCGATTCTCGTATGTATCCTACATCCGATTGCGTTGGTGAATAAATGTTAATAAATTAATTTTAAATTTTCATGTAGGTATGTATAAATAAATATCTGTTTCTTCTACATCACTTTTTCCCACCTAAATAGGGTCAGCCCGTCAGTCTTCTCCAAGAATTCCTTAACTCCACTTTCCACTCATGTCCGATTCTCTTTATTTTCTACCAAGAAAAACAGCCATCAAGCTACGCCCCTGACTACGCAAGAGTCACCCTGATAAAATTAGCAGATTGCTCCTAAGCTCTACAAAAATCTCATCTTGGCAAATGGAAAAACAGGTTTTGTAAACTATTGTGTCGTGTGTCACAAGGCAGGAGGATGACGGAGCTACTTTTTTCACAAGAAAATAATAAATTAGATTTAATTTGTTTTTTTGCTCATTTCGTTAGTTAGCTACAATGGTGGTTCGCCAACACTATACCTGGATTTCAACTCATGAAAGATGGTACGTTTGTTGATTTGAAAATCTTTAGGAATGGCTGCTGATGGTTAAGATATGAAGTTTTTATTTCTTCCTCAACAAATTTACTTTCAAGTATAAATTCAACCAAACAAGGAATATTTTATTATTGTTTTCGATGGCTGTGATTTTCGTTGTGTCTGTAAATGGTGTCTGTAAATGTTCATCGTTGAGAATTTCTTTTGTCGTTTTATGCTGTCGCTTCTTTCATGATGTAGGTACAAGTTAAGTAATTCTTTAAATTAATAAATTGTAATCTTAATAAACAGAACTCCGAAACGTCTGGACCAAAAATGACTTCCATTTTGCACAGAGTCTCCCTTTGGTATTTAGGTGCGTCATAAGGAAGGATTAAAAAAGAAACAAAAAGGGACGCAAGCCACGGGCAAAAACCTCAACGGTGACAAAGTGCCGGATTTTCAGCTAGTTTGCTATGATAACATTAATAATTAATATCATTTGGTCTTTAGTAGCGAGGGTGAAAGGAGATTTCTGTTTTGATTCTGATGAGTTCTGTACATGAAAGTTGTCCAATGCTACATGTATTGTATAGATAGGTAATCGCATGAAGTATCTGCCTAATTACCCACCAGGTATATGTAGAGGCCTAGCAACTGACCAGGAATTCATCAGTCAAGTTTTCATTGGTAAACGCGTTGCAATAGGCACTTATAAGTGTATTATAAATCTTGCCTCTAACTTGTAATTTTCATCATCTCTTTTCCGTGAATTTAATTTAATTTTTCTGCATAACCCATAATTTCTTCTATAATTGCACTCTCTCAGGTCTCTGGTACTAATTAAATATTAATTTATTAATTGCATCAATAGAATAATTTGCCATGCTCACTGCACTTTCTTATGAAACATATTAAATAGCATGCATAGAATGTTAGCAAAGTTACCGAGTTCCTTAGCTAGAGATACTTATGGATAAAAAATGCTAATCTTACTTGTGTAGTGAAATGGCAAGAACAATATTTTATTGTTCCTCAACCCTATCTAACATAAATAAGATAAAACACCACTAAAACCTCTATACAAAATGGGGTTTTCCTCAATTTTCAGTTTTTTCTTTTTCAATAACTTCAAATAAAAAGGAAAGTTTGTTCCTTAGGTTACGACTAACAAATCGTTGGTACCTTACCTCCTCCTACCAAAATAAATAATATAAATTCTTTATGGATTCATTGTTAATTTTTCATTTACAACTCTTAATAAATATTATACTCTTTATGAAAGCACCATACCCACAGTTAATTTCTGCTTAATTAGTTCTAGAGGTATACCTACTCCACTGAGTTGTTTAGTAATTATTGCATCCGAGGATCGGACTTACTCGTAAAATATGAAGAGGTACCTAGAAAGCACAATCTTCATCTAAAAAGCACAAAAAAGTACCTACCATACAATACTATTATTTACCTATTTAATAAGAATCATAATATAGCAAAAAAACCAAACTTCTGATATAGAATGTGTATGATGGTTCTTTGTATATGGGTACAGGTACAGTCGATACATAGGTAATATGTAAAAGATAATCTAAGATGTTAAAAACAGGGATGTTTCGAACCATGGAAATTGATAAAAGTCCATTTATAATGTCTAAAAAAAATAAATATATATATCTCCTTAATTCACAACAGACTGACTAATATCTATTTAATTTCATACAAGTATAAGTAGGTATCATAATTCATACCTTCTTACCTACCTATCTGATTTCATAGTATGATACAGTAAACTTGATGCAAATTCATCAATTTTACTTGAGACAACACAACTTGTTCGTAATTTGTTCTCCCTTGTGAGCAAGCCGGAAAACCCAAATTCAAAATATGTATTGTACAAGAATTCCGTGGCATGGATGAACCAAGTACTTAAGGTATAATTTATTATCATTTTCGTGTGTTTATTTTTAATTTATTTTTTGTTTACACCATGGTGCCCTCATGTTCAAACCATTTCAATGTCCGGGCTCATAAGTAACTTTTAATTGATATTTGCAAAGCTCATTAAGTTTTACGCAAAAAACAGTGAATTTTCATCTATATGCTAAAACTTCGCATCTATCATAAAGTTTTAATTTACATGTAAAGGTTTAGATATGATCCAAATATCTCCCTAATATGATTAGCACTACATGGGAAAGAGGACCAGTGGGGGGGCTCGGGGGTCCAAGTCTAACTCCCAATTTTTTATCTACAGTTTAAACGGTGTGCACTGTACCGATTATTTAAGTTAAACCCTGATAAGTGTACTTTATCTAATCTATCATCCAGTGCCGGATTAAGGCTGCGCGGGGCCCTTGGCAATTTCAATGCGCGGGGCCCCAAAATTGTACTGAGCTTATTCTAAAATACTATTTTTAGAACCTTGGTCTCGAAGCAAAGTGTCCTGAGCACCAATCCATAATAGTATCCAAAACGACTTTTATAACACCAAAGGCAACATTTTTTCCGAATAATAGTAGAAATATCTAAATATGTATTATGAAAAGAATATGTGTAGAAAGATGTCATTAGGTAAGATGTGTAGAAAGTAGATCATCGATTACTATGAAGATTTTATCGCTAGTATTGAATGCTAATTTTTGTAAAGGTAACTTTCCAAATTAATTCCAAACAATCAAAAGGCACTTTTAAAATGCCCAAAGATTTTTTTTTCTTTCAATGGTACTAGAATTGCATGTCTTGAAAAACAATCCAAACCATCAAGATAAGTAAATTTGACGGTGCCGCAGGCGAAATTTTTGCAAAGTTATGGGGTAAAGTACTCGGAAAATAGATAGAAAAAGATATCTTGAAAAATTCATTAAAAGCGCCGCATGCGGCTATAATGAAGATCATTGGTTAAGATGTCGATAAAGCCGATCAAAAGTTTGATGGCAGGGATTACCTAAGGCGATAATCACGTCCTTTGTCAATATTATTCTTTTCAAATACGAGTAATTATATTATATTATATAAAGAGCCGCAGGTAATAAGTATCTAAAGATCTACCTATTTTCATATATGTGGTCCATTTTAAGGGGGTCCCGTGGTTTTTCTTTTAACATTTTGCTCAACTAGCTGTGATTTCATTTAATATTAAAATCCAGAAACACCGAGTTAAAGGTCATTCAAAAACACTTATAATTTATGTAATCTGCCCGAAAGGCGGGACCCCCAAAATCGCGGGGAACTTAGCATCTAACAAATCTGACATATTGGTAGGTAATTCGCTAATTTCTTTGTGGTTGATCATTGTTTATTCAAGGAATAGATAATAATAGGGAGCCCCGCGCTTTTCTTTCAATTTATGTACTTTGTTGTCAGTGTGTTTTTTTCACTTTTATTTCTTCTTCTTCTTACTCATTATTCAAAAGTACCTAGTGTAAGCTTTTAAAAAATCCATAATACCTAGTGTAAGCTTTTAAAACAACTCATAATATCTAGTGTAAGCTGCTCAAGCGCGGGGCCCCCTAAAGCGCGGGGCCCTTGGCATCTGCCAAATCCGCCATATGGGTAATCCGGCACTGCTATCATCAAAACTACGTCTCCGCAGTCTGCAGTAGATACGAGTAAGAGCAGCTCTGTGTTCAACTAATTTCAAATCCAATGATTATTTATCATCAATATCATCATAAAAAGTGTTGCACCTTGAGACTCAAATATTTTTTTTACCAACAAAGGGATAATATTATGCTTATTGAAAATGAGTTTTTGAAAGCAATTTTCTTCTCATCAAGAAAGACGCCTCATTTAAGACTCTCCAGTCGCTACTGGGGAGGATATTAGGTTATGAGAATTTCCATAACACATACTTGTACGAGTAACGGTTACTGAAATACTCAACATACACACCTATCAGCTAAAAACACTAGTTTGTAGACTGTAGTAATTCTCAATTGTTCTTAACGCTGACAGAGGGTCTCCACATCTTCTAAAATTCCAGAAAAAGAAACACCAACGAGTATCTCACTCATATGTATAATCATATGTACAGGCACATGAAGCAATTTTTCCAACCGACTCAACGCTTGAATTATAAGATGGGTTTTAGTTGTAATCAATTAAGCCAACTAAACTACAAATAAGCTTAGTAAGTAATTGTACCCTCTCTAAAGAATCACAGAAACTTTTTTTTTTTTTCAAAGCCTCTCTCTTTTAGCCATGAAACAGAAGCTACTGTAGAAGCATGAGGTCAGTGTTGTAGCTTGCCCATCCTGTAGTATATATGCCTCCTCTCTGATGGACGGAAAGTAACACACTACTTCCCAGTCAGGAGCTGGATCAGAGCACCGCAAGGTAAAAAAACAAACAACCGTAACCAAATTTTGAATTATAATTTATTTGACGGCTCTGGAGTTCGACCCCGGGACCTTCCGCATGACAAGTGAGTATCTTACCACTGAGTTTCCACAGTGTAGGTACTCTTAACATCTCTGGACCACAACTTAACTTCATTTCCTTATAAATATTCCGACATCCGTCAAACAGAAATGATAATGTGATTTGCTTAACCATCCAAGTTCTTGAATGACTTTGTTTATTTTTTTGGCATTATTATTAACGACACTATGGTGCTAAAGGTCTCAAACTTTGGTAGCGTTAACTGCTGGATACAAGATTGGCAGTTTTACAAGTAGCTAAGAATACTATAGTCAGCCTTTACAAAGCATCACTTTCATCACAGATACCTGATTTATGATCCCCCCTGTATGCAATCTTTTCACATAATACACTCTATTATAACTTGATTTGTTTTCATAAAAACATCATTATCTTCACTCCTTGCGTTCCGTGTAGTAACATTGTGGTTCATACATGAGAATCCTGATATTCAATTGTCCACGTCCATGGATTCCAAATTAGTTTTATTAGATTAAAATGTTAACGTGGCTGCCATCGGGTAGCAGAGGGATATGAAATTAACTCAGCACCTGCAAGAAGAGTATAATCAGCAAAGCTCAGAAGTCCCTAGCATACATAGCTTCTCGTAAGAGCGGTAATATGCCGGTCAATACGTAGTACTTACTACAGCTAATAAGTGAACTTGCCAGGCTCGGATTGGAGCGGTAAAGATATCAAATGAAAAGTGCTAACTTATAAAGTTAACTGCTGTTCAGTATAAACTGAACAGTATTTAACATAAATTCGAATCTGCCCAATAATAAAATTCTTAGACCGTGTAAGTATTAGGACATGATTTAATGTGGTCTCTTCGTATCAACAGTTACTTACAACATATTATATTCCTTTATTTTTGTTGTGAATTTGAATGTTTGCCTTTGCATCTTTAGAGGTCAATAAATTGTAAACTGTTATGTCGTATAACATAAATCGGACTGTCTTAAAGTTTGTTCTCATACTCTGTATCAAACTTAACTACTTAGCATTACATGAGGACGTGGCCTCGTAGAAGTATAAGTTGGTAGTTTTAGCACATCCACCAATATGAGTTTAGCTGGACGTCCCGTCCCACAAGTAACATTTACTGGAATAGGGTAAATGTGAACATTTCAGTGTGGAATACAGTTTCAATATCCGGTCTGTTGGTATTGGTAACCATAACATACTTTTTATTGAGAGTAAAGCCAGCCACTTGACTGATGTTATTATCCAAACCTGACCTACGTAAAGCTAACCCGATCTGTTTTTTCTTCAATATTTTAAAATTGATCAATTATGTTTTGAGCTAATTTAATTTTTCGCTCTATCAAGGTGATGATAGAACATTGGAACTTGTCGAAACGGTTATGTGTGCTCTGTAATTATAAAAAAAGTATAATAAAGTATTATTAAAATAATACACTCTCTCATGTGAGTAGATTATAATGAATGTTCCGGAATGAAGTTGAAAAAACAGGTAGACGCGAATTAAGATGGGATATTATTAAAAATAAGAAGTGCAATTTTATCATAAATGATGTCGCTATGAAAGAGATTAATGTTGATAGAATCTCAATTACGATATGCAGGTCAATTGAAGCTCGGACATGTTCATAACACCATGGAATGGATTATCCATAGGAAGTTGGGACCATTAGAACTTTATTACACACTTTACTTCTAATGGCGGATAATATACATGCACATCAACATATCATAAGTATGTTTATTAACTAATCGCAAATAATTAAATAAAATTTAGAGGCTATCAAAATTTAAATCATCTTAACTAAGAATAAGCGAGTCATGAGAAGACCAAAAAAGGTGTTAGAAAAGAAAGATCCCAGTAAAGACTCTATTGTTCTTGAGTCATCTAAGTTATGACAGTAGATGTTTCTACATCTAAGTTATGACAGTAGATGTGTACATTGTACAATGTACAAAATGTACATAAATTCACTCATCTAACAAAAAAGAAGTATAAAAATGGCGCTATTTGGTCTGAGCTACTTAATTTTTTATGGTTTTAACGTCGCTTTCATACTAGCTTTAATTTAATGTCATTCAGTAGATTTTGACCGATCTGAATAATCCTAGACATAATATGGTTATGTATTGAACTGGAAATGAGATGGCAAGTAGAATTACTATTGCGACTGTGAATGTCAAGGGAATTGATTCGCGTGTAATTGAATTAAAATAGTCAAGGTAATTCCTAGATCACGAGTTTCAAGAACAAATCAAATGAAGAATAATAATACACTCAACAGATATCTGGTACAATTCTTTATCGTTGAGCATATACTCGTAACCGCTGGCCACTAGCAGAGTCCCAGTAGTTGGCGCTCACTAGGAAATCAGTAAATCACTGGACAAGGTGAAATTTTCTGCCAACGTCGGCGTCGATTACACAAGTTCTCGTTCTGTCTCCGAAGTTAAGCAACGATCAGCTAGCGGGGTTAGGACTTTGATGCGGATGACCATTCAAATTCGAACCCTCGTGATGATGGCTATTTCCGGCCTAACCAAGCCTGGATGAGGTTGATGTAGGTAGCTGGTTGGTATAAGCTTCCAGCGAATGGAGGGTAAAAACCTTTGTCTCGATTTGACCTTGACAGTTGAAAGGAACGTTAAACCTAAAAAAAAACTTATCAATGTCTATTGTGATTTTAATATTAATTTAAAGAAAGTGATGCCATAATTAGACTTAAAACCACTTTATTCAAATTAGTGTGACCAATTTTTAAAAAAAGTGTCGTTCTCATCCACTTTTCGCTATCTCTGATCTATAATGTACACTTGTACAGCCACGGAACTATGCTGGAACAGATAATACAGGCCGTTTACATAAATGGTTATTTATGTAAACGTATAATGGGTTTACAATCTTAATATATAAATGTCAAAGACACTCACTGACCACTGACCACTGACCACTGACCACTGACTGATCATCGCTCTACAGCCCAAACCGTAAGTCCTAGGAAGCTGAAATTTGGTAGGTAGCTTTGTCTTATAGTCTAGATGTGCAATAAGACGGGATTTTTCGAAACTCCCACTACAACACCTGCCATTGGCGAAAAAGGATTTTTTGCTTTCACGGCCATGCCTCGGCCCGCAAAGCGGGCGACAGCCCGCTAGTAATGTATATGGCAAAAAACGAGCACCAGAGCTCAATTTTGGTCCGATCCTGTATTTTGTTTTTATCAAATACTAGCCGTTTGCCCGTGCTTTGCAACGGGACTAAATTTCAAATTTACTAAGGCATGGCCGTACTGCTGGACAGCAATGCCTTTTTGAACTTTTTATAATTTTTCTGGACAAAGCGATAATGGTTTTGGGGGGGTCAATTCTGAGACATTTTTCGCTATCTCTTACCGTTTTGGCTAAACAACTCCGGACAAACAAACATAGGTAGGTAGGTAGGTAGGTAGGTAGGTAGTCCTTTTTTCTGTTTTATATATAGAGATTTATCCTAATCACCTAGATAAGTAACATTGCAGTTCAAGCCAATATTTCTTTCACACCCTGGCTCATGACTTCCATAGGCAGTGCCGGATTACCCATATGGCGGATTTGGCAGATGCCAAGGGCCCCGCGCTTTAAGGGGCCCCGCGCTTGAGCAGCTTACACTAGATATTATGAGTTTTTTAAATTAGCTTGCACTAGGTATTATGAGTTTTTTAAAAGCTTACACTAGGTATTTTTGGATAATGAGTAAGAAGAAGAAATGAAAGGGAAAAAAAACACACACTCACAGCGAAGTACATAAATTGAAAGAAAAGCGCGGGGCCCCCTATTACTATCTACTCCTCGAATCAACCACATGGACACTAGTGAATTACCTACTCGTAGATGCCAAGTTCCCTGCAGTTTGGGGACCCCGCGTTTTTCTTTCAATTTATGTACTTTGCTGTGACAAATTTTAAGTGTTTTTGAATGGCCTTCAAGTCGGTTTAAAATCATAGCCAGTTGAGCAAACTATTAAAAGAAAAATGCCCCTTAAAATTGACCACGTATATGAAAATAGGTAGATCTCTATACCAATTGCCTGCGGCTCTTTATACAATATATAAATATTATATAATTACTCGTATTTGAAAAGGATAATATTGACGGACGTGATTATCGCCTTCGGTAATCTCTGCCATCAAACCCATAAAGTGTCTTCTGAGTGCTGAGTGATCGGCTTTATCGACATCTTAAATGATCTTCATTATAGTCGCCTGCGACGCTTTAAATGTTTTTTTTCAAGATATTTTTTTGTATCTATTTTTTGTACCGAGTACTTTACCCCATAACTTTGCAAAAATTTCGCCTGCGGCGCCGTCAAATTTACTTATCATGATGTTTTGGATTGTTTTTCAAGACGTGCAATTCTAGTATGTACCATTAAAAGAAAAAAGTCTTTGGGCATTTTCGAAATGCATTTCGAAAACGTCGTTTTGGATACTATTATGGATTAGTGCCCAGGACACTTGGCTTCGGTTTCAAGATTCTAAATATTGTTTTTAGAAAAAATTCAGTACAACTTTGGGGCCCCGCGCCTTGAAAATGCCAAGGGCCCCGCGCAGCCTTAATCCGGCACTGTCCATAGGTAGGATCTTGTCCCACCTGTTCTACATACAGGTATGTCCTAAAGCTGTGCGTAGGTGTACTATTTCAAAAACTGACCTAAAGAGCAAAGAGTTATGTACTTTTCAGACGATATCTGTAGTTTGAATTTGAACCTTGTACTGAATACTGGGAAACATTTCTATTCCAAAGAACTATGTAACTATACCTACACAAAATTCATAGCTTATTCCTAACAACTATAAGAAAAAGAAGATAAATTATAATTTAATAAACGAGACTTCACATCAGTAAATAAATAATGTATAAATATTATGTTGTCTAGAGTTCTATCAAAGAAAAATATTTACACATTGAGAACACAAGCTGAACGTAAATAATATAAAGGAATAATTTAAAACTCAAATTCAACAAATTAATTAAATAAAGACATAAATCTTACTGTTAATTAAATTTTATTTATTAGATGTTATTCTTCTGTGGAATAATTTGTAACTATGTATCTTATTCACAATATCATTATCTACTTTCTATCATTGTTCCATTTCTCGACTTATAATTCTATCCAAAAATTTAAAAAGGGTTTTTATAACGCAATCATTATAAAATATGGGTTTGAATTTATATTGAAGATTATGCTAATGAATGGAAATTCAATCTGGAATGCCATAAATATTATTCATGTGGGCATCATATAAATATTAAATTGAATTATGTGTATAGGTCAGGTACTGGTATACAAACACACACATACTTGACTCAAGTTTAAAAACAACTATATGTATGTACCTAATACCTACCAAAGGAAACAACTCATAAACATATTTAAATCAATAATTTATACAGTTCTTAATTAATCTAGAAAAAGTACCTACACTTATAGTTATTTCTTTTGACCAAAAAGCAGGAGACCCTCGTCATCTGCAAAATCCACATTGATTATGCCGCTAATCCAGTAAGGATATATAGTTATATTATACCTATAGGTACTGTATTATCAGTCCTAAAAAACTCTATAGCTAGCTAATTTAAATCTAAACAAAATTTTAACACTTTTATAAAAATGCAATCAACCTAATAATTTTGTCTTTTCACGTGGCTTAGTGCAGTAGGCTTGTTCACACGGTGACCTGGGGTCGATTCCTAGCAGAGAAGGAATTTTCCTGCTCTGTTCTTGGAGCTAATAATACTTTGTGAGAAAAAAGAGTGTTATTATAGTTAATAATATGAATAGCGACCAGAGTATGAAGAAAATAATGTAAAAATAATTTGGTAAAGGAGATTCTTAGTAATTCTGCGCTACCCAAAAAAAATCATACTTTTTTATATTTCTTTTTTTCATAACCCAAATTTTCAATTTGATATTATGATTTTTAATTATTATATAATGGAACAATATAAATATATTATAAAATATGAAGATATGCACATCTTGATACTTATCAATATAGGTAGATTATGATGGATTATAATTATCTATTGTATGTATAATTACAAATTTACGTTGTTCCTGTTGTTTGCAAATAAAAATTATAATTTAGATACGTAACTACATAATATGGAGTTATATGATAGTTGGCAACAGTTATTTTTCTTTAACACGGGTTAATAATTTATGAATCACTCTTAATACTGCTAATTAGAATTTATTGTATTATGACTTTTTATAAAAAAATATTAATGTAATAATATTCTTCTTATCATTAAAGTAACTTTGGACTTCAAAAAGTTATACATACATACACCTACATGGCAAGTATAATTATTTTATGGCCTAGAGGTTAGTTCATAAAGCATTGAACTATTTCAGTGCATAATTTTATTATTATGTCGAGTAGTAATTAAATAATTCCAAAACTTTGTCCAGAACTACTTACAACTTTTTATCCTTTATTATGTAGTATTTCATTTGTTTCAGTTGCAGCTAGAAGGGAATACTGAATACTTGGTATTACATTACATATCTACCTATTTCTAAGGTAACATAAGTAGAATGGGGATTAGAACTTTTTCATAATTTTACTGTGTGGTACATTTAAATCTACAGTAAAATTACACATGCATGTAGGCAAGCGTTAAAAAAACCCTAAATAGGTACATCTTGATACCTAATGCGAACCTAATGAAATTAACAAAATGATACATACCTACTTAATTTGAATAATTTCATAGAAAAAGTGTTAGTGAATTAAATGGCAGATGCTCAAGACTCAAAAACCTTCATACGAACCATGTCATGTATCTCAAATTTGACAATGTTGATGAGTTTAAAAAATTCTTGGTCAGAGCTTGTTTTGATATTTCACTTCCTTTAACTATAATTAACATAATAAACTCTTAATAATTCATAATTATTTATCTGGCTAATTAATAATTATTCGTAACTAACTCTTTTCAATAATTGACTTGCTATTATTATTGTTAGGTGGATATCTAATGTTATACACGAGCAATTTTATCTGCACATCTACATATTCAACTACAAAATATAGACATAAATAGTATGAAAAGTTAATAGTTTACTTATGTTCTTTATATATACACATTATATGACTAGGTGATGGATAATTGCATGTTCATATCCTTCAACAAATTCTACTATGTATAATATTGTATAGCTATAGGTACCTACTAACTACCTACGTAGGTTGTGGCTAAGGAACCTACTTCAGTAAATGTTATTAGATTCTATATGGTAAAATTTATTCAATTGAGATGGATAAGAGAACTACGAATGTTTCAAATTAATAATGAATTATATGAATTGCAGACACTGTGCATAATTTATGCATAAATCATATTTGCAGAAATAACACCGCGTTATTCATCGCTTTAATTTCAACACATTACAAGTTCCTGCTTTTGATGCATGGAATGAGTTCCAATGTACAGTTGCCCTGTACGAATTGTTTTATACTATGTACTGTACATGTACAATTACAATATACATATACCTACGCAGAAATAGATACCTCCGCAATATATCTGTTACTTCTATAATAAATTATTATACCGGGTGTTCAATTAAAAAATTCAAGACTTTTTTTTTTAATTTCAAAATGAACTTAAACAAGATAATTATTAAAAAATTCTTTGGTAATATCAAGGAGTTTTGAAATTGCAACTGAATGACGATAATTTAAAACTATAATAAAAATTAACTAATTTTGCTTTACTTTTTTTAGCCATAAGCTACCAACCATTTCAAAACAGTTAAATAGATATTTTTATTGTTCCATTAAAATATTCCACCTTTAGTTACTTTCAAGTCATTGAAATATTAAAATGTGTTTCGAGTTCTTCAGTTTGGTTTTACATAAATGTACTTATTATAAGAGTTGTGAAAATAATATTACTTTCCTTGTGCTATAAGAAGGAAAGTATTGTATCGTGGAAATTTTGACCTACCCAGTTTTTCTCATTTCTGTACGAATCATAGCCTTAAGGATATCAAAAAAGATGTTTTCGGCCATAGTTCCGTGGGTCCGTGTGTCGGTCTGTGTGTCTGTGTGAACACGAATTCTCGAGAACTGTAAGAGCTAGAGACTTGAAATTTGGTATGGAAGTCGTATGTATATACCACACAAACCACGAATTTGGTTGAAATCCGCAGCACTGCTGGCGCAAAAAGCAGCCGCAAGAGCCGTTCCGTTGGATTGGTTTGTGATTTAAATACAAAAAAAAAAAATTGAGAACAAATTTTTCTTAGAATAAAAAAAATAACCGTGGTTTACTCCGATCATTTTTTGTTGTTGATATATTGAACTTTTTGAAACCCGGCCCCAATTTACCGGTATTTATGGGTGGTTCCGTTGGGACTAACTTTTTTACTATTCATTTTATTTCGATTAAAATATTTTTTAAGTTATTTGTACGAAAACAAAAACGCTTTGTTTTTTTATGAACACCCTGTTTAATATATTATGTTCATTAAAAATTACCCATCAGGTAGGTACATTTATTGTTTTCATCTCTCAAGTACTTGGATTCTTTTTTGTGGCATTGAATAAAATCTTGAATGTGATTGCGGTTAACACACCTGAGGTTCATCTTAACTTAATGCATGTGCAATATGAGGAGTTGGTCAAATTAAATGAAAGAAGATGGGTTTTAGTTCTTTCTGTTGAATTTATTTCAGGGAATATACAATATTTGGACATCATCCAACTCCTCTGATTATTTAATGAGTATCCAACTGCCCCTCTCATTGGTATCAGGTAGATAATACCTAATAACCATGTGAATTCATCAACATCTTGTGAGGAAGGAAAAATACACCTCCTAAAGAATCAAGGCTTTGCCCTACATGTGTTCTTCTAACCCTATACTGTCCAAGGCATTGCCCTACTTCTATTCTTTCTATTCCTATACAACAAATGCATTGTTTAATATGCATTTATCTTTTAGTAATTGATAAGAAATTGTGAAATAACCTATTGATATTATTTTTATTTGGTCAGAGCAGTTCATAAATATACCTTTTTTCAGCCAGAGATTCTGTTTTATACTTACCCAACCACAAATTTCAAAATCGGCGTAGTTAGTTGGTATGAAAATGGAGGAGTTGAAGTTCGCCCATATAATTTTCCAACAATGTTGACTTAATAAAACCTTCCATTTATGACAAAAAAATGATGCAGAATATACCTAAAATGATTTATATTTCTTCAGTATATGCGTGATGTCAGGAAATAACAATATTAATAAGGAAATAAGGATGTTACATGATTATTGTTATTATTATGTAACTTGATTTGAATTAACTGAACCTATACCTAGTTGTGTTAATGGTATGGTATAGCCGTGTAGCTCTAGAGGAAAATTAGGTAGGTACCAGTAAGTTATTTACTGCTGATTGTAATAAGGTAATTGAAAACAACACGACGCGACGATTTGATGAACACATGTCATGACATTCGATATGGAATGGAAAAAATAAGGAATAGGTAATTGAAAACTATATCAAGAAATGATAACATCATACAAGATGGGTTCATTGAATTTCTGAAGTTCTAACCCAAATATGATACGTCAAACTGTCTATGGGTAAAGAATGGGTAATTTTATAGGTACCTAAGTAGGTAAGTCATTTTTTATCTGTCATAATGGTAACATATAACGCCACAAGAAAACATTTAAAATAAAATGATAACATCAAAAATATTTAGATGGTAAAAGTTTGGTGTTCAAAGCTTCAAAATTTGCGAAATCTCACTCCTGCCTATCGAAGGGTGGATGGTCAGTAGTAGATAATTGGTCTAAAGTACAACCTACCTTTTTTTACAACGTTATGGGTTCTAGTAATGGCTGTAAGTATTCATTTTCAGAGAAGGTAAATATAAATATAACTATACAGTCATAGAGAACAATATTATTTAGTGAAATCTCCATTACACGCACATGTCAGGAAGTCATTTTTCTTCAAATGTAATTTGTGTTCTGTGTTTACTTTATTATATCTGTTAATTTATTTATTTGCTTTCTTGTTTGTTATTTTAAATAGAGCTGGACGTAAAATAAAATCTTAATTAGAATCTAGGAGAAATTCTACTTTTTCATTTTCTTCTATTATTTAGTATTTTTTAACATGGAAGCATAGGAAATGATTGTGAAGGGTCTTCCGACGCTTCCATATAAAGTTCCTAGGAACGAGTTATGATAGATCTACTTCCTCCGTCTTGCTACCTTAAGGACTGCCAAATAATTGTTTTGGCGAGTCGACCAAGTCCTTATAGTGACCTTGGTCCTATAAGAGCGCCTGTTGGTTGTAAAAAATGTCTCTTAATTTAAAGAAGACCGGGTATTTTATTCACTTATAAGTAATTAATAAACATAGCTCAAAATTGGCCTAAACTGGGAAATTTGGGAAAACATATAGCTATTTCTCTAATAATGCATGAACTAAAAAAGTAAATTAAATAAATTAATATAAATTCTCAATGTTGTGTGGAAAATTTCAGATTAATTTAATCTTTTATTTGTATATTTGTAGTTATTTAACCAACCCTGTCCTAGGCTCTCAATCTTCATTGAAGTAACCAACTGTAAGAATCAACTGTCGCTCAGGTTAACAATGACTAACTCTTCAAGCATTAGGTAGTATAGTTAATTTAGTTATATCTACTTAGCATGTAATGTAGCTAAAATGTTGATCATGAGATTAATTTCCCAAGTTCTGAACTAAATAAATTCGTAGAAAATATTATCAACGGAAGTAAGCAATTTTTCTCTGCATGTTTACTTTGCATAATGCTGATGAGTTCTTAATTGAGTTCATTTCTTGTGGAAAGTAGGTAAGTAAGTATACCTAGGTAATATTAGATATGTAAGTACCTGATCCTAAAAGTTATAGTTTCATACACTTTCAACGTGAGTCGACTCATAAGAACTTTTTCCCAATTATTTTTAGACAAAATTCACTTATAATAAATAGTCCTTCATGTACTTTTCATTTGTACGTACGTCTTTCGACGATAAAGACCTAATCTACTAAATTGGAGAGAATTTTTCATATAGTAATATTTTGACTGGATTACAAAATAAATTCATGAATGATTATTAAATTTTTTTCATATAGTAAAATTTGACTGGATTACAAAATAATTCATGAATGAGGATTAAAAATAAAAAGAAATAGTACCAAAATATGGCTAGGTTTAAAGTTTAAATAAAACTTAGGATTAAGATTAAGATCCCCCACCCTCTTACCTGTTACTGGTCATTGTAATTTTTATTGACCTCTCCCTCTCTCTCTCAGAACCCATCTATACCATCTGAACCTATCAGAAAGGAAGAGGGATTAAACAGAAAGAAAGAAAAATAATAAAAAAAATACAAGAAATAAAATCACAAATGCTCTTACCTGGACGCAAAATTGTAGAGAACTCAAAAAATTCAAGACTTGTTTTTTTCTAAAAATTATTTATAATGCTTCAACTTGATTGAAATAAACAACACGCAGCGAGCAGTAAAGCGAGATGTGGGACCACAGCACGTTCCCCTGTATCATTTATCCCTACTATAGAGTACCTCTATAGGTTGGGTGTTGGTATCTACTAATGTTGCCAGGAATGTCAGATGTGATCTTCATTACCAATGAAATGTGTGCTGTACACAGCCAATCACAGTATTCCATTTATTTTAGTTGAATATTATTTTATTCATGCGTTGAATTTGAAAACATAATTACACATTTGTAATTTAATATGTATTTATAATTTAATTTTCTATTTTTATCATAACGTTTAATGAATATTGGGGATAGGAATAAGAAGTGGGTATGAAGATCGCATATTATTCTATGGGGACTAAGGGGACGAGATATGTAGATTGATAATTCAATTTTATAAAAATCGTTCTTATTTCCTATTAAAAATGTAGTTATTAGCCTGAATTTCACACAAAGCTTTGACTTTCGAATAATTAGACACTGAAGCTATTTTCCCCCAGCAGATTTTGAAGTGTTTCTTGAGATACTCAAAACTAAAGAACATAGTTTCATGGTTGTAAAAGTGCAAAATAAATCAATGTATTTGTTCCGTTTAGTCTTAGTGGAGACGCCAGCATCACTTACCACCTTAGGTCGTAATACCTCTGCCTAAACGCCGAATCACCTTACTAAAATACTACATGCAAGTACTATTAGAAGGAAATCAAAATGGATGTTTCTACTTCTCCAAAATATCAATGAATATCTACATAGTAAAAAACGTAAACTTATCTCCAAGGAGTGCGGACAAAGAAATCTGATGTCAGTAAAGAATTTGATGGTTGGAAAGCTGTTCCATTTGGTGTCATACAATATTGAGCACAAAACGAACAATTACTGAAAATAAGCACTCATGATAACTGGTTACACTGATTTGATTTTCTCTCATCATGGCTTCCACTGGTTTGACGAAGTGTTCAATTTAGATTCGTCGCGCTACCATATTGAATTTTGATGTATGTGTGACATGTTAATCTATTTTCCTTTATTGGAAGTCTCTTCTATCATAGAAACCATTTTATTCCTTGTAAATTTAATATAAAATCTTTTCAAATAGGATAGGTATAGATAGACATTATACCAAACAATATATCCTATACAGTGTGCATGGACTCAGAAATAGTACATGATCACAGCATCAGCTGAACAGGCACCATATATACTAGTAAGTATAGGTACTATTGGTATACTTATAGGTTCTTGTACTATTTTAGTGTAAGAATCTTATGTAGCTTTTGTTATACGTCGAGCCACTCTAGCTACAAAAAATCGTGATTCCTGTCATCGTCATGTTTTTTTGCCAAAATTGAGATCCATGTGATGGAAAACTGACTTTTGATTCAAAAACTGGAAATGGGTAAATTGAAATCTCATATTCTTTCAAATGTAAATTGTTGGATGTTCAAGATTTAAATTATTAATTTATGTTTATGTATAAGACATTATTCGCCAGTTACAATTATATTCTCTAAAACAAAAGATCTAGTTATATTAATCTGAATATCTGCTTCGAAAATGAAATGTCAATGAGAGCTCAGATTCAGACGTTCCCTACATTAATTTGGTTTGAAATATCCAAACCATATGGCTACACTATCATTAAGGTCTGAGTTGTATACGTTGAGGAGCACAGGTATGGTAAATATGGTAATTGCTCGGATTTATTCTGGTAATGTCATAGGAACCAGCGATTTAAAGGTAAAATTAGACTTCACGAAAACGTTAGAATAGAACTATTTTTTGTATAGCCTGTATCCTAATTCCTCTAACCTTTATCATATAGATACAGGGTATAGCAAATGTATTCCTCCCTTTCGATGTAGCTTAACATCCTCTGATCATAGAGCATGTCAAACATTAGTGCATCACTAAAAGAGAGAAGATAGGATGCCTCAGAGGTCTGAGGTATTCGCTTACTCTACTTGGACGTCTATTTATTTCATTTCATTATGAACCTGGCTACTACACGTATCTATTTTTTTAGTGAAATTGGAAAAAGAAATTGCAAAAGATCTTAATCCATCATTTGAGGTATATTTGTACAGATCCTAAATGAAAAGATTGACAATTATGGAAAAATAAGCAACATCAAGGCTGGATGGAACAAAATTTTATATCATTTTACTCTGTAAATGATATAACCGAGGCCAAATCAGAGTCCATTTCTGTTCTAGTTGGATCATTTTGATTCTTACTGTATGGGTTGATGGACCAGTGGGCCTAACAATGAAATACGAGTATGTTCAGTATTTCAAGATTCAAGATACAACCTGTATTTTATGAACTCTAATAAAGCTCACTCGACTTGTGTTTTTCATTATTTAATTGAAGAATTAGAATTCTATTATTATGGTTAGGTTGGAATGAAATTAGAGTTCTGAGTAATTTAATGAACATTAATATCTTCCATGAAATGGTATTCTCCTCCTCTAAATGAAACTATTACCATTTCGTCTACCTATTTGTAGTTCTGTGCGGGATCATGGAGTTATAGTTTATATCTAGTACCCATTACAAAGTGTAACTATTCAGTGAGTTTCAGACTTTATGTAGAGGTCCATTCTCTGATTTGATTTGAACATGATGAAATTAAATCCAAGATGCTCTTATTATATGGGTAAGATACTATCAAGTAATTTAATAAATTTAGCCTACAGTTTTAAGATAACGTTGATACCTACGTTTTTTAAATAGATTTTTGTTATCCAAAATGAACAAATGCGAATAATTAATTTTTAATCACATAATTATAAAGATGAAAATTTCCACAATAAACTATATAATAAAATTCTAAAGCCCTGCACATACCGGCTTACGGCTTACCATAGTTTCATTTACTTAACAGTTAATATCTATACAACAGCCCAATAGCTTCAACTGCCGTTCCTCAGAGATTTCAATTAGTTCGTATCCGAAGACTGCAGATTTAAGGTCTATAAATAAATTGATTCGTACAGTACCTAACATGAAACATTAAAAAAAAATAACTTGGTCGGGATTTACGAGTAATAGTGTATAAAGTGTTTGGAATTGGCTTGCAAAACGCATGTTTCATTGAAAACAATAAGGTTTGCTAGGAATATTATACCTACCCTTCCTATGTATTATTACACGAGAGACAGGAAATGAAATAGAAATGATGGAAATATAATCAATGATACTGAGCGACTTGCACCTATGGGAACTTGATCTCGATGAAATTAGGGAACAAGTGATCATAAACGCCATAATTTAGAGAGGAGGTACATTATTATCCGGATCAGACCTTTGCAACAGGAAGGAGAGGTGGGCTTGGGAAAGGTCGTGTATGATTACAAGGACGACACAAGCTAATGCCCATGCCCTGGTGCATGCCCATACAATAATAATTATAATACATGAATTATTTTATTTTCGCAAGTAGAGCGCAATTGTTCATAGTTTTATTATTGATAGAATCAACTCTTTACTGAATGAAAAATGATATTATTCAGAGTACTCCCTACAGGCAAATAATTATAATTTGGAGCAATCAATCAATGGTATTGCCTTGTACACAATGGTCTAATCGTTCCCACTTTCTCTAATTAAAAAGTAAACCTAGTATTCTTAATGGGACTGATGGTAAAACCAATAAGTAATTGTCAACGTGGATGGTAAAAGTGATGGTACTCAATACAGTTAATTGGCAAATCAATTTTTTAATTACCTGCAATTGAAGAGAAATGAGCTTTATTTTCACCAATTAGTTTGAATGGTTGATTGATTCGTAGTCACGTGGCAGAGTGAGTTAGCGCGCTAGGCATTGCACACATGGTGACCTGGTTCGATTCCCAGCGGGGAGGATTTTATCTGCTCTGTACTTGGATGTTCGGGGTCCACTCATTACTCGTGAGGAAAAATGAGTAGCTGCTTTGATGTGAAGCAGCGACCAGTGGCAGAATCATAGGCAAAAAAATAATACAAGATATTGTAAATTAAAGTGGTAAAGACTATGATTCTGCGCTACCCACTAAAATTGTGACATAATAACACAAAGAAAAAGCATTATTATTATTATTATATTATTGATTGATTCAATTCTATTATTCACTGATTTGCAACTGATTTATTTTTAAAACAAGTTCTCTAAACAGGGTATACTTTACATTATTAGTTCTATTATAATTATAATTACATCTACTACCTCTATGAACATGTCATTGGTTAGCTGTGAACGTCTGAGAAGGGCTGGAATACCAGCAGACACATTTCCTTCCATCCTGGTAGTTACTTAACTTCATTTTTCTTTTAAATATCTATATCTCAATGTCAATTCAGTAAATGAATTTATATATCTCTCACTAGCTCAGCCTCTGTCTCATTCTAGAACGTAGCTGGTAATGTAATCTGATGGATTTGCAATTATATTTCCAGCAAGGCTCACATAAATGATAATAGCTAGGTAGAGTCCCTACAACAACATACATATTATAAATGTCCGCTGTAGACGTAATTGTCGTCGGCATGAAGATGCTGCTCAATGAAATCTCAGCAATACATCAATTCCTATGACAATAATTTAATGATGAGTATAGGAATGAAAATATGTGAAAGGAAATTCTTTTCTTCCTTCTTTCGATATAATTATACTCTCTCTGATTATTTCACATTTTTAACATACAAAATCATGCGTTTTGCGCAGGCATAAATATCTAAATTTGAACATGATGGTATGTATGTGTTGGGAATCTCCAGTGAGGTACCAATAGTAATCGATGGCTTATGGTAAAATAAAATAGAGAATATTATGGGTGGATTGGTTTCAAATATCCTAAGCAAAATCTCTCTGGCTTAAGCTATGCCTGCACAGCTATTGGTAGGTACAGGTACCTACTCAATGTACTGATGGTCCTTACAGAAATAATTGAATTATGCTGAGGACTACGTGATGGATACGCGCTCTCCTTTCTCTCCTGTGTTGCTCCTAATCCGAAACTAATTGGGTATTTTCCCAACCAGGCAGAATTTTCGTAAACCATAGCTTGTGAATCGTGAATAGTTTGTTCAATATGTTCATTCTCATATGAGTAGCTATTTTCTAAAATGTAAGTAATGAAATTACTTGAGACATTCTTTTGTACTACAACAACGTGATACCAAGCTCACTCAACACTGAAGTGGACAAAATATTATTCAAAAGTGTACCTACCTGTAGGTACAAATTTACAATGTATAATCTACGAGCATGTAACTTATTTATTTTAGCCTTATTCCTTATTTTAAATTTGAACTTAATATAGAGTAAGATTTCTCACCTCATATTTTTAAACCCCAGGTTCTTCAGAACGTGATGAAAAAAGTTACTTTTGTTAATCACATTCGTGATGTCACAGTTAACCCAAACTCGCCTTACTGCATTATTGCCGAACTTGAGACTCAAACCATAGACCTCCAGCTTAGGAGTCACATTACTTATATTATATCCGATCTTTTACATAAAACTCGATAAAATTATAAAAAATAAGTAGTACCTATTAGGAAAAAATACATATATGCTTAAGAAATACACGTAGGTAAGTAACCTTATAATGTGTGATTTGTGATTCTAATGTATTATATAGATGCTAAGTAAATTTTGTGGTTTCCAACACTATGTAATTTACATCACATTAACTTGAGGTGTTCTATGGACTGAAACCACATAACTGATGCTACATTTTGGTTCTTATTTCGATTATATACTTTCGTTTTTTTTTTTTTTTTTTGGTTTGTTAAACTCAATTCCATTTGAGGTCCACAATCTAGATTAAACTCGGGTAGGTAATCTAATTCTTGCATTATCGATACAGTTTGCTCATTTCAGTTTGTCTTCCTGGTGTGACCTCATTTATTAAATCTAAATTTTGAGTTCAAAGAGTACCCAGGTACCTCTGTTACGTATACATAGATTAAAAAGTAAGTATCGTTCGATTCATTCTTGAACAATTTACTTTCCTCATCTTATTGCAAAAGGAAGTAATGTAATGGGCTCAATAATTGATGACATAATATTATTTCAATGCCAAAACACGTTATAGGGCGCGCGGGCGACTATAAATTGAACATTTAAGCCATAGATTGCTCCTTGTATGTGCGTGAGTTTTACATATTTCTACTGTTTCCCAAAAAGCGGGGTTTGATGTTGGCTGACATGTTCATTTGTTGTTTGATTTTACTCTCAAACCAGATACCTACATCCAGCTTTCCTTCTGGTTTCATATTTCGTAGAGCCAGGAAGAACCAGTATCGCTAGGGTTCGACTTTGAGAGACAATACTGGACATCTTAATTTTGCTTATCTTGTTAAAATATTTATGTCTCTTCCCAAAGTAATCTCTTCAGAAGTTTTATGGATAATATTAGAACTAGATTATTACCTTTAGGTAATGCCTATAGTTATAATACATAATGTTATTACATGGATGAAGGAATAAGAGCCACCTCAATTCTATTATCACTGAGCCAAAATAATAATGGGTACATCAACTAGTACCATAAAAATAAATGTTCAAGTACCTATAGGCCCCTACTAATTTATGAATCTTCAGATATCAATTGAAACCATAACGACTAATGAGGCTGGAACAAAGAAACCCCAATTATCCAAAGTGATACAATTATTCTGACTGATCCTTTCTCCCATGATCCAATAAAACCAATAACGCAAGTTCCTCGTCTGAGAAAAACAATGGTGAATAGACCATTTAAATCAACACTTAAGATAATCGTGCTAGAATGAACACACAGTTTATTCAAATTGCCTACGATCAATTCAGAATCGTAGGTAAACATTCAAATAAAGAATGGATTTGTTTTCAATTGGACTATTCTTTGTACTCAAAGTTCAGTTTTGTAAGAAAGCTTGAGTGAAAATTATCCACACCCATATTTCCTATACTATGTGAGTAATTCAAAAAAATCGGCGAAAATGAACACTTGGATGATGATCTTGGACGATGATGAAATAAACACGGCATGATGATTTTGCGATTTTTTTTTACAAGATGCTGCCTATATCTACATTAAATTTAATCCTCTCTATTTGTCCAGGCATTGGTCCCACATAAAATAAAGTTATAAGGAGGTAAATTCAATTCCATCTTCAAACACTACTAACGGCTTAACTAAAGTTGGTACCTACATATATAGCAAATAATCCAAGTACAAACCATCAACTCAAATATTTCTAAACGTTCTGAAACCCAAGACCATTCCACCCAGAGCTTGGTTTCTGGTTCCAGAGAGATTATAATGTGAGTCAATTCAATTCACATCACTCCAATAATATCAATTTTCATAAGATGAGAATCAAATCAATGGTGGTTACATTGGATAAACATTGAAATGGGTTCTCGTTATGTTGTTAAATGTTTATTTGTTTTATTTCACTCCACAAACATAATTGTAACAGCTCGTGTTGCTTTATTATAATCATTTCCTCTATTGAATTGCTGGTCTTGTATCGATTATATGCTTATAAGTACTTGGTGGCTTTGCAGGGTGCCTATAGTGCTCACCTCAGGCCGTTTATAGAGATAGTCCATTTTGATTATAAGTTGAGTAGAAACTCCAATTTCCAATGAGACGCAATGGTTCCGGTTTCAATGTGTGTTCAGGGAATAAGTAGATTAGTATAACAACCGTAGGGCGAATCTATTACTGCTGCTTTTTATGACCCACATTGTCAGGCTGGATGAGGTTAATGTGAGTAGAAGTTAAACTGTCGTTTGGCTGTATGGAATGGCCATGCCTACCAATGCCAAAAAAAAACTGTCGTAAAACATGAAACCTATGAGATTTATGGTCACCTATCAGTTAGATTCTATAATAATAATTTTTAAAAAAACCAAAGTTGCTCAGGAAGTCCAGAAATATGAAAAACATTAAAATCGGAGCAAATATTATTATTATTTTTTTTAACAAGAACGACAATACTTTTGATTTCTAATATTAGAAATTTATCGGAAGTAAATGTGGCGCAAAAGCAAAACTATTAACAACCCCTCCCGTTCTGGTGGGCTACTAGCTTAAGATTAACTTGGCAGTCCATTTGAAGGGATCGATATCTCGGGAACGGTACTAGTGGAAATAAAATATAAGTGGTACAAAACATATTGAAAATATTTCCACTTTTTCATACAATCTCTTTTAATGCTACAATTTACGTTCATTTCATGCTAAGGATGTTTGAATTGAAGATTATCTTCATATTTACATGCTGGTTTCGAAGTGTTTGTTCTCCAAACTTACAATAAACAATTACAGTACTTATTATCACTTCGTACTATTTCTTTATTACTGACATTTATGGATATCATTTTGAAGCACAGTTATTTGAATTCAATGAACTCTCCATTAAAAAAAGCATAATTTATTTCGTAGCCATGAAACTGCAGCTACATTAGACGCTTGTGATCTGTGTTGTAGCTTGCCCATCCCGTAGTATGCCTTCCCTCTGCTATGTGAGAAATACTTCCCATTTCGGTAGTACAATATAGGTATTACTTCGTCTTCCCAATTTACTGCCTGACGACTTACGACAGAAAGACGAATTTACCAGTTAGGATGAATAGATTTCAGCTGCTTCTAACGAGTTGTCTATTGGGTTGGTTAGCTCCTGACTGTGACGGCCGTAAGTCCATTAGTAGAGCAGCTGCTTGGTTTATTTCAAAAGTCATCTAAGCGTAAAATGAGTTTCAATTTTTCCTCACTCACAGAAATGCACCACAGAGAAGCAGGTTTTATCATTCCAATGCTGAAATATTGCTTTTTATATACTTTCAATCGATTTCTGATTATTGAGCCTTCCATATCGTTTGTTCCTTAATTCCTCGTTTTCTATCCTTTCTTATGCGTTATTTTCCATTTCTTATTTTTCTTACATCTGTAGTATCTTCATATTTTATGTCTTCTGCGCATACTTTATCAGTATGGCTTTTGTTAGCTCTCATTTTATTGTAACTTTACTGTATTTCTTCTATTATAATCTCTGACTATTTAACTCTTCTAGCCTTTCAATTTCTGTTTGCTAGTTGTCTTTGTTAACTTCTTATTCTAATTATTTATACTTAGGTAATGTCCTTCAAAAGAAAGAAAGAAAGACTGATATTAGTTTAAAAATGTTGTATTTTTAAGCGAAATTTAAAATATCCAGATGAAATTTCATAAGAAAACACAATTTACTAGTATAGGTTCATAGGTCTATTGTCAGTTATCAACTTATCATGGACAAAATGAGAAATCAATAAGCAATATTTACTTTTCAAATTTAGAAATAGTGAAATAAAAAAAACTGCAATATAAAAAGTTAGGTATCTAATTAAGTTAATAACTTTATTTACAGAAACTAACTATCAATATTTTTGTTTACTCTTTTCACAGAATCATTAATTTACATGAAAGAAATAAAATTTAATTGAAGAGCTCGCTAGAAAATGAATTATAACGATGTAAGACTGGTATTCCATTGGCCAATCACAGAGTGAGCACAAACACCTGTATACAATACATACATAATGTATACAACTTGGGTTGGCACGAGCCTTGAGATTTATTTCTTAATTAAATGAAAAAATAGACAAAGTTATTTACAATACATATAAATTATGTATTATTTACACTTAGGTACCTCATTCATTATTCCAAACTCTGTCTCTGCTTGAATTGAACTGGTGAATCTAGCGATAGCATGCTGATTGCTGATTTGTATGTTTGTATTCATTTTCTTTTTGTGGCGTCACTTATCACCCACTTAAAATTTCGATGGTATCTGCCTTGTTTTATATGATTTATCTGATTATATTATTTTTCTATAGGTATGTATATGAATTATGAAGAGTAATGACAATATTTAAATTCATTTCCAGTTTTGTTGAACAGTTTGCCTGCGAATACCTAAGTATGAATATAGTGAGTGAATGCTTCATTCATTATTTTTATAATGTTATAAAATAACTAGGTATGTAACTAAATATGTAGGTACAATTGTACATTCATACTTATAGGAATGTAGGTACCATTACGATTAAGTATATTATTGATAATTTTATACATATAAGATATTATGAATAACTTAGTACACCTTCCCCACCACCGTAATGTTACCTACTAATTGGTCAATAAACAAATTAAGGCCACAAATTATCAAGATAATTACTTATTATACATACATAATTATTATATCTTATAGCCTCCAACTTCAACCCCTGTGCCTACTCACTAAATTTGCTTACTCTTATCTACCTACCTACCTAGTGTAAGTTTTCTAAAAGTTCAAGTTGATCATTAGTGTACTAAATGTGTAAGTAGGAAGGGGGGGGGGGGGGGGGGGTAATAGCGTGACATGCCTGCTCTTCAAATAAAATCCAAAACAACTTAATTTTATTACCGAAAATCACACAAACAAAATTAATTGTTATTTCTACATATATTTTTTCTTTCTCTTTCCTTTCTTTGGCCTTCCTCCTCTTGGGGGCCCACTTCGTGTTTCTCATTTGATTCTTAATTTGAGTTTCTAATATTCTTAATTAGCTAGAAACAACTATAAGTAGTTATTTAATTAATTGCTGAATTCAACAAAAGAACTAACTATGGTTGTTTGAAAAGCTCTGAAAATGAAATGGGTCTTCTAGTTTCATTGTGATTATTTATGATTGTTTTTTTTTTTATATAAAAAAAAATTGGATTTGTATGGAAATATTGGTTTCAAATGTTATTGAAGTTTTCTTAACACTAGCCTACTTTTAGTTTTAGTAAAACTTCAATAAGATTTGAAAGATATGTATAGTTAGACAAATAGACATTTCTGTACGTAGGGGTATTAATTGAAAAAGAAGATGAGTATTTTTATACTAAAACCAAGTTTTAAGGTAGTACCTACCTACATATTCGTATACCGTCGCTTAAGAAGAGGTACCTCGTAAGTCCGAATTTTTCGATAATACGTTTTTGGTATCGTTGGAATCGGAAAAAAATATCGATTTTTTTAAAATCGGTTTTATATGACCATTCAAATACAAAGAATGCCACCTCGTAAATCGATATTTTTGTTTTGAAGAAAATTTCTGGTGAGACCTCGTATCTCCAATCAGTAATTATGTGTATTGTGTAAAATAAATCAGAGATACGAGGTACCTCTATAAAAAATGCACACATGCTTTTCTGAAAATTTTACAAGAATCACTTGAGAGGTACCTCGTATGTCCGATATCTCCTAAAAATACAAGTTTTATCAAAAAAATAGTGATTTCAATCGATAAAACAGGTATATGTTTATGGTTAAACTGATTTTTTTATTTTTTTTAAACCTGCCCACAATTTTATAATCAGTTTTTACTGTCTCCTGAAAAGTTCAAAAATCGGACTTACGGGGTACCTCTTCTTAAGCGACGATACATATTATGTGTCCACTTGCATTTTAGAGACATGGTTGTGCAGGCTGGTATAGTAAAATTGTAGATGCCTGTCATTTCATGGAGTTAGCATGGTCCTCAGTGTGTGGGGTTGGACCCTAAGATACCCTAGCCCTAAAGCCGCGGGTTGGCCCATCATGTTGTATGTGTAGGAGTAGCTTAGACTTCCATACCTACTGTTTTTGTATTATCGATGGATATTAAAGACTGATCCTTCTGATTTATCCATGACAATGACACTAAGACAAATGGAGGACAACGTCATATTGTGTATTCTTCATAGTTGATTACACAAGAGCACTCTAATGCTAACGACTGCTGCTTGGATGTCAATTATACGACAGTACTGAGGTTGTACCAACTTCACGTGCGTGAATCAATAGACCAAATCATCAGAGTTCTGGAATGGTTAATTGGGTATTAATACCTCTTCAGGTTAGATTTGTTGAAATATGTACTTGAAAAGTATTATATAATATATAAGTTCTTTGGGGAAGATTTGGTCGGAATGATTTTTCTGTAGAATCAATAGTTTCCGAGTAATCGCGCTGGTTCGTTTCAAATGAGACATGTAAGTATTCATACCCACACTAAATTTAACGTCTTTAAATAACTGAAAAATACTAGGACTGAAGAGCTGTCAATACTGTCGGATTTATTCAATCTAATGATTTAAATTTTAAATAGGAAAAAAACGAGAAAAAAATCATTAATCACTTCAATTATTTTCTTCTGGTCATGTTCTTAGGAAACTATATAGGTAGTGTAGATGATTTTGTTTCAATGAGAAATTTAAGAGTCTCAATGTTAAAGTTTATACATACCTTAAAACAAAATGTCCGCAAGTGACTATCAAAGTGAGAACTGAGAATCATCTAAGTAAATCTATAGCTAATGATGTCAATGGAATGAATGAATGGAGTTGTCACATTGAATGTATTGTATTTAATGTAGTTCCTAATGATTTAGAATTATGCTCTTGGGTAAAGCTTAGAGATGGTTTTTATTAAAAAAATTTACTTGCAAAAAAAGTATGTTATCATGAAGTAAGTACAGTGGCAAGTACATTACTATTCAAAAATTTTTGTACATAAATGAATTTGAATTTTCTAATTGTTTCCCTCTGGGATGGATACATCCTTACTTATGTGGAACCTTGTTCTCAATCTCAATCTTGTTAGTCCCTGAAGAGAAGTGATTTCATCAAGAATAAGAAAGCCCCGCCCTAAAATAATATCCTGCTGAAATTGAAATATTGTAACATGTTATGTAAGAACAGAAATCCAGACTATTTTATATACACCTATTTCTAAGGTATTATGAATTGTGTAGTGCTCAGCTCTTATTTGAATGTAGAAACATGATTATTTCATTCCAAATTTAATTAGGACCGGAACGGAAGCCATGTTTGATTCATCATAATGATAAAGTTGTACATGTGTATCATTCTGAATCTGTTCACATGGCTAGTACGGGTATGTGTATCACGAAGGAATATTAAATTATAAGCGAGGGGCACAATTCAAAATAACAAAAGAGGGAGTGTTCTCGGGGGGACCATTGTAACTTTCTTTTAATAATTGAGAAAAAGCCTAGCAAATAGGAATTTACAAAATGATTACACTTATAGGAAGAAAAGAAATGTTAGATAGTAAATAATGTTACTTAAATACCTAATCAAGACTTTGAAACAAAACACATTAAAATCTCTTCCAGACAAAAAAGATGGCTTGACGTCTGTTATAATTCTATTATCAGAGAGCAGACGATCAAACTCATCTGAATATATACATCTGAATATATGAATATATCGCAATATCAGAGTTGCAAAATTAGAATTTGCACAAATTGCAAGAAAAGAACCGAGATCTGCTCAAGAAGATATTGCGTGCATCGCGACGTGGAACTTTGGTGTACCGCGCTCCCTAGGATTTATTGTCTCTCCAACATTGTGTAGTCACGACTTCGTCGTAAATTTAATTGTGTAAATTAGTCTTCCGATCATAAAAGTTCAGGGTTTCGTAGTCCAAAATGTTTCGTTTCCATTCGGCTTCAAGTTAATGACAGCACAAGTCTTGTAAGACACAGAATGCTGTTGGACAAGAGACAAGAGCCACGTTTTATCTTTATTAATTTCAAACACCCCAGAAAAAGAGTGGGGATGAACAACGTGAATTTAATCATCCTATTGAGTTACGGAGTCAAGAAACAGCTGATTGCTAAGTTAAACATTGCCAACATTCTTTCTCAGTGTCTCAGACAGTAACCACTTTTTTCAAAATGCGAACGAGCAATGAAAATTTATCCTCAACTGTTTCATCCACTCCGCTTGACTCTGACCAAATAACCAGGAAGCAACAAAGGAATTTATTAAGTTTCAGAAGTTATCTACCGTATGAAATTGGTAAGAGACAAACGGAGTGGATGAAACAGTTGAGGACCAATTTTCAGAACAATGTTTAGATATCCCAACACCCCTCTTCCCACACACCACTTCAGTTCAAGTATATCTGTTTTGGAAGAGGTGCTATTCCTCTCGTCTCATCTTGCACGCTTCAGATTAGATTTTGTATCGTTCGAATTTTTAAAAAAGTGTAGGAAAAATGGTCAAACTCGCCTCAAACCTGATATCAGTGATATCCAAGGATTTTTACCATGGTGATCTCTCCTTCAAAATGTAAAAAGTCTTGTATACTTGACATTTTCATTAGTCCGTCAAATACCATTTGGGACACCGCTCTTGTAAAGATTGCTCTCTTCTGTGTTGAGACAGTAGGCATAACTTTTAATGTGTGGGTAGCCTTGCCAAAGGACCAAGATTTCATTCCTAATGGCCACATCATAAAGAGGAAGCAATGAAAGAAATGTAGTTCCTCCTAACTAATTAATAGACTCATTCCATTCCAACTTTTAATGGGGCAATGGCAACATTTTAAATTTTTATTGCGCCCCTCAGACTGATACAATTTAATGCAGGAGTTGCAAAACTACACTACTACTTACTAATAATAATAACACAGTGACTTAATACACACATTAAACTACTTATAATTATGTAGAACCAAGCGAATCAGAAGTTTTTGCACCTCGCTCTGCTTTAGAGAAACAAGCCATTGCACACAAAGTTAAAAAAAAAACAAACATAGATGATTGAACCTCCTTTGATAATCTATATATATAAAATCCATTTACATTCATTCATAATCAACGCAGAGCCTAAACGGCTGGGCCGATTGACTTGAAATTTTTCAGGAAGCTTCTCCTTATGATGTAGGGAGGTCCGTGAAGATAGCACCCGACATTGAAGCTAGAATTTTGTACCACCTACCATAATAATGTACTAATTATGTACTGTTAGGAACAACAAACCCCGAATTTTGTACTCCAACCGTAACCCCAGGAGAGCGGTTGAAACATGTCGGGTGCTAACTTCACGCTAGCACCCGACATTGAAGCTAGAATTTTGTACCACCTACCATAATAATGTACTAATTATGTACTGTTAGGAACAACAAACCCCGAATTTTGTACTCCAACCGTAACCCCAGGAGAGAGGTTGGAACATGTCGGGTGCTAACTTCACGATTTTAACCGATGGAGCTAGAATATTGTACCGCATACCAAAATAATCTCTGAATTATGTACTCCCAGGAACAACAAACCCCGAATTTTGTACTCCAACCGTAACGCCAGGAGAGAGGTTTTAACATCGAAAAACCCACCCCCCGCCTCGCCTATTGAAACGCAAATCAGATGCAGAACTGTATGGAACCCCGTGCCTCTCTCATTGCAACGAAGCGATGGGAGCAGAGGTGCGGGGGGACTCCACGTTGTTCTCATGAATTAAACCATAGGTTCTCAAACGGTGGTACTCGGGGCAATTTCAGATGGTACGGGAAGCCATTTTCAGTTGTACACAAAATATGATAAAATTTTGACCGTACACAAAGACCGTGAAAGATAATATATGTTTAACACTAGTAGTTAAGTTGATTTTTTGATGAAAATCAATATCAAGTCTCCACAAAAAAATAATAAAAGCCCTACTACCCTTTGTTACCACATAATTATATGTGCGAATCTGGCTTTTCATGTTGTATTTGTAAAACACAAATATAGGAGTAAGTTAGAAGTGTCCTCTGACATTCGCGTTAAAATGAGTAACATTCAACCTGATTAGACCGACCTCAGTAGTTTAATCGATAGGGCGGCGGACTTGTTACCTGGAGGTCGGTGGTTCAACTCCCGGTTTCAGCGTATATTTAGTCTAGCGAGTTTGAGTAGTTATGACATCACGAAAGTGATTAACACAAGTATGATAGCTAATAAAGTAACATTCAGCCATTGATGCAATTGTTTCTGAGAAGAGTAGGTATATTATAATAAATGTAATCTCACAGAATTTAGATAGGTAGACCTTTCCATTTTTTTTCATCGCAGATAATTCAGATGCAGGCGTTGCTGACGAAGATAAACAATCGTTTATTGATGTGACGTTTATATTACGCTCACATTTCTTTAGTAGGTATGTAGCTACCTTATCTTTTACCTTCAGCTTCTTTGTGGAACTGTGTTAAGTACGATATTATGTAATAAGTTATCATATTTGTGCTATTCACTTTCGTGATGTCACAACTACTCAAACTCGCTTTACTCAATCTATGCTGAAACCGGGACTTGAACCACCGACCTCCGGGTTACAAGTCCGCCGCCTTATCGGTAATAACATAATGTCATACTCTGTATACCTATTACTGTTTACTTTTATAATAAATCATAAATCGCTTCTGAAATTTTCAATTTTATATTTTCCTTTTTCCTAACAAACGGAACACTGTGAACTCAGATTTTCCAAACGTCGTGGGTTCGAATCCAAGTGAGGACATGACAAATACCTTCTGTTTGGAATTCTTATCACATGATCTTGGCTTGCTGCTGGGAAAATGAGACTTTAATAGTTCTAATTCGGCAGTATAAACAAGCCGATATTATTATTATTATTTATATAATTACATGCTATGATTAAGTAGTAGTCAAGGTGGCAGAGTGAGTTAGCGCGCTAGGCCAATACGCACGGTGACCTGGGTTCGATCCCCAGCGAGGTAGGATTTTTTCTGCTCTGTACTTAGATGTTCGGGGTCCACTCATATATATTACCTCGTGAGGAAAAATGTGTAGCTCTTTTGATGTGAAACAGCGACTGGTGGCGGAATTATAGGCAAAAAAATCGTACAAGATATTGTATATTAAAGTGGTAAAGTCCTCTGTAGCAAATAATAATAATTGCAACTTTACGGTTGCTAGATAAGGTTTATCTAGCTTTATTTGGGGGAGCGGTTCCTGTTTTTGACTTATCCGCCTCCCTGTTTTTGACTTTTTTTTGTTATCATCCTGTGTGTTTTCTGTGATCATGTTGTTATCTTCCTGCTAATTTAACCACAGGAAGATACATTTGATTTGTATTCGTGTCTTTGTTTGTTGGGCAGTTTGAGTTAAGTCATTGTCTAGTCAGTGTTGTATATTGTATCCCCCAAAAATACACTTCGTGTGCAAGAAACACCAAGAAAATTAGAATCCTTCAAAAACAATTACCTTAAAACAATTGTCTAAAAAGGAATTGATATCAAATGAATGCCAAGTTCTTATAAACTGGAAATCATTTGCCAGGAAAGGAGTCTCAAGCACAGAAATCAAACTGAGGATTGGACATATGTCCCAATATTATGCAATTTATTAACGCTAAAAGTTAACATTAAAAAACTTAAAAAAACTGCAGAATCTGAGTGAATCTGCCTATCTCTCTCTCTCTCTTCTCTCTTTCTATCTCTCTTTCTCTCTATCTCTCTCTTTCTATCTGTTTCTATTTCTATTTCTATTTCTCTCTCTCTTCTCTCTTTCTATCTCTCTTTCTCTCTATCCCTCTCTTCTCTCTTTCTATCTCTATTTCTCTTTCTCTCTCTCTCTCTCTTCTCTCTTTCTTTCTCTCTCTCTCTTCTATCTTTCTATCTCTCTTTCTCTCTATCCCTCTCTTTTCTCTTTCTATCTCTATTTCTCTTTCTCTCTTCTCTCTTTCTATCTCCCTTTCTCTCTCTCTCTTCTATCTTTCTATCTCTCTTTCTCTCTCTCTCTTCTCTCTTTCTATCTCTCTTTCTCCGTCTCTCTCTTCTCTCTTTCTATCTCTATTTCTCTTTCTCTCCCTCTCTCTTCTCTCTTTCTATCTCTCTATCTCTCTCTTCTCTCTTTCTATCTCTCTCTTCTCTCTTTCTATCTCTATTTCTCTTTCTCTCTCTATTTCTCTTTCTCTCTCTCTTCTCTCTTTCTCTCTCTCTCTATCTCTCTTTCTCTTTCTCTCTCTCTCTTTCTCTCTCTCTCTTTCTCTCTCTCTCTTTCTCTCTCTCTCTTTCTCTCTCTCTCTTTCTATATCTCTTTCTTTCTATCCCTCTTTTCTCTCTTTCTATCTCTCATTCTCTTTCTCTCTCTATTTGTCTTTCTCTCTCTATTTCTCTTTCTCTCTCTATTTCTCTTTCTCTCTCTTCTCTCTTTCTTTCTCTCTCTCTCTTCTCTCTTTCTATCTCTCTCTATCTCTCTTTCTCTCTCTCCATCTCTCTCTCTCTTTCTATATCTCTTTCTCTCTCCCACTCTCTTCTCTCTTTCTATCTCTATTTCTCTTTCTCTCTCTCTCTCTCTCTTCTCTCTTTCTATCTCTCTTTCTGTCTCTGTCTCTCTTATCTCTTTCTATCTTTCTTTCTCTCTCTCTCTTCTCTCTTTCTATCTCTCTTTCTGTCTCTGTCTCTCTTCTCTCTTTCTATCTCTCTTTCTGTCTCTGTCTCTCTTCTCTCTTTCTATCTCTCTTTCTATCTCTCTTTCTCTCTCTCTCTCTCTCTTCTCTCTTTCTATCTCTCTTTCTGTCTCTGTCTCTCTTATCTCTTTCTATCTTTCTTTCTCTCTCTCTCTCTTCTCTCTTTCTATCTCTATTTCTCTCTCTCTCTCTCTCTCTCTCTCTCTCATGCATTACGAGTGCAACACTTCAGGAGACCTAGGGTTTATACAGTTCAGTACGGGGACAGGATCCTGGAATATCGTGTACCTAGTCTACTCAACACATACTGCCAAAATTTCCTAGAAGAAAACAATAAAATAAGGCTCAAACAAAAAATAAGAGATAGCATAATGCGAAAATAGTACCTAAATGTTGTATATTACTCAAATTATCACAGCATTAACTAGATAGAATACCTTTAGATAGAAACCTATAATTTTATTATGTAGGTAAATAATAATGATAATAGATATGAAAAATGGTCATGGGATGATTAATTGGTCAATTTTTTACATTTATTTAGCAAGCATTAAGAGAAGAGACATCTCCCAATAAGTTATACATTAGCTTAGGAGATTATTGTATGTAACTAAACTTATTGTATAATAAAGAAATATATTCAATTCAATTCAATTCAATTCTCTCTCTCTTCTCTCTTTCTATCTCTATTTCTCTTTCTCTCTCTCTCTCTCTTCTATCTTTCTCTTCTCTCTCTCTCTCACCTCTCTCTGTCACCTCTATTCTGTCTCTCTCTCTCTCCCTATCTCTCTTTCTCTCTTCTCTCTCTCTTTCTCTCACTATCACTCTTTCTCTCTTCCTCTCTCTTTCTTTTTCTCTTTCTCTTTGTCTTTCTCTTTGTCTTCCTCTTTTTCTCTCTCTTTCTCTCTCTCTCTCTCCCCTCTCTCTCTCTCTCTCTCTCTCTCCTCTCTCTCTCTCTCTCTCTCTCTCTCTCTCTCTCTCTCTCTGTGTGTCTCTCTATCACTCTCTATCGGGTGCCAACTTCACGCCGGACCAACATGTACAAAGTTCCAAGTATTTTTTGAACTTGCCCTACAACTGCATTGCATGGTCATATCAAGACGGGGGTGTTACCCTCCATTCGTAGGAAACTCACAAACCTGCTACCCACATTAACCTCACCCAGCCTGAGTTGGGTGAGATTAATGTGTTAAGCAACGTTAAACAACGTTTATCTCGCTAAACGTTGCTTAACCTCGGTGATCCTGAGAGAACTGGTGCATTCAACGCGCCAGCGTTGAATGCGCCACGCTGGCAATTTGGAGTTTAATGTTCCTGAAATATATTATATGTCACAACTTGGAGGCTGAATTATAGGACTATACTACCTTAATATACAATATCTTGTACAATTTTTGCCTATAATTCCGCCACTGGTCGCTGTTTCACATCAAAAGAGCTACTCATTTTTTCTCACGAGGTATATATGAGTGGACCCCGAACATCTAAGTACAGAGCAGAAAAATCCTACCTCGCTGGGGATCGAACCCAGGTTACCGTGCGTGCAATGCCTAGCGCGCCAACTCTCTGCCACCTTGACTACTACTTAATCATAGCATGTAATTATATAAATAATAATAATAATAATAATATCGGCTTGTTTATACTGCCGAATTAGGACTATTAAAGTCTCATTTTCCAAGCAGCAAGTCACGATCATGTAATAAGAATTCCAAACAGAAGGTATCTTGTCATGTCCTCACTTGGATTCGAACCCACGACGTTTGGAAA